>CM076581.1:943280705-943835116 GCA_034641835.2 Pinus albicaulis
TTATCACAACCTCATAGTAAACTTCCTTTATTAAAATATATATATATTAATTTTCATATACAAAATAAATAAATAAATAAAACAAAACCACATGCATATAATTTATCCAAATATTAAATGTAAAAAACGACTAGCAGTTTACAATTTTAAGCATACCTAAACAACCCATATCTCTTTTATGGAAGCACTGTTTGCGTACATCATGAATGAGGCATTGACAAACACTCTCGTCTTTTAAATTTGAAAAAAGAACACCAATATTATTATTAAAAAAAAAAAAAAAAAGTGGATTTTGATATATAAAGTCTGAGATTTTTCTTTATAGATTTAAATAATAAACACTTATCGTGAAGTCGTTGAACTAACAATCTTTCTTTCATAGAAAAACATAATATAGATTTAAATAATAAACACTTCTGGTGGAGCCATTGAACTAACCATCAAAGAGGCGATAGTGCGCAATAAATTTAAATAGACTTGCAGAATTAACACTTTGGTTTCGCCATCAAAATAATAGCAATCGAATGGTAAAATGAATGGATGTTAAGAATCATTAGATGTACATGGTTATCTCATATGCACACTTACATATTTTTTTATTTGCTTGATTTATAATTTCAACACTCATCTTTTAATTGTTTTTTGTAATAGGGTTGGGGTGCTTGATATTTGAAAAAGAATTAATTTGAAGGTTAATCTCACATGATTAGGAATACATAATAATCATACTAAAATTTTTAACTATAATATTTATTTAAATATTTGTATTTATAAATATTATATGTAAACGTTAACAAAGTTAGGCTTCTTAGCAGAGGATGTACTGGAGGAGCCAGTACCATGCTTCATAAATGCCTGTAATAAGGCGGATTTCAAATCCCCATCCTCCATGGCACGGATTTGAGCAAAGGCTTTCATGTCACTTTCATCTGTTTGGGCCATGAGGACTTTTAATTTACCAGAGAATTCGTCTGGAAGAGAAGTGTCTGAGGAATCATCTTAATCACTATCAGAACAGTCACAATGACAAGACTGTGAATCAGAACACTGACAGTAAGCATGAACTTCATGTTCATCAGAAGAATAAGAACCAGAAGAGTTAGAGGAAGAAGCAGACTCTTCAGCAGCTTGCTGAATAGCAAGACGATTATGACAGTCTTCAGATTTATGGAAGGCAGAATGGCAATGACGGCAGCGGTCTTCAATTTTTATTGCAGAGCTAGAATTAGCCTGTTGGGGTCGTTTAGACTGGGATTTCTTGCCAAGACCGCGTTTAGACTCGAGAGCTGTAGGACATATATTAGATGTGTGGCCAGGTTGACCACAAAGCCAACAGACAACACCTTTCATTTTTTCAACTTTAGCATCTCTAGGCTTGATGTCCATAGGATTATAATAATGAGTCTTTGGGTTATTCCGATAATAACCTTTTCTGCCTTTCGTGGATCTTCTTTTTTGAGGACGGAGCTCGCGTCGCTTTTCAGAGCTCAATCTGTATGTAGTGGCTCTGGATCTTCTTTGAGCCTTCTTTGCTTTTCTTTTTGTCTTCCTGTGAGTGACCAAGGGATCATTAACAGTTATTCCATATTTACTGCAGAAAGATTTAGTACCAGGAAATTTATTTAATTTGTCAATAGACTTGGTCATCTTAGAGCTGGTACAAAGACTTATCAACACCTTAGTGATGATAGAGTAGATTTCTCCCCATAGATAAACTTCAAGGGGTAATGGGAAGACTTCTTGCAGCTTTAGTATATCAACTAATAAAAGTATGTAAATATTTCTTTATATTTGGATAGTAAATTAGGTAAATCACTAGTTTTTATTGATCTTACTTCAAAAGAATCAAACTCATGATTAACAATAAATGTGATTAACAATAAATAGCAACAATATCAAAGAACTTCACATAATGCTCTACAGACCACTTAAACTAACTCTTAGAATATATATATATATATATATATATATATATATATATATATATATATATATATATATATATATATATATATATATATATATATATATAAGTGGTGTGAGTCTTGAGCCTTTGACTTGAGAAACCATGATCTAGGGGCATCTAAGTCGTCAAAATCACCTTGGGATCACACCCGACCTAGGTCACACTAGCACCTAACATGGCTAGATTTTTGCCCATGGAGGTTCGAACCGGTGACCTTCACATCACAGAGTGTCTTCAAAATACACCCCATCACCGTCTATTCTACACCTCATAATCATTAATATACAATATATATTTTTAAAAATATAAAATATTCAAAATTATTATTACATTTTTATATGTAAAAATTAAATGTTGCATAGACTACAATGTATATATACAAATCTATTAAGTGTTGAGAGGGATCAAATCTTTTTTCAGTCTAAACAAAGTTTGCATCTTAAGAGATTTGATCCCTTAGTGTTTGGTAGATCGAGAATTATCTAGGTTGATTTAATTATTAATTATAGTTATAATTATAATTATTAATTTAATTTAATTTTAATTTTAATTTTTATGTAATTTGATCTAGTCAAAATGTTTACATAACATAACAAAACAAGACATTACAACAGCTTTTCCATACTAAATAAATGTATACATCAATTTGATGTCTAATTTAGTTGTGGTCTTAAATTGATATTATAGTAATAATAAATATTTAATAAATTAATTATATTTTTTACCATACATATTATACTAATATTCAAAACACAATAATTCATGAGGGGTAGACTAGTTGGTTTGAAAGGGGTTTAGTGCCTATCAGGTTTCAAGTTTAAATCATATGGAGGTTGAAGATGGAAGTTATTTTTGGGGGAATTAAACTATCCCAAAAGACTTCCTAGCTTAACCAAGCTTTACAAAATCCTAGTGATAACATCCCACTAGTGGGTAGTTGGTTCTTTTATCCAATAAACTCAACCTAAACTTAACTTAATACCATATCTTTAAATTAAAATTATATACGTTTTTAGTCAAAGGTTATTTATTTAAAGAGTTGTCTTTAGTGAGACTTTTTGGATGCTTTTTCAATGGATTTTTCTGGTTTAATTTCTCTAAAATCCGCAGGGATTTATTGAAATCACAAGCTTGATGGGTAACCCCTGCATAATTGAAGTGCCCTAGGAGTTTTCCAAGGTGTTGAATCCATATATACAGTCAAAAAAACCAGTTTAAATAACACAATACAAGATTTCACCTCAAATTTTTCCACCAAATTCAACACTAAAAAATCCAAAAATTTACACTAAAATCAACTCTTTTATTTAAACTCATTAATACATTTATAATTTTAAACCTCTTAAATAATACATATATAAATTTAAATTTTAAATTTTAAATAAAATCTAAATACATTAAAATATTTGGAATAACTTTGAAGTTTGTAATATTGTTAAATCATGTTTTTTGTGGCATAAGGTATATGGTCACTGACACGGTCAAAGCATTGTGAGTTGTTAATTAATTATCTTATCAAATGACAATTAACATTGCTTTATTTTTAAAATCAATATAATGTAAAAGTGAACCACATTTCAAAAGTTTTTCCATATTCTAAAGAACACTAACAAATACCTATATAACCATATATCTTGTGTCATATACATTTAAAGGCATTATTGATTATTGAGTTTGGTGACATATTGTTAGAAAGATTGAAGAAGAAAGATAAAAGCTCTATTCACTCATGATACTTATGATGATACCCATGCTTTTTTTATTGTGTGTGGCCTTTGATACAAAGTATTATTTTTATTTTTCAAATGGTCATCCTTAAAAGTTAACATATTTTAATTAATGTTAAAATAATTATATTAGGTGGCATTGCTTTATCATTTTTATAATAAAAAGTTTAATTGATGTTAAAATAATTTTTTTTAATTTTTTTTCCATTCATGATGATTTAAAATTGTTTGAAATTTTGTTTTACTACTACGGTGTGAAAATGCATTAGGTTTAATAATGATGATTTTCATCTTAAAGTAATAAACAACTATTTTTGATTAATTAAATTAAGATTAAGGATTTCTTTATAATATTTTTTGTCTTTTTATTTTTTATTTATAATTATAATTTAATATCTAAAATCTTTTTTTTAAGATTAGACTATTTATATTATCTTCAAAAAGATATCTATAGACAATTATCATTAGCAATTGGTCTCTCATTTGAGCTAGATGCATAAGTTCAAAATTTTATGATTACTAATACTATATATCATTTGATTGTTTGTCAAAATGTAAATAAAACCCGTAGAGAAACTAAACTAGAAACAGGTAGACATGCCAATGAAATTGCCACAATGAAAACATTACTTAAGATAGCAGGCTCCCTTGTTTATCATTCATTTGGAGAGTCCACTTAGACTATTGTGGCTTACTGTCTTTGTTTGAGGTAGAGAAGTCATGGTTTGTCAAATTCTTGGCTAGATCTATTACTTTCTTGCTAAGCCTGTTAGTTTAATCCATTTATTCTTCCATGGTGATTATCATTTCCTACTAGGTGTTAGCTCTCTCAGTAAGAACTTTTTCTATAAGAGTTTTGATATGATAGCATAAATTGATGGTTTATCTAACTTACTCTCAAGAATATATTATCTTGTTTATCTAACTTACTCTTCAACATCCAAAATTTCCTTTTGGATCGCTTCAGGGATATCGCTATATCTATCCATAACTAAGCCACTAACTTAGTTCTCATAAAAGCTTAACCAAATTAAATTTAAAAACTTTATCATATCTAAATTCACTCACATGAAAACATGTATCTAATTAAATTATTTATTTATTCATTAAATTCACTGATATAAAAACATATATCTATGTTAGATCTAAGACTTTTATGATCCATAATGTAGATAAATGTTTTTCGAATTAATCACATCATTAGGATTTGGTCGACATTTCGAACCAACTAATGTGGTTCATCCTCAGGACAAGGTGAAAGAGTTAATCAGTCTTCATGAATAAATAGTATGGATGCATCATTACCCGGAAATAGCCGTTAGTGAATTAAGCAATTAGTTAGTTAGTTATTGGGGGATCAAATTCAAATCGTTTGTTAGGGAATATTTATTAATTAGATTAATTTCAATAATTAATACCAAATAATTTTCAACGAATTTTATTAATAAATAAGGGGTATTCTAATAATAATAAAAGGGGGATTAAAATTATAGTATGAATATATAATTATTTTTAAGATTAAAAATATTAGTTATTAGAGTATAAATATTTTAATAAAATAAATTAATGAAAAGAATAAGGATAAAGGGGAAGAAGAAGATCAAAATATTATAAATTACTAATGAAAATATTATAGTAATAAGGAAGAAGGTTTAAGAATCTAATAAGAACCAATAAGAACCAAAGAAAATGATAGGGGATTTTTATTAAAATAAGGAAGAAAATAAGAATTAGAAAATTAGAAGGGAAATAAACCTAAAAACTTAATGCAAAAAGGATCCCAGCGAGATGGGAAGAATCACATCGAGAGAGTCGAAGTCCAGCTCTCACTTAATTTCCAACCATCATCTTGTTGAGCTTCCTAGCATGTCTCTCAATCTCAACAGCCTCTCTAAGTTTCCTATCGTGGAAATGATCAACCTTAGCAAGGGCCTTGGATTCCTCAATACATACATGGTGACAGGATTTTTCTGCATGTTCAGCAAGAGTCGATGTGCGGGAACGATTGTGCCTAATGTCTGCAACATGCTCTTGGATTTTTTTATTAATAGATTGACTCGTTTCTCCAAATAGAAAATATCACATGAGCAATGAACAAGGTAAACATGTTTCTTGTCTTTCACCTTGTCCTGAAGATGAACCACATTAGTTGGTTCAACACGTCGACCAAATCATAATGATGTAATTAATCCGAAAAAACATTTATCAACATATATCTAATTAAATAATTTTATTTATTTATTCAATAAATTATTATCTTGATTCATTTAAAGAACATTCCAAACATCAAACTTGTATTCTTTAATAACTCCATCTGAAATTAAACTTAACACATAAAATGCAATACCTTGTAGATTCTCAAGAACGTAACAAGTTTAAAATTGCAATGAATGAATGTAATAAATGGAATGTGGTCAAAAATAGTATCTATCGGTCGTCACGCCCCCACAGCATAGATTTTTCACTTGGAATTAATGCACTAAATTCCATACAATCAATATAGTGGTATGATGGGAACATAAGCCCATACTTTGTCTCCGGGTAATCACATAAATAAAGAGTCTAATCTCTCATCTTATACTGATTGTTAATTGCTAATAGATGGCCTTAGACTGATTGCTAAATCGGCTATTGGTTTGCAAGAGCACTTACGTTCCCTTGAGCATTTGTGTAGAAGGGTAGGGATGCAAGTCAATATTATTAAAACGGAAGTAGTGGTTTTCCCTAACAAAATAAAGCATAACCAGCATAAGTTATATTTTGAAGGAAACATCATGGAAGAAGTTGCAGACTACAAATACCTCGGAATTGACTTCAACAGAAATTTAAGTTGGGATGGTTGTAGAAAGAAAAGAACTTTGGGGGGTTGGAAAGCATTTTATGCTCTTTAAAACAAGTGTAGAGAGGCAGAGTTGTGGGTCTGGAAAACAACACTAACTCTTTTTGGGCTTCTGGTGATTCTCTACGACTGTGAACTGTGGGCCAGCAGCACAACCGAGATGTAGTGGAAACAAATTGAGAAAATTCAAAAGCATTTGATTACAAACAAATTCAAAATTAAAAGTACAATTCCTTATGTTATCATTTTAAGTGAAACAGGGGTTGCTCCTATTGAAGAAATCGCTATGGTGTGAGTCATAAGGTATTTGAAAAAAATTGAGCAAATGGAAGAGGGTATATGGCCTAAGGTTGTGTTTAATGACAGATTGTGAAAAAGAAAGAAGACTTGGATGCGGAAAAATAAAAAATGGTTTAGTAAATGGGGTATTTGCTTGAGCATGTGCCCTACAAACATTAAATAGATAAAAAAATTTGTTATGGATAAGTTCCACAAACGTACTTGGGAGAAAGAGCTAGGGAGAAAGAAGAAGTCCTACATTAAAGAGTTTAACCCCACTCATAATCATCAGCAAAAAGCGTACATAGGGGCCAATATTTCTTGGAGATCTAAAATTTGTATTGCTCAATTAAGGACTAATTCTCATCAACTTCGTTGTGAAACAAGCGCTGGAAAATGCCAAAAGAAATGTGGAAGGAAAGAGTATGTATTTTTTTCTCTTCTAAAAAAGTGGAAACAGAAAAACATTTCATTTTAGAATGTGAGGCCTTCAAAGACAGCAGGGAAAATTATGCAGGTATTCTGGTAGCTAGCTCTTGGGATAATATATTTAGCGAAGAGTTTGTCTAGAAGTTGGGAGCGTTTATTGTAAAACTCCATAGGAAAAGGGTCGAATACAAGAGCCAAATGGAGAAGAAATCTGTCCCATAGGCTATTTTTAGCCTTGTGGATGTTAAAAATACTTTCTTTCTTTCTTTATTGCGCGTACGCTTAGTGTCGATAAGTGTATCTAACACGTCACATTCAATCATGTGGATCATGGATAGATCTTGTTTTTCCTGTTGGAGTAAGGATTAATACGGAAGAGATGTACACAGGATTTTATGGAATGGGTTGAAAATCAAATTTGAATCATTATGTTATTTTGGCATTAGTTATGTTATTTTGGGTAGAGTTAATGTTCTAATATAACATAATTATTCAAATTTATTATATTAGAACATTAACTTGGTAAAAAAAATATAACATAATTATTCAAATTTATTATATATATTAAAAACAATATAACATAATTATTCAAATTTATTATATATATATATATGAATAATTATGTTATATTGTTTTTAATATATATAATAAATTTGAATAATTATGTTATATTTTTTTTACCAAGTTATATTGTTTTGTTTTTAGTAAAAAAAAATGAATTTTCAATTAATTGTAACACTTTTAAATAACTTTTATAAAATCAATTTAAATTTTGAAAAAACTAAAAATTAAAAATAGGTTTTTAAATTTTTAAAATTTAAAAATACTATTTCATTGAATCATATAGATGAAGTGTCTAATTTTAAATTTGTTAAATAATATGTCAAAAACAAATATACATATATATATATACTAGCAAGTCTCATCATATTACACATATCAATATCAATTTTATCATTAAATTTCAACCAAATCTTTGTGAATATTTGATTTGACATGTTATTAACAAGTTTTATTGATTTGACATGATATTATTAAACTATTTTATACTTAAAATGAATTAGTTTATTTTTCTTTTGTCAAAATGTATTTTTTACAAGTCAATATGAAAAATATAAAATTCAACCAAATCTTTGTGAATATTTGATTTGACATGTTATTAACAAGTTTTATTGATTTGACATGATATTATTAAACTATTTTATACTTAAAATGAATTAGTTTATTTTTCTTTTGTCAAAATGTATTTTTTACAAGTCAATATGAAAAATATAAAAGAGAAGTGTAACTCTTATGTTCACGGAGAGTTTACATATAATATTAAAATATATTAATAATAAAATATTTTTTCAATATTTATTAAAAGTCAATTATTTTAATATATATCTTAAATAAAATATTCTAAAATCAGCTTTATCTAAATAATATAAAGAAAATAATTTAAAACAACTCTTTTTTATTTAAATTTCATTCAAAATCATTTTAATACTATGGAGATATATCGGTTTTTAAATGTTTAATATAAACTTGGAACATGACATTTAAAAAATTGTTTCAATGTCAAACATAAATTATATATTAATAGATTTTTGGCTTCTCAGATCCATCAATAAATTCTCAAGAAATATTTTGGTAATAATCACATTACCATGAACAGAGTCGACGTTGCTTTCGAATCCAACCGTTGTGGTTCATCATCAAAGACTAGGTGAGAGATGAGATCAATCGTTGATGGATGATTGGAGCCCCAATTTTGTTCTTCCCACTTCTACTATTGACCTCTTTGAAAATTGGCAGAGCAATTATCCCGGCCCCCCTCCCAAAAACAAAGTGATCAAAATCGCTTGGTCTTCCCTCCCTAAAATCTGCTGCTGGCAGATCTGGCTAGAGCGAAATAGCAGAATCTTCAGAGACACTCAGCACGATGTTAAGGTGGTCACGACCAAGATTAAATTCCAGCTAAAGGAGAGTCTGGGAGATCAAAAAGATGCTTCAAATCTAAACCAGATTGATTCTATTTGGGGTGCCTCCCTAAATCTGCAATTTCATCAAGCCATCAGCAACATTTCCCCCTCTGAAGACTGGCAAATAAGGGGGAAAAACAATGAGGATTTTCAAGACTGGATCTCCACTCAAAAGGTGCACTCTCTCTTCTTCGATGGGGCATCAAAGGGAAATCTTGGAAGAGCTGGGGCAGGAGGAATTGTTAAAAATGCTGAAGGCTTATTGATCCACCGCTTTGCTTGGGGTTTGGGGATCAACTCCAGCATCCAAGCGGAGGCTTTGGCCCTCTTTCAAGGACTTAAGTTGCTCTTGAACTTAGGAATCAAGGAGGCTAATATCTTTGGGGATTCCCAAGTGGTTATAAAAACCATGGTGTCAAATTCTTCCCCTCAGGACCTAAGATTGGCAAGATTGATATCTAGAATCAGAAGCTTGGAGAAATTGTTTCAAAATCTGAACTTATCCCATGTGTTGAGGGACAACAACAAAGACACAGATCTTGAAGCTAATAAAGTTGCCCTTCTTTCTATTGGGGCAATGATAAGAGACGGGGACGAAACATGGGATCCAATTCCATAATCTGTCAACTGAAATGTTTTACTGCTTGCTATTGAATCAGTTTGTTTGTACTTTCAAGCTTGGGGAAATCACAGAAATCGATTACATAGCTGTAGACAAAAAATGCTGGAAGCTGTCCACAAGCACCATTGCAATTTTGGCTATTGATACTTTCTGGGCTTTGCCCCCTCTCAATGTAATCCGAAATCTGGCAATTAGGCCAAACAGTTAATATAATCCATAACCGTTTCTCAGAAAAAATAATCATAATCGTAACTACTAGTAAGATATTGAAATTAATAGTTTAATTATAAATAATAAAAAAATTAGGTCAATTTAATAGTAAAAAAAAAAAAATTATTTTATTTTTCATTAATAACGTTAATTGATTATTCAAATGCAAATATTATTTTTATTTTAATTTATAATATTATTTGTAATTTTATAATAAAATAAAATAAAAAATAAAAAATAATATATATATATATATATATATATATATATATATTAAAAATAAATTAAAAATAAAAATAAAAAAATAAAAAAATAAAATAAAAATTAAGAATATAAGGCAGGGATCCAACACCTGCTTATATTCCAACCTTCATCTCTATTGATATTTATGGGCCTTTTTTCAATTTCAAGGGCCTCTCTTAACTTACGATGATGAAAATGATCAATCCTGGCTAAGACCTTAGCCTTTTTATATATATATATATAAAATTACAATATAATATTATAGAATTAAAATAAAATAATATTTGCATAATCAATTAATGTTATTAATGAAAAATAAAAAATATATATATTTTTTAATATAATTTTACTATTAAATTGACCTAAATAAATTTTTTTATTTATAATTAAATTATTAATTTCAATTATTTTTATTTTATTTTATATATATATATATAAAAGATAGAATTACAATATAATAATATATAATTAAATTAAAATTTGTTATATATTATAATAATTTTTTATAATTAAAATATTAATTTGAATATTCAAACTAGCCGTTTCATTTTGTAATTAAATAATTAAATTAATAGAACTATTTTTTTTTTTTAAATATAGATTTACAATATAATAATATATAATTTTAATAAAATAATATTTGTATTTTTAATAATCAATTAATAAAAATAAAATAATTTTTATTTATAATTAAACTATTAATTCACATAAAAAATTTTATTTTTATTTTTATTTATTTATTTTTTTAACTATTAATTTTAATTTTCAAACTAGCCGTTTTGATTTTTAATTATTAAATTATTTCACTAACCGTTTTGGGTTTCATAGTCAAATTAGCTGTTATTCTAACGATTTTCTTTGCCCCTCCTACATCTATTTAAACTCAACGATTGATCTGATCTCTCACCTAGTCCTGATGATGAAGAAACACGTCGACTTGTTCATGATAATGTGATTATTACCGAAAGGTTTCTTCGGTAATAAATTATATATATAATTGTTGTGTTGTTAAATTTGAGTGAGGTGTAATTTTTAGCATGTTCGATAAGGAGTTGGCATGTGTGCACATGCACTTGCTCATGTATAGACTCACATACTAAGAATTAATGTTAATTCGTTTTAACTTTGATCCATCATGCATTGATTTGTAAACAAGAGACTAGTCTACTAGTTTCACTAACACATTTCTAGAATTTTTTTTAATCTTTGTGAAGGAGAAATTTCAAAGAATATTAAATTTACACAAAATTACTTAAATTTACACAAAAATTCTTGAATTAGACGTCCATTGAAATGGTTGAATTCTCAAATAATATTTTAATTTTACACATGTTTCATGCAAAGCATCATTTGGAAGCAAGATAAACGTCTTATGACTCAAATCACTCAACTCGACAAGAGAAACCCCTTGATGCCCAATGTTGGTCGCTTTAATTGTTTTCACAATTCAAGCTCCGCATAAATTGTCAACCCGAGGAAGTCTTTTTATTCCAAAGACAATCACGCACTAGATATGCTCAATTTCAAAAGCAAAAACAATGTTGTATCAAAGCTGAAGTCAATTATGTTATAGCAGAAGTAATTCCTAGGTTGCAGTTTAGAATCCAAATAAAGGGAAATCAATCTGCGGGAAAGGAAACCAATCAACCATAACAGGAACAGGACCCTATTCCTTTAAATAGGAACTTCAGCACCTGCTGCCTGACACTAATCACTCTGTAGAAAAGATAACTCAAGAGACCAAGACCCTATTCCCATGAACAGGAACCTTCAGCACTTGTCTCCTGTTCTAATCACACTGCAGGAAAAGAAAGGCAATTAGTGGGAGCAGGACCCTATTCCTTTGTACAGGAACCTTCAGCACCTGCTTCCCAGCATCATACATTCAAACAATTAACAGAAATGGATCTCTCAACTTCTTAAGAATGAATGTACTAAACACATGCAGGGTTAAGGAAACAAAGTACTCAATGAACTACAGAACTGTGTAACTGGTGTTCAGCAAACAGAATCAAAGTGAAGTGCAAACAGCATAAAGAAATTAAACAAACTACAGGGACAGAAGGGTGAATCTTGTGAGGAAGGCGGGCCCTTTCCCTCTCACAAGATTCCCCAGGGAAAGAATTAAATTGGAGCACTCAAAAGGAAATTTTATTCATCTGTCAAAAGAAATGATACATTACAAATGGAGTCTAGCTCCAGTCTCTCAAACACAATGTCTCCTGTAGCTTTCAAAATCGAGCTCCCTTCTAATGATGATGTCTCCTCTTTTTAAAGAGGAGACATCTCTTACAATTACATGAGAGAAAATCTACGTTTATCCCAATTCTGTTCTTCTTTCTTAAAACAGGACTATTCTGTTCTTCCATAAAAAGATATTGTTACAATAGATACAACAAGAATGCTATCTTCAGAATAATCCGTGTAACCACGTCTTCATGCTGTTGCCATTGTTCCACAAAATACTCTTCCAGAATCGCAAATTACGAGTGACGGAATTTGCGTGCTTGCTGGCTGTTTCAGCAACGAAGTCAGCTGTTTCAGTAATGGAGTCGGCTGTTTCAGTAATGAAGTTTGATTGTTTCAGCAACGACCGATTGTTCCAGCACAGCATATAACTTATCTGCGATCTTTTAGACTTATGTTAGCAACAATCTACTTCGATTAATGATAAAATATAAGAGTAATATGGAATTATATGTAAACAGATTAAACATATAATAAAGAAGAGGATTTTATATACCTTGGGATAAAGTAAATGAAAATGATGATGGAATCCTTTTTAAACATGGTTATAAAAGTAAGGTGGTGTCAAAGTATATAGTAAAAATGATACATAGTGGAGTCTTAACATCCCCCCCAGTTGAAAATGTTGCATGTCCTCAGGCAACTCCTAGTCTGAGTCAGAGCTTGAGTACTGACTCTGTGCATGCAAGTTGCTCAAGCAGTAGCTGGAGAAGGTGGCATCTGTCGGAGCTCGGAATCCTCTGTTATTCTGCAATTGCTGCCATGCTACAGCTTCATCTCTGCCAGCCAATTGATAGTGACACTGATATTTTTCTGAAGGCATCCATAGAATTGGAAAATGAAAATGGTAACCAATCCAATTTGCTCCACAATGTCGAATGCATCTGATGTAATTAGGTACCCTGGAAAGGGTAGCTTGGAGATTATCAGGGCTAAAAGGGTGATAGTCTTGTCTTTCTTTACATGACTGCTGCCAAAACATAGTGTTGGCCTTCAATGCAGCAGCCTCCTTTACTCTGATTTGCTGTTGACACTTCAAAAGTGTTGAAGCCTGTAGTTGTTGCATGTACCTATGCATTCCTGGCTTTTGTAAGAATTGGTGATATTGTGCTATAAACATGGTTGGACTTAAAGGTTCCGGTCTAATCCAAAGGAGCCTATTCTCCTCATTATGACTACTTGCAATAAACGCAGTTTGCCAGGTGAGCTGATTGGCCAAAAATGAAACAAATGCCCTTATTTGTATATCACCTGAAATTGGAATGAGATTGACTCTTCTATTCTCGGGAATGGCCTCATTATGGAGATAAAGTTCGCACAGCAAATGCTGGTCACTTTCAGGGGCCTCAGCAAAAGTCTCAACAAATTGTTCTGAAGTAAGTAATTCATGAGGTCTGCCATCCTTTATTTCCTTCAATTGAAAATAAACTAAACGTTCAGAAAGGAAGAGAGAGTAATTTACAGAGGGTTTGCGGGTAGCCATCAACTTCTGCACTAATGAAAACATCAAAACCATCTTTTCCTTTGATTCCTTGACTTCCCTCTTGGAATCCCTGAGCTGTTGCAATGTCTGTTCCCAACTATCCCAGTTGGCATACATGTGATTCTGCCATGCTAACTTATGCTGCTGTAATATTGTATCTTGTTCTTCAGCATATTGTTTCTTCCATTTGTTCATCAGTTCTAATTGATTCCATGGCAGGGTCTGTGTCCTGGCATTAGAAGTACTGGGTTGGGACATTGTTTGAGTGGCTGCACTGACTAACTCAGGGCAAGATACCTGTGGTTGTGGTACTGTCTGAGTGGCTGAGCTGACTAGCTCAGGACAAGATATCTGTGGTTGTGTTTCTGTCTGAGTGGCTGAGCTGACCAGCACAGGGTGAGATATCTGTGGTTTAGTTTCTTTTTCTAAATTTATTGAGAGCCCTACTGGTTCTTGTGGAGAAGTAGGGTATTCTTCTTTAATTGCAGCTGATGTAGATGCCTCAGATACCTGAATTTTGACTACTTTGTAGCCTGCCTGCTGGTAAATATTACCACACTCATGGCACATGTATTCTTTGCATGGCTCCCTATTTTGTGCTGATGCTATGTGTGCTAGCATATAGAGATTCAATTCTCTATCAAAGGCTTCTCGTGCCTCGATTAATTCATTCTTATAGGCTTCTAGATCAGACTTCAAAAACTCATTTTCTTGCAATAAAGATGCCATAGTATGTGAACCCTGTGTGCTAGTTGATTCTACTGGAGTTGTTTGCTGATCCACAGCTGTAGCTGGTTCTTATGGAGCAGCTACAGTTGGTTTCCCTATATCATCATGCTTGGTGTATGATTTTTGTACCACAGTGGTTGGTTCTTGTGTTTCAGCCTCTGGGTAAGTGACTGGTTCTTGTGTAACAGTCACTGTTTGAGCCATAAACGATGTCGTATTATCCCGGGGCACTGGTTCTTGTGTGGCAGTGCCACCGGACGAGACGGGTTGGGGGATTTGAAATGGGGGTGAAGATTGAAGTTTCAACAAAATAGTGGCGGGGTCAGGGGAAATGGGAGTAACTCCTGTTTCAATAGTCATCTTCATTTTCCTTTTTGGTAGGAAAGCAGAGAAGTCACTATCTTTCCTTTTCTGTATAGGGGAAGGTTCTTTTCTGGGGGAAGGGCTTTCGGAAGAAGTGAAAATTTGGAATTTGGCCCTTGTTCGACGTTTTGAGACAGAGACTATTGGGGTTCTTTTCTTCCTTTTATAAGTAGGTGGGGATGGGGGTGTTAGAGAGTCATCGCTAGGGATAGAAATAGTGGGAATGGTTGACTCTACTAAGTGGGACGAACTTGGGGTTGGGTCAACTGGCTCTGAGGATGGAATCACTGGGGAGTCTGGAATATCGTCCAGTTGCCCTTCATAAGGAATCTCGGGAGTTTCTTGGGAACTTTCGGCTTGTTGGGGGATTTGGGCCTGCTGAGGAATTGCAGCCTGTTGGGGAATAAGGAGTGGATTATTCAGAGGGGGGTTTCGCTGAGCAAAACCCCTCTGAATTAACAATTGGCATAAACGATGATGGGTGAGGGATAACAATGGGAATTTAGCCCGTCTGCAATAATAGGACATGTTTTTGATACAACCAAGCAGATAATAGGGAATATTAACTAGTCGACCATTCCTTAAATGATTCATCAAAACGAAGTCGTGTTGGTAGACTACCTGGTAACGCCCTTCGCATGTCAAGTAGTGCTTAATGAATTCTGCTACTGTTGGCCATGGTCGAGGAAGTGAATGCAGACTTACACCGCGGCCTTTAAGTTCAACTGGTTCATCTGGACGAAGAAAATCTTGCTGTGCATTTAAAATCACTTGCTTCCTACTGAACCAGCGAGTCCCAATAGCCAGCAAACCTGAAACTTGAACTATGTCCTCCTCTGTAACTGAAATGCGGACCCCTTGAACCACTGAGAAATTCCCCTGAAGGATCTGTGCGAACTCTAAAACTTGTTCCTGATCAAATTCTCCCAACCTTTCAAAATATGTTGTCCATCCTGCTTGTTGGAAAATTTGATAGGCTTCCAGGAACATTTGAAGAAGATTTATCGAACCAGGCTCGTGTCTGATAGCCGACCCTCCCATGGCTACTAGCTTGAGTTACATGCAGAGGCACGGAAGACAGAAACACAGGCTTTGGTCAAGCTAATTGTTGCAACAGAGGATGCGGAGTCTCTATGACGGCGGAGATGGAATGAAGAGTGACGGAGGATTGGTTAATGTGAAATGATTATTCAGTTTTCGAAATCCCCCCCCCTACGTATGGTGCAATGATGATTGGGCGTGTGGAGATTGCAACCATTATGAGCGAGATCCTCTCTTTAATATAATTTAACTGCATTACATTAAAACCACATACCTTACATTTTTACCTTTGGTTTAATAATTCGAAGTGTAGAGTGCTTCAGAATGGCTTAATATACATGGAAGAATCTGTAGATTTCTCTGAAATTTAGAACAGGAGTGTAACAGGATCTGCTCAGTATTGAATAATTTTCACCCAAAGGATCTGAAGCGTAAAAGTGGAGAACTAAAAAGCTTGTATAGCAGGAAAGAAATGATGTTTTAATGATGAAAAGATGAATGACAGGTTGCTGAAACTGGTGTTTCAGCAACGGAAAAATGAATGACGCGTTGCTGAAACTGGTGTTTCAACAACGGGAAAAATCAGGAAAATGGGATATAATGACTTGGTTTTAGGACAAGTGGGGGAAGTGTTTGATAGGGGATAACTTCAGCAGTAAGGGATAGGAAATACTAGCTAAAGGATGATATTTCAGGAATGGTAGAAGTGGGAAAAATGGAAAAAGGGAAATAATGTAGGAATGGGATGAAGGGATATTACTAGGAAATGGGATAAAATGAAGGGAACAAGCTTCTGTGATTGAAGCTTCAGATCTTCTTATGATGGATTTGTCCTCCTTAATGAGCTTTTCCAGAATCTGCAAAATTCAATTGTAATATGCCAACCCTTGACAGGGATTATTAGTTTTAAATCTAATCTAATCTAATACTAAAAAAACAGTGCAGAAAATTAAATGTTGTGAGGAGCAGAAGACTCCCCTAGAAAAAGATAATGAATATCAGTCATGTAAGCAGTCTTGAAATCCTCTTTAGAAACAGAGCGCTGGTATAAACGAAGCCTATGACCATTGACTAGTAGAGGTGTTTTAGAATCATCAATTGTTAAAAGTCTTACCGTTCCATTAGAAAAAACAGCATCTACCTCATATGGTCCAAGCCAACGTGTACGTAGCTTACCCTGAAAATTTTCAAACCGAGAGTCATACAATAAAGCCCAATTACCTTTTTGGAACTACTTGTGTTTGATAATTTTATCATGCCACTTCATTCTCTGTTGTTGAATCATGGTTGTTTGGTGAATGGCATCTAATCTCTTTTCATCCAACTCAAGAAGCTGCTGCAACCTAGCTGTCTGCACATCAGTCAAATCAAGATTAACAGCTAAAGCAGTTCTTAGAGTTTTAATTTCAAATTCCACGGGAAAAACAACATTTTTACCATAAACCAATTCATAGGGAGAAAAACCTGTAGTGTTTCTCCAAGTAGTTCTGTAAGCCCATAGTGCTTCAGGGAGCCTTTGAGACCAATCCTTCTGGTTATCCTTCACTGTTTTAGTTAGAATGGCTTCTAATACTTTATTTGTGCTTTCCACTTGCCCATTGGCCTGGGGGTGGTATGGTGTAGTCATTCTATGATGAATATGATATTTCTGAAGGGTAGACTTAAAACCATGAGAATTGAATGGAGGTCCTCCATCTGTAACTAGCTCTCTAGGAATTCCAAATCTAGTGAAGATTTCTTCAAATAAGAAAGCTAGGACAACCTCTTCATTAGCTCTAATAAGTGCTTTGGCCTCCACCCATTTAGTCATATAGTCTGTACAGACTAATATATAAGTTCTTTGATTAGATGGAGGGTTAATGGGTCCTATGAAATCCAAGGCCCATCTTTCAAATGGTTCAGAAACTACCTGGGGGTTTAATGGCATTTGGTCTCTATGATTGGGTTGACCCATTCTCTGGCAGCTGTCACAAGCCCTTACATATTTCTTTGCATCCTTGAATAATGAGGGCCAATAGTAACCCATCCTCAAAATTTTGTGTGTTGTTCTTTTATCAGCAAAATGCCCTCCACAAGGGCCATCATGACAAGCTTTCAGTATGTCATACACTTCATCTTCCCTAATGCATCTTCGGATTTTTCTTTGCATCCTTAAATAGTGAGGGCCAATAGTAACCCATCCTTAGAATTTTATGTGTCGTTCTTTTATCAGCAAAATGCCCTCCCCAAGGGCCATCATGACAAGCTTTTAGTATGTCATACACCTCTTCCTCTCTAATGCATCTTCAAATTTCATGATCAAATCCTGTGTAGAAAAGACACCCGCTTATCCAGCTATACCTGGCACTTTGTTGAATAATTTTTCTCTTTTCTCTATGTGATAGGTGTGATGGTAACTTTCCTGCAACCAGATAATTGGAAATGTCTGTGTACCAAGGTGAGTGAGCAGATACTGCAAATAAATACTCATCAGGAAAGGAATCATCTACTGGAATATTATTATCAGTTTTTAACTGTGAAAGGAAATCAGCCACAACATTTTCTTTACCTGGTCGATCTATAATTGTAATATCAAACTCCTGCAGTAACAATAACCATCTGGTAACTCGAGCATTTGTGAAAGATTTATTCATTAAATACTTAATAGCTGAGTGATTAGTATGGACAAAAGTAGAATAACCATTAATATAATGTCAAAATTTATTAATGGCATAAATTACTGCTAAAAATTCCTTTTCAGTAACTGTATAATTAAGCTCAGCAGGGGTCATATTCTTACTAATAAAGTAGATGGCATAAGGAAGATGGTTTTCTTCTTGTCCCAAGACAGCTCCAATTGCAATATCTGAAGCATAAAAAGATATATGAAATGGAAGTGCCCAATCAGGTCCTCTCAAAATAGGAGCTATGGATAACTGATGGTTGAGTTCTATAAAGGCTTCCTGACAGAGATTAGTCCACTTAAATTCAGAATGTTTCATAAGCAACACAGATAATGGAGAAGCTATCTTGGAAAAATATTTAATAAATCTCCTGTATTATCTAGCATGTCCTAGAAAACTTCTCACATCAGGTTTTGTTTTAGGAACAGGAAGATTCTGAATGACTTGTATTTTGGATGGATCTACCTGAATTCCTTGAGATGAGATAAAATGTCCAAGCACTACTCCTTCACTCATCATCATATGAAATTTTTTATTACTTAAGGAGAGATGAGCTTGTATACAACGCTTGATTACCTTCTCAAGATTCTGTAATGCATCTTCAAAAGACACACCACAAGGGGTAAAATCATCCATAAATATTTCCATGGAGTCATTCAGCATATCAAAAAATATTCCTATAACAGCCCTTTGAAAAGTTGCTGGTGCATTACATGGTCCGAATGGAAGAAATCTATAGGCAAAAGTTCCCCAAGGGCTAGTAAAAGTGGTCTTCTCTCAGTCTTGGGGTGCAATTCTGATTTGGTTATACCCGCTGAATCCATCTAAAAAGGAAAATAATTTCTTCCCTGACAAACTATCCAACACCTGATCAATGAAAGGTAAAGGAAAGTGATCCTTTTGAGTGGCTTTATTTAAGGCTCTATAATCTACACACACTCTCAATTTCCCTTTTTTCTTAGGAACTATTACCAATGGGGAAACCCATTCACTGTTAGATATAGGGTATATGAATCCTGCATTAAGCAATTTCTGAAGTTCCTCTTTAACAATCTCTCTTAAATTAGGGTTCATTCATCTTTGGGGTTGGTAGACTAGTCGACAACCTTCCTTAATATAAATCTGGTGAGTACATAATTCAGGAGAGATTCCCTTAATATCCATGTAATCCCATGCGAATGCTTCCTTATTTTCATGCAGTAACTTCATTAACTGTTGTGTTTCAGCAACTGTCAGATCAGGATTTATGTTCAGTGTTTTTCCAGGTTCGATTTCTACTATTATGCTCTTAGAAGAGATGGTAGTTGATGTTTGAGGTGAATTTTCGGAATTAAGCTTCTCCTGGGTATCTATTTTCAAAAGTGTATTCAATTGATTGTGTGTTTCAGCAGTCACAGAGGAGGGTTCACAAATAAAATTATTAATTACTTCATCCTCTGTGCTATCTTTAAGACTTAAATCTTGTCCGATAGTCAAAATAGGTTGAATAGCGTTATCATCATAATCCATCCATACTGAATTCTCATTGTTAGTCATGGGTGTAACATGAGGGTAAATAGCAAGCTGTTTAGTTTCATATCCATTGGAAATTGTCATTGAACCAGATCTACAGCTGATAAAGGCATCGGCTGTGGCTAGCCAAGGCCTTCCTAGAATTAAAGGATGTCCCCTCAACTTTGTTTTAGTTTGTAACACCACAAAGTCAGCTAGGTAATTCCAGGACTCAACCGAGATAACTAAGTCTTCAACAAATCCTTCTGGTTTAATTGTATAACGGTCAGCTAGCTCTAGGATGGTTGGTGTATCTCTAATTGTGTTCTTTAGCTGTAATAATTATGAAGTTTCGAGAGTCATAATGTTTATAGCAGCACCTAAATCTACCAGAACTTGAGGGATTATTGTTTTACCAATTTGAACTATCACAGTAGGATGGCCGGGGTCACCATATTTTATAGGAGAAGTTTTACCGAACATTAATTCAGATAGGTCACCCATAACATGAACTGTAGGGGGATCTTTAGCTTTCCTAGCAGGTTTCTTTACACAAATGTCTCTCATGGTTTTGGCATAAATTGGTACATCTCTTAGTGCCTGTAAAAGTGGAATTTTAACATACAGATTTTGAAATTCCCCTAAAAGATTAAAAGCAGGTGGTTCAGGTGTTTTCATTAAAAGTAAACGCTCGGGGAATGGTGGCTCTATTATTTCAACACTCTTATTAGAGGGTGGTTGTACTTGTTTGTGTGAGTCATGTTTCTCAATTTATTCTTTATCAGAATCGGAAGAAGTTATATCATCAATGATGGGTTCTACTATTTTCCCAGATCTCAAATGAATATCATTACATTGTGCAAGGAAAGTAGGAAATACAGGCTGGTTCTGAATATCAATGACTTGCACAACTTTATTATTGGAGTTAGGATTTGGTTGTACAGGTAGCTGGGGTCTCATTTGATTATTTGGTGGAGCTCCTGATGGTAGAGGAAGTGGTTGTTGAAATTGAGGAAATTGATTTGGAAATGGGAGTTGTTGGCCCCTCCAATTTGAATTCCATTGATTAAAATAAGATGGTTTTTGTGGAGGCCAAGGAGTCCACATTGCAGGATCTACAAAGGGAGGGTTTGTTTGTTGCATGGGTGGGTAATTCATTTGATTAAAGGGTGGGTATTGCAATTGGTTGAAGGGAGGGTAATTTGTCTGACTAAAAGTAGGATAATTGTTCCAATAATTAGAAGATGTAAATGGCATACTAGAATTCATACCTTGTCCTCTTGATTGCCATTGTCTCCTTTGTGTTGGAAAATAGACTGCTTTTGGTTGCAATGCTTCTTTTATTCCTGGTAGAGAAGGGCATCGTTGTGTTTCATGATCTTTCTCACAAAGGTTGCAGATTGGTATCTTGTCCAATGGGCATTCCCTTAGTGGGTGTTGGTCTCTGCATTTGGGGCAAAAGACAACCAAAGCCGCTTCTGCTTCAGCCTGCTTCTTTTTAACCTACAAGGTGTCAATTTGTGAAGCAAAAGAACTTAACATTTCAGTTTTAAATTCCTCAAGTAAATTACCTATTTCAACTCTTATTGCTCCCCCACTAGCTGATTTCTGAACTCTTGAATATGTGGCATCTCTGCTATTTGATCTGTTCCTTGCAACTCCTCTTGAACATCTTTTACAGAGGTCAACAATCTAATCATATGATTCTTTAGATATATCTCCTTTACCAAGCATATTTATCATGTCTAAACAATCATCCCTCACTCCTTTCAGTAATATTCTTTTAAGAATATCTTTACTTACCCCGAGATGATCGGATCTCTACAAATTTTACTCTAGTCTCTCCACAAAGTCCTCCAAATTCTCATCCTCCTTTTGTACCATTTTGAATAGTTCCTCCCTCTTTTCTCTTGTCCGACAATAGTCTTGATATTTAAGCAGAAATTTCTGTTTCATCTGTTTCCATGTTGTGATTACCTGGCTTCCGAGGCTCATGAACCACCTTAATGCATTTCCTTTTGATGTTGCTGGAAACAATTTCAGCTTCTAAGCATTAGTAACATAATCATAACTTCTGTATAATATATCAAATTCAAAAAAAAATTCGTCAGGATCTTCAGAGGATAAACCATGGAAGTTGGGTAGGGCTGACAGTGGGATATTATTCATAGGAGTTGCTCCTCTAGGGAGATCACTAATAGGGAATCCCAAGGTATAGAGAGAATTTTCATCCTTTCCTTCTCCTTCAGGATCTACTCGTCCTCCACCAAAGAATCCTTCATTGTTTCCCTGCATTGCTTGATCTCCTACTGCACTTGCTCGATCCTAAAAATTTTCTACTGGCTCCTCAATGTTTTCCACTGGTTCTTCAATGTCTCCTGCTGATTCCTCAACATTCTCTGCTGATTCTTTAGTGTTTTCTTCTGGTCCTTCAACGCTGTCTACTAGTTCTTCAATACTTGTTGCTGGTTCCTCAACGTTTTCAGGGCTCACAAATTCTTTTGTTTCATAATTTGATTGAGGGGAGCGTTGAGGCTTTGGTCTTTGAGAGCTTAATCTCTGAGAAGATTCAGCCTTTGATAAAATTTCATCAATAAAAGTCTTTCTTCCTCCCCTTCCTTTGCCCTTTCCACAAGTAGGGTTAGTTTTCTTATGGGTTCCGCGTCCTCTCATACAATATGCACATCTAGAAGAAAAACATCAATGCTTTTGAAATCTATAATTTCCTTTCCCGGCAACGGTGCCAAAATGTTGGTCACTTTGATTGTTTTAAAAATTCAAGTGCTACATAAATTGTCAACCCAGGAAGGTCTGTTTATTCCAAAGGCAACCACACACTATATATGCTCAATTTCAAAAGCAAAGAAATTTTGTAGTATTAATCACACTAATTATATTAACCACACTGTCCACACCTTACTTTAACAAAGTTGAAGCCTACTTGTGTTACAGCAAGGACAATCCTTCTATTGCAGATTTTCATTAAAAGAATCCTAGAAAAGATAATGAAAGGAAATTGTTCTGCAGAAAGGAAGATCAATCAACTATAACGGAGAACAGGACCCTATTCCTCCAAGTAGGAATCTTCAGCACTTGTTTCCTGATATCAAACTGTCACACACTCATTCTATAAACTGATTGCTGACATAAAGTAACTCACAGCTTCTCAAGAATGAATTGTATAAAACCAATGCAGTAAATAAGGAAAACAAAGCTCTAACAATAAACACGAGGTTTCAAAACTGTATAAATAACTTCAGCAAACAGGGTTTAATCAAGGTGTGAATAACACAAATAGTTAACAGACTACAGGAGCAAATGGGTGAATCTTGTGATGAAGGCGAGCCCTTTCCTTCTCACAAGATTCCCCAGAGAAAGGAATTAAATTGAAGTGCTAAAAAAAAACTTGTATTCATCTGTCAAAAGGCAACATATTACAATAGAGTCTCGCTCCTTCTCTGTTATGGAAAATGTACCTCCCGTAGTCTCTAACTGTCTTTCTAATGCTGATGTCTCCTCTTTTTAAAGAGGAGACATCTATTACAGTTACATCATAGAAATCCTATTTTTATTCAAATCTGATCTTCTGTTCTAAAACAGGGTCTTTCTGTTCTTCCATAGTAGAATGTTGTTACGATGGATACAAGAATACTGGCTTCAGAATGGTCCATGTAATAGCTTCCCTTGCTTGTCTTTTTCTTGTTGTCATCATATTTGAAATACACCTTCAAAATCACAATTCACGGGTTGTTTCAGCAACGGGATTTGCGTGCCTGTTCATTGTTTCAGCAACGCGATCTTCAAAATAGATTATCTGCGGTCTTTAAACTGTCTCAGCAACTATATACCTTTGATTAATGGTTAAATATAAAATTAATGTAGAATTATATGCAAAACAAATTAAACATATAGTAAAGAGAAGAACATTATATACCTTTGGGGAAAAATGGATGGAAGTGATAATGAAAGCTTTAAATATGGACTAGAAAGAGTAAAGTGGTAACAAAATATGTAGTCAAAATGGTACATTATGAAGGTCCTAACATCCCCCCCAACTGAAAGGGTTGCATGTCATCAGGAAACTTGTAGTCTGAGTCTGAGTCTGGATATTGACTTTGTTGAGATTTATTTTTTATTATTTTTGGAGAAAATCTCATGTAGGTGACAACAATAGGATTTGTTCCTACATTGACTCCATCAATTTCTGATGAGGAGTTAATGCATCCTATATTTGTTGTGAGAGAATTTATGAGTCTGTTTCCATTCACCACTATAAAATGTAAGCCCGTAGAGGCAAGTGAGCATGATGAGGAATGTGTAGTGAGGAAGAGCTGAGTAGATGAGAAACTCTGCTATTGTATTTTCTCCAGTTGATGAATGAGATTGTCTATGCCCTGTTGGGTGGACGTAGCCCAGATTGGTTGGGTGAACCACGTTAAAATCTGCTATCTTTATGTTTTTTTTGCTGTGTAGGTGGTGGTTTTAAGTTTCTGTTGTGTTAATTACTCTAACACTTGGTATTAGAGGAAGCTGGATTCACTGCCTATTGTTGAAATCACTGCTGCCTGTTCTAAAGGACGGTGGGATAAATTGTAGGTGTTGGAATCTACGTAGGAGCCACTGTGTGGTTGAAGCATGGCCGGTTGAAGGCCGTTGTTAACAGCATAAGCATCGTTGAACCGTGGGATTGAACTGGGTCCGATGTGAAGGTAGCGTCGCTTGAGTGAGCCGCTGCTACTTGCGTTAAAAGCGGTGAAAGGTGAGACTGCTGCACAGTGAGCTGCGTGGAACACTGTTTTCGCAGAGATCCAAAGTCCGTGAGCACCGTGAGGTCTGGTCCGTGGCTACGTGCATGCCTCCTGCGATCTAAGTGAACGTGTGCAGAGCGTATCGGTGAAGTCTGTTGTTGAATGGAGTGGGCAGTATATCAGATGCATTGATTGATTATTTGACTGGAGATGCTGTATGCATGGTAAGCAGATATTTCCCGTAGCATAGTTTGAACAAAAGTGAGCAGTAATGCTATTCATATCGATTTGAAGGGTTAATTAAAATCGATTAGTATTGATGCCTTTTAAATCGATTCGATTTTGCAATAATGCAATTAAAAATCGCTGTGAATTAGAATAACGATTTGAAGTTTAAGTGGAGTCGATTTGAAGGTTTTATAAAGTTGTTATTAAATTCCATTTGAAAAAGGGGTCGATTTGTTTTATTAGAAATCAATTTTTGTTTCATATTTCCTAAATCGATTTGCTACAGATATATTTCAAACCGTTTTACATTGAAATCGCAATCATTCAATGTGTATTTAAAAAAAAAACGATTTGTGTTCTATATTTTGAGTATATCGATAAAATCGATTTCCCGTTTTGGCATAAGGTTTGGTATAGCAGTTTTAGTGTTGTTTAACATAATCGATTATATTTGAAAGGGTGGTACTTTATTTGTTTAAGAGGAGGTGGCCCATTAGAAATCAATTTGAATATTAAATGCCATTTGCATATGGTATTAAGAGGAAAGGAATTTTATAAGGTGAAGGGCATTTTTTTTAAAATAAAACTTCATTTATTAAAAGTTGCAATTGGAGATTTTTTTTGTGACACAACATGGAAAAAACTCAAAGTGCCTAGTTTAAGATCGAGAATTTCAAAGGAAAAAACAACTTCGAGATCTGGAAAGTGAAGATGTATGATCTACTCGTGCAACAAGGCGTGGCGAAGGCATTGTTGGGAAAAAACAAACAGCCTTACACCATGACAGATGATGAATGGAGTGACTTGGATGAAAGAGCACTGAGCGACATTCGATTGTGTTTGGCGGATGATGTTTTGTTTAACATCATGTCAGAAAAAACTGTTGTTGGTTTGTGGACAAAGCTTGAAAATCTATACATGACAAAATCCTTAACCAATAGGATTCTTCTGAAGCGACAGTTGTATAGCTTGCGCATGAAGGAAGGTACGACGATAACTGATCATCTGAATAACTTTAATACTCTCCTGGTGCAGTTAGAAAGTATAGAAGTAAAATTTGAATCAGAAGATAAAGCTGTAACTTTATTATGCTCGTTGCCCGAGTCATGGGATCATTTTGTTACTTCTATAAGTCTTAGTTCATCAGAAAACCTTGAATTTGATGATGTTGTTGGAGCTTTGTTGTCCGAAGAAACAAGGAAGAGGTCAAATTCAGAAACCTCTACATCAGAAGCAATGATGGTCAGAGGTCATTCTAAAGAAAGACGCTTCAGTAAGCACAACAACTCGCGTTCAAAATCGAAAGGGAAGAAGAGTAAGGTAAAGTGCTGGTTTTGTGGCAAATCAAGTCACTTGAAGAAGGACTGTTGGAAGAGACAACAAACATCCAAAGGAGACTCTTCAACAGAAAAGAAAGAAGCAAACACGATAGATACAGGTTCAGCATCCATTTCAGGTATGAGTGATGAAGTGTTATCAGTTAGTTTGTCTAATCATGATCAACATTGGTTGTTAGATTCTGGTGCGTCAAATTACATGTGCATTCATAGAGAGTGGTTTAAAACCTATAAATCAATCAATGATGGAGTTGTTTACATGGGAAATGATGCCTCATGTAATATTGTGGGAATTGGAAGCATCCAGATTAAAATGTTTGATTGGACAGATAAATTCTAACTGATGTAAGACACGTACCGGAACTAAGGAAAAACCTCATTTCACTAGGAGTACTAGACACTAATGGATATAAAGCCTTTATTCAGGTGGAGTAATGAAAGTTTATAAAGGAATTTTACTAGTCATGAAAGCAAAGAAGGTTGGAAATCTTTATCAGTTAGAAGGAAGAACAGAGTTAGATCATGCTTCTACAGTATCTGAAAATGACATTAATTCTATTCGTTTATGGCATCAAAGGATGGGCCATATCAGCGAAAGAGGATAAATTTTTTTATCTGATCGTAAGTTCCTTCCTAGTTTAAAATCTTCTAAGTTAGATTTCTGCAAACATTGTCTGTTTGGGAAACAAAGCAAGCAGAAGTTTAAAACTGGAAAACATACTAGTAAGGGAATACTTGATTATATCCATTCTGATGTTTGGGGTCCATCTCCTACAACCTCATATGGAGGATGGTCATATTTTGTATCTTTTATTGATGATTTTTCTATAAAAGTGTGGGTCTACATGTTAAAGAAGAAGTCTGATGTATTCACAACTTTTAAACAGTTTAGAGCATTAGTTGAAAACATCACTGGAAGAACCATTAAATGTTTAAGAATTGACAATGGTGGTGAGTTTACTTCAAAGGAATTTGATAATTATTGCAAGGATGTTGGGATCGAAATACATATAACCAATGTATATACTCCTCAGCAAAACGGAGTTGCTGAATGCATGAACAAGACTCTTTTAGAGAGAGCAATAAGTATGCTTAGTAACACCAATTTGCAGAAGGAATTGTGAACAGAAGCAGTTTCTACAGCTTGTTACTTGGTAAATCGATCACCATCAACTGCAATAGGATGAAAAATTCCTCAAGAGGTATGGAAAGGTTATCCATGTGATTATTCTAAACTGAAAGTTTTTGGTTGTGATGCATATGCTCTAGTTCCGAAACATCAACGTTCTAAATTAGATCCTAAATCAAAAAGATATATCTTTGTTGGATATGGTGATGGGACTAAGGGATACAAGTTGTGGGATCCTACTACTCACAAGATCATCATTAACAGAGATGTTAAATTTAATGAATCTTCACTTGAAAATCCAGATGTAGATGATAAATTGAAACAGGAGAATGTACCTAAGCTTCAACACATTCAATTTGAAACCAGTTCAAATACTGATAATAGTCCAAATGAACAAGTTTCAGATTCAGATCATGAACAAGTTTCAGATGCAGATCATGAACGTGTTTCAGATGATGATCATGAAGAAGTTCCTACATATAATAATCAACAAATTGGGGCAGTACCAGAAACATCTTTAAGGAGGTCTACGAGAATCAGACATTTTCCTAAAAGGTATGATGATTATGTTACTTCAGTTGCTTTAACTGCTAACGATGATGAACCTTTGTGCTATCAGGAAGCTATAGAAGGTTCAAACAGTGGTAAGTGGAAAGAGGCTATGAAGGACGAGATGAAGGCATTAGACAAGAATGCCACATGGGATCTGGTAGAAATTCCTAAAGACAGGAAAACTGTGGGATGTAAGTGGGTTTACAAATTGAAGAAGGGTGTTGATGATATAGAATACAGGTACAAAGCGAGGCTGGTCGTGAAAGGTTTTTCTTAGAAAGTCGGCATTGAATTTCATGAGATATTTTCACCAGTTGTAAAAAATTGTTTCAATTAGGATTGTGTTAGCATTAGTTGCTTTACTTGATTTAGAATTACAACAACTAGATGTTTAAAACTGCTTTTTTACATGGAGATTTAGATGAGGAAATTTACATGGAACAACCGGAAGGGTTTGTTCAAAATCGCAATAGGAAATTTGTCTGCAGGCTCAAGAAATCATTGTATGGTGTGAAGCAGTCGCCTCGACAATGGTACAATAAATTTGATTCTTTCATTATGAGTCAAAATTATATAAGAAGTGAATATGATCATTGTGTTTACATTAAGAAATTAAGTAATGGCATGTTCATTATCTTACTGTTGTATGTTGACGATATGCTTTTAGCAAGCAAAAGCATAACAAAGATCAACAGGTTAAAGGCTCAGATGACTAGGACGTTTGATATGAAAGATCTAGGAGCAACAAGACAGATTTTGGGCATGGATATTTTCAGAGACAGGAGCAATGGTAAGCTGTGGCTATCACAAAAGAAGTATATTGAGAAAATACTCTTGAGGTTTGGTATGAACAATGTGAAGCCTGTTTCAGTCCCTTTTGCTTCCCATTTTAAGCTTTCTTCAAGTTTATGTCCTAACACTAATGAATAAAAGGAATATATGTCTCAAATTCCATATGCCAATGTAGTAGGTTGTTTGATGTATGCGATGGTTTGTACTTGACCAGATCTTTCACATGCAGTTGGGGTTGTCAGCAAGTATATGGAAAATCCAGGAAAAGAACACTGGTTAGCAGTGAAATGGGTGCTTCGGTATCTGAGAGGCACAAGTGATTATTGTATAACTTATAATAGGAGTAGTGAATTTGTTTGCGGATATGTTGATTCTGATTTTGCAGGTGATTTGGATAAGAGAAGGTCAACTTCAGGGTATGTATTTACTCTTGCAGGTGGAGCTATTAGCTGGATGTCAAAGCTACAGAACATTGTTGCTTTATCCACTACAGAAGCAGAATACATAGCTGCTTCACATGCTTGCAAAGAAGCAGTTTGGTTGAAAGGTTTGTTTGGTGAATTTGGTAGGTTGCAGGACAACATCAAGTTATTTTGTGATAGTCAAAGTGCAATTCACTTGGCTAAAATCCGGCCTATCATAGTAAATCAAAGCACATACCTATCAAATACCATTTTGTAAGACAGGTTATCACTGAAAGGGGAGTCTCTCTTGAAAAGGTGCATACAAAGGTAAACTATGCAGACATGTTCACGAAACTAGTTTTGTTAGAGAAGCTACGATGGTGTCTAGCTTCTCTTGGCTTGCAGAAAAGATAAAAAAATAATAATGGAACAGGGTATCAGGCTAATTGTTGTCAAGGTGGAGATTGTTGAGATTTCTTTTTTATTATTTTTGGAGAAAATCTCATGTAGGTGAAAACAATAGGATTTGTTGCTACATTGACTCCATCAATTTCTGATGAGGAGTTAATGCATCCTATATTTGTTGTGAGAGAATTTATGAGTCTGTTTCCATTCACCACTATAAAACGTAAGCCCATAGAGGCAAGTGACCATGATGAGGAATGTGTAGTGAGGAAGAGCTGAGCAGATGAGAAACTCTGCTATTGTATTTTCTCCAGTTGATGAATGAGATTGGCGATGCCCTGTTAGGTGGACATAGCCCAGATTGGTTGGGTGAACCACGTTAAAATCTGTTGTCCTTTATGTTTTTTGTTGTTGTGTAGGTGGCGGTTTTAAGTTTCTGCTGTGTTAATTACTCTAACATAATTTTTGCAATGCAAGTTACTCAAGTAATAACTATGGAAGGTGGTATCTGTCAAAGGTCTGAATCCCTGGTTACTTTGCAATTTCTGCCATGCTACTATTTCATCCCTGTTAGCCAATCTGTAATGAGCCTGATATTGTTCTGCTCGCATCCATAAAATAGGAAAGTGAAAATGATAGCCTATCCAATTCTCAACACATTGCTGAACACATCTGATGTAGTTTGGTACTCTGGACAGTGCAGTTTCAAGGTTAATAGGGCTAAAGGGATTATATTCTTGTCTCTCCTTAGAGGATTGTTTCCACAACATGTTGTTTTCCCTCAGAGCTGCAGTCTCTTTGGCCCTGATTAACTAGTGACACTCTTGGAGTACTGAGGCTTGCAATCGCTGTATATGTCTAATCATTCCTGGCTTCTACAAAAACTGATGATATTCTGCTACAAAAATGGCCGGGTTTCAAGGTTCTGGCCTTATACAGAGAAGGCGATTATCCTCATTGTGCCTAGTTGCAAGAAAAGTGGTTTTCCATGTGATTTGATTGGCAAGAAAGGAAACAAATGCCCTAATCTGTACATCACCAACAATAGGATTAAGATTGACCTCTCTGTTTTCAAGCATAGTCTCATTATGAAGATACAACTCACATAATAGATGTTGATCACTAGTGGAAGCCTCAGCAAATGTTTTGACAAACTGCTCAGCTGTGAGAAGCTCATGAGGTCTTCCATCCTTAACTGCTTTCAAATGGAAATAAACAAGGTGTTTTGAAAGAAACAAAGAATAGTTCAAAGATGGTTTCTTGGTGGCTAATAGTTTTTGTACTAGTTGAAACATCAGGATCAGTTTATCTTTTAATTCCTTATTCTCTTTCTTGGAATCTCTAAGTTGCTAAAGTGTCTGCTCCTAGTTATCCCAATTGGAATACATATGATTTTTCCAGGTCAATTTATGCTGTTGTAAAATTTTTTCTTGATCAATAGTATACTGCTTCTTCCACTTATTCATTATTTCCAACTCTTTCCATGGTGGAGTTTGTGTTCCGGCATTATAAGTAATGGGATGATGCATAGTATGAGTAGTAGAATCAGTTAATGTAGGGCAGGGTACCTGTACCTTAGTTTCTTTCTCCAAAGTTTTTGAAGGCCCTACTGGTTCTTGTGTAACAGTAGGGCATTCTTCCTTAACTGCAGATGATATGGATGCTCCAGGCATTGTAACTTTAACTATCTTGCATCCTGCCTGTTGATAGATGTTTCCACACTGATGACACATGTATTCTTTATAGGGATCGTTCTCTGTATGTTTTTCTTGCATAGATGTTGTATGGGCGAAGGTATAAAGATTTAGTTCCTTGTCAAAGGCTTCCCTTTCCATTACCAATTATTTCTTGCAGGCTTCTAATTCTGACTTTAAAAATTCATTTTCCTCTAAAAGAGAGGCCATGGTGACTGGACCCTATGAATCGGTTGCTTTTGCTGAAGTTGATTGTTGTTCTTCAGCTGTAGCTGGTTCTTGTGTTTCAGATAAAACTGGTTTCCTTGTAATATCATTTTGGATGTTTGAATTTTTCACGTCAGTAGCTGGTTCTTGTGTTTCAGCTGCTGAGTGAGTAGCTGGTTCTTGTGGAACAGCTACTGGTTATGTAGAAAATGATGTCATATTACCCTGGGCATCTGGTTCTTGTGGTGCAGTGCCACAGGATGAGACGGGTAATGATTCTGGGATTTGAAAAGGTGGCGATGACTGGAGTTTTAGCAAAATGGTTGCATGATCAGAGGTAATGGGAATGGTTTCAAATTCAATGGTTGTTTTCATTTTTCTCCTAGGTAGGAAAGCAAAAAAATTAGTGGCTTGTTTTTTCTTTTTATGAGAATATTTTTCCCTAGGAGAAGGACTATCGGAGGAGATGGATGCTTTAGATGCAGCCCTTGTTTTCCTTTTTGATACAAAGGTGGTTGTAGTTTACCTGTTTCTTTTATCAATAGGGGGAGACGGTGGTGTTTCAGCCTGAGAGTCATCACTAGGGATGTGGACGGTGGGATTGGATGACTCTGCTAGATGAGATGGGCTTGAAGACAGGTCAACTGGATTGACTGGTTCTGAGGATGGGATCGATGGAGGAAACGAGATATTCTCCAATTGTTGCTCATAGGAACTTTTAGGGATTTCTTGGGGGTTTTCAGCTTCTTGGGGAATTTCGGGAGCTTGCTTGGGAGGTAAAGGTAAGTTTTTTAGAGGGGGGTTTTGCTGAGCAAAGCCCCTCTGAATCAATAGTTGACAAAGGCGATGATGAGTAAGGGAAAGTAGAGGAAATTTTACCCGTCTACAGTAATATGACATATTTTTAATACATCCAAGCATATAATAAGGAATATTTACTAGTCTACCATGTCATAAGTGGCTCATTAAAACAAAGTTGTGCTGATAAACTACCTGATAGCGACCCTCGCAAGTTAAATAATGCTTGAAAAATTCAGCTACCTTTGGCCATGGAGGAAGTAATGAGTGCAGTCCTATGCCACGGCCTTTAATCTCAACATGTTCTCCTGGAAAAAGGAATTCTTGTTGCGCGTTTGGAATGATGTGTTTCCTACTAAACCACCGAGCACCTGTGATTGGAAAACCTGAGACTTGTGCTATGTCGTCCTCTAAAACCAGAATTCGGACCCCTTGAACTGTAGAATGGTCCTCCTGAAGGTTCTGTGAAAATTCGAGGACCTGATGAGGGTCGAATTCTTGACGTCTTTAAAAATATGCCACCCATCCTGCCTGTTGGAAGATCTGATAAGCATCTGGAAACAATTCAAGGAGAGCTATTGAGTCAGGATCATGTCTAATGGCCGGTCCTCCCATAGTTACTAGCTTAGGTAAAATTCAAAGGCAAAGAGTAGAATTACCGGTCTTTGAACAGAGTAATCATTGTGACTAAGAACATGGAGTATCGGTAAAGGGCCGAAGTTATGGGTGTAAAGAGTGACAGTAGTTTGCATGCTGTGAAATGATGGTTTGTAATTTCGAAATCCCCCCTGTGTATGGTGAAATGATGTTTTTAAGTGTGTGGAAATTATAATCATAATGAGGGAAATCTTCTCTTTAAACTATCATTTAATTGTATTACATAAAATTCACATACCTTATATTTACCTTTGCTTTATGATTCGAAATATATAGTGTTTGTTTATGATAGCTTAATATTGATGGAAGAACTTTAAAATTCTCTGAAATGTAAGGAGGATCATATTAGAGTCTGCTTAATCATAAGAGAGAGGTAGTGAATGGACAATATTCACACAAGGAGTATGAAGAATAAAAGTGAAGGACTGAAGAAGTTGCATAGTCATGTTTTTAGGGGAAAGAAATGATGTTTTAGCAATGAAAAGATAAATGACATGTTGCTGAAAGTGGTGTTTCAGAAATGGAAAAATAAGGGAAATGTTGCTAAAAAGTGATGATTTAGCAATGGAAAAATAGGGGAAGTATTTGTTGAGGAATGATATATCAGCAGTAAGAAATAAGGAAAATATTTGCTGGAGAATGGTGTTTCAGCAGTGGGTAAAATGGGAAAAATAGGAAAATGATATGAAAAGGGAAAGAAAGAATGAGGGAATAAGTGATGAAATGTTACTAGGAGATGAGGAAATGAAAATAAGGGAAGCAAAGCTTCTCAGATTGAAGCTTAGATCTTCTTGTGATGAAATTGTCCTCCTTGGTAAGTTCTTCCTTAATCTGCAAAATACAATTGTAACATGCCAACCCTTGACAAGGATTATTAGTTTTAAGAAATCTAATCTAATACTAAAAATATAGTGCAGAAAACAATTAAATGTTGTGAGGAGCAGAAGACTGCCCTAGAAAAAGATAATGTGCATCTGTCATGCAAGTAGCCTTAAACTCTTCCTTAGAAACAGGGCACTGGTACAAATGAAGCCTATGACCATTTACTAGTAGAGGTGTTTTAAAATCATCAATTGTTAAAAGTCTTACTGTTCCATTGGGAAAAACAACATCTACTTCATAAGGTCCCAGCCATCTTGTACATAGCTTGCCTTGAAAGTTCTCAAACCGAGAATCATACAATAAGGCCCAATTACCTTTTTGGAACTGTTTGTGCTTGAGGGTTTTATCATGCCACTTTTTTCTTTGTTGTTGAATCATGGTTTTCTGATGAATGGCATCTAATCTCTTTTCATCCAGTTCAAGAGGCTGCTGCAACTTGGCTATCTGCATATCAGTCAAATCAAGGTTAACAGCTAAAGCAGTTCTTAAAGTTTTAATTTCAAAATCCACAAGAAAAACAACACTTTTACCATAAATCAATTCATAGGGAGAAAATCCTGTAGTATTTCTCCAAGTAGTTCTATAAGCCCATAGTGCTTTAGGGAGCTTTTGAGACCAATCCTTCTAGTTATCCTTCACTGTTTTGGTTAGAATGGTTTCTATTACTTTATTTGAGCTTTCCACCTGCCAATTGGCTTGGGGATGGTATGGTGTAGTCATTCTATGATGAATATGATATTTCTGAAGGGTAGATTTGAAACCATGAGAATTGAAAGGAGGTCCTCCAACTGTAACTAGCTCTCTAGGGATTCCAAATCTAACAAAGATTTCTTCAAATAAGAAAGCTAGGACAGCGTCTTCATTAGCTCTAAGAATTTCTTTTGCCTCCACCCATTTAGTCATATAATATGTAAAAACTAATATATAAATCCTTTGATTGGATGGTGGATTAATGGGTCCTATAAAAGCTAAGGCCCATCTTTCAAATGGTTCAAGTATTACCTGGGGGTTTAATGGCATTTCATCTCTATGATTGAGTTGACCCATTCTCTGATAGCTATCACAAGCCTGCACATATTTCTTTGCATCCTTAAATAGTGAGGGCCAATAGTAACCCATCCTCAGAATTTTATGTGTCATTCTTTTATCAGCAAAATGACCTCCACAAGGGCCATCATGACAAGCTTTTAGTATGTCATACACCTCATCCTCTCTAATGAATCTTCAGATTTCATGATCAAGTCCTGTGTAGAAAAGACACCCACTTATCCAGCTATACCTAGCACTTTGTTGAATATTTTTTCTCTTTTCTCTATGTGACAGGTGTGATGGTAACTTTCCTGCAACCAGATAATTAGCAATGTCTGCGTACCAAGGTGAGTGAGTAGATACCGCAAATACATACTCATCAGGAAAGGAATCATCTACTGGAATATTATTATCATTTTTTAACCATGAAAGGAAATCAACCACAACATTCTCTTTACTTGGTCGATCTACAATTGTAATATAAAACTCCTGCAGTAACAATAACCATCTGGTAACTCGAGCATTTGTGACAGATTTATTCATTAAATACTTAATAACTGAGTGATCAGTATGGAAAAAATTAGAATAACTAGTAATATAATGTCGAAATTTATTAATGGCATAAATTACTGCTAAGAATTCCTTTTCGATAATTGTATAATTAAGCTCAGCAGGGGTCATATTCTTACTGATAAAGTAGATAGCATAAGGAAGATGGTTTTCCTCTTGTCCCAAGACAACTCCAATTGTAGTATCTGAAGCATCAGAAGATATATGAAAGGGAAGTGCCCAATCAGGTCCTCTCAAAATAGGAGCTATGGATAACTGATGCTTGAGTTCTACAAAGGCTTCTTGACAAAGATTAGTCCACTTAAATTCAGCATTTTTCATAAGCAACACAAATAATGGAGAAGTTATCTTGGAGAAATATTTAATAAATCTCCTGTAATATCCATCATGTTCTAGAAAACTTCTTACATCAGTTTGTGTTTGAGGAACAGGAAGATTCTGAATGACTTGTATTTTGGATGGATCTACCTGAATTCATTGAGATGAGATAAAATGTCCAAGCACTACTCCTTCACTCATCATCATATGACATTTTTTAGTACTTAAGGAGAGATGAGCTTGTATACAATGTTTGAGTACCTTCTCAAGATTCTGTAATGCATCTTCAAAATACACACCATAAGGGGTAAAATCATCCATAAATATTTCCATGGAGTCATATAGCATATCAGAAAATATTCCTATAACGGCCCTTTGAAAGGTTGCTGGTGCGTTACATAGTCTGAATGGAAGAACTCTATAGGAAAAAGTTCTCCAAGGACTAGTAAAAGTGGTCTTTTCTTGGTCTTGGGGTGCAATTCTGATTTGGTTATACCCACTGAATCCATCTAAAAAGGAAAAGAATTTCTTCCCTGACAAACTATCCAACACCTGATCAATGAATGGTAAAGGAAAGTGATCCTTTTGAGTGGCTTTATTTAAGGCTCTATAATCTACACACACTCTCCATTTCCCATTTTTCTTAGGGACTATTACCAATGGGGAAACCCATTCACTTTCAGATATAGGGTATATAAATCCTGCATTAAGCAATTTATGAAGTTCCTCTTTAACAATTTCTCTTAAATTAGGGTTCATTCGTATTTGGGGTTGGCAGACTGGTCGACAACCTTCCTTAATATAAATCTGGTGTGTACATAATTCAGGAGAGATTCCCTTCATATCCGTGTAATCCCATGCGAATGATTCCTTATTTTCAAGTAGTAACTTCATTAACTCTTGTGTTTCAGCAACTGTTAGATCAGAATTTATGTTTAGTGTTTTGCCAGGTTTGATTTCTACTATTATGCTTTTAGAAGATATGGTGGTTGATTTTTGAGGTGAATCTTCGGATTTAATCTTCTCCTGGGTATCTGTTTCCAAAAGTGTAGTCAATTGATTGTGTGTTTCAACAATGACAGAGGAAGGCTCGCAAATAAAATTATTAATTACTTCATCCTCTGTGCTATCTTTAAAATTTAAAGCTTGTCCGATAGTCAAAATAGGTTGAATAGCATTATCATCATAATCCATCCACACAAAATTTTCATTGTTATTCATGGGTGTAGCATGAGGGTAAAGAGTAAGCTGTTTAGTTTCATATCCATTGGAAATTGTCATTGAACCAGATCTACAGCTAATAAAGGCATCAACTGTGGCTAGCCAAGGCCTTCCTAGAATTAGAGGATGTCCCCCCAACTTTGTTTTAGTTTGCAACACCACAAAGTCAACTGGGTAATTCCAGGACTCAACCGAAATAAATAAGTCTTCAACAACTCCTTCTGGTTTAATTGTAGAATGGTCAGCTAGCTCTAGGATGGTTGGTGTATCTCTAATTGTGTTCTTTAGCTGTAACAATTGTGAAGTTTCAAGAGTCATAATGTTTATAGCAGCACCTAAATCTACCAGAACTTGAGGGATTATTGTTTTACCAATTTGAACTGTCACCGTAGGATGGCCGGGGTCACCATATTTCACAGGAGGAGTTTTACTGGACATTAATGCAGATAGATCACCCATAACATGAACTATAAGGGGATCTCTAGTTTTCCTACCAGGTTTCTTAACACAAATGTCTCTCATGGTTCTGGCATAAGTTGGTACATCTCTTAGTGCCTGTAAAAGTGGAATTTTAACATACAGATTTTGCAATTCCCCTAAAAGATTAAAAGCAGGTGGTTCAGGCGTTTTAGTTAAAACTAAATGCTTGGGAAATGGTGGCTCTGTTATTTCAGCACCCTTATTAGAGGGTGGTTGTACTTCTTTGTGTGAATTATGTTTCTCAGTTTCTTCTTTATCATAATCGGAAGAAGTCATGTCATCAATGATGTGTTCTACTATTTTCCCAGATCTCAAATGAATATCATTACATTGTACAGGGAAAGTAGGAAATGTAGCTGGTTTTGAATATCAATGACTTGCACAGCTTTATTATTAGGGTTAGGATTTGGTTGTACAAGTAGCTGGGGTCTCATTTGATTATTTGGTGGAGCTCCTGATGGTAGAGGAAGTGGTTGTTGAAATTGAAGAAATTGATTTTGAAATGGTAGTTGTTGGCCCCTCCAATTTGAATTCCATTGATTCAAATAAGATGATTGTTGTGGAGGCCAAGGAGTCCACATTGAAGAAGCTACAAAGGGAGGGTTTGTTTGTTGCATGGGTGGGTAGTTCATTTGATTAAAGGGTGGGTATTGCAATTGGTTGAAGGGAGGATAATTTGTCTGACTAAAAGAAGGGTAATTGTTCCAACAATTAGAAGATGTAAATGACATACTAGAATTCATACCTTGTTCTCTTGGTTGCCATTGTCTCCTTTGTGTTTGTAGATAGACTGCTTCAGCTTCTTCTTCCATTGGTTGCAATGCTGCCTTTATTCCTGGTAGAGAAGGGCATTGTTGTGTTTTGTGATATTTTTCACAAAGGGTACAGATTGGTATCTTGTCCAATGGGCATTCCCTTAGTGGGTGTTTGTCTTTGCATTTGGGGCAAAAGACAGTCAAAGCTGCTTCTGCATCAGCCTGCTTCTTTTTAACCTGCAAGGTGGAAATTTTTGAAGCAAAAGAACTTAACATTTCAGTTTTAAATTCTTCAAGTAAATTACCTATTTCAGCTCTTGTTTCTCCCCCACTAGCTGATTCCTAAACTCTTGAATATGTGGCATCTCTGTTATTTGATCTGTTCCTTGCAGCTCCTCTTGAACATATTTTATAGAGGTCAACAATCTCATCATATGATTCTTTAGATATATCTCCTTTACCAAGCATGTTTAGCATGTCTAAACAATCATCCCTCACTCCATTCAGTAATATTGTTTTAAGAATATCTTTACTTACCCCAGGATGATCGGATCTCTGCAGATTGTACTACAGTATCTCCACAAATTCCTCCAAATTCTCGTCCTCCTTTTGTACCATCTTGAATAATTCCTCCCTCTTTTCTCTTGTCCGAAAATAGTTTTGATATTTAACTAGAAATTTATGTTTCATCTGTTCCCATGTTGTGATTACCTGGCTTCCGAGGCTCATGAACCACCTTAATGCATTTCCTTTTAGTGTTGCTAGAAATAGTTTTAGCTTCTGAGCATTAGTAACATATTCATAACTTCTACAATATATATCAAATTCAAAAAGAAATTCGTCAGGATCTTCAGAGGATAAACCATGGAAGTTGGGTAGGGCTGACAGTGGGATATTCTTCATAGGAGTTTCTCGTCTAGGGAGATCACTAATAGGAAATCCCAAGGTAGAGAGAGAATTTTCATCTTTTCTTTCTCCTTCAGGATCTACTCGTCCTCCACCAAATAATTCTTCGTTATTTCCCTCCATTGTTTGATCTCCTACTGCACTTGCCCGATCCTCAAAATTTTCTACTAGTTCCTCAATGTTTTTCACTGGTTTTTCAATGTTTCCTACTAATTCCTCAACGTTCTCTGTTGATTCTTTAGTGTTTTCTTCTGGTTCTTCAACACTGTCTACTGGTTCTTCAATACTTGCTGCTGGTTCCTCAACGTTTTAAGGGCTCACAACTTCTTCTGTTTCATAATTTGATTGAGGGGAGCGTTGAGGCTTTGGTCTTCGAGAGCTTAATCTCTGAGAAGATTCAGCCTTTGATACAATTCCGTCAATAAAATTCTTTCTTCCTCCCCTTCCTTTTCCCTTGCCACCTGTAGGGTTAGTTTTCTTATGGGTTCCGCGTCCTCTCATAAAATCTGCACATCTAGAAGAAAAACATCAATGCTTTTGAAATCTATAATTTCCTTCCCCAGAAATGGCGCCAAAATGTTGGTCACTTTAATTTTTTTTACAATTCAAGTGCTACATAAATTGTCAACCCAGGAAGGTCTGTGTATTCCAAAGGCAATCACACACGATATATGCTCAATTTCAAAAGCAAAGAAATGTTGTAGTATTAATCACACTAATTATATTAACCACACTGTCCACACCTTACTTTAACAAAGCTGAAGCCTACTCGTGTTACAGCAAAGACAATCCTTCTATTGCAGACTCTCATTAAAAAAAATCTTAGAAAAGATAATGAAAGGAAATCATTCTGCATAAAGGAAGATCAATCAACTATAATGGAGAACAGGACCCTATTCCTCCAAGTAGGAATATTTAGCACCTGTTTCCTAATATCAAACTATCACACATTCATTCCATAAACAGATTGCTGAAATAAAGTAACTCACATCTTCTCAAGAATGAATTGTGTAAAACCAATGCAGTAAATAACGAAAACAGAGCTCTAACAATAAACACAGAACTGCATAAATAACCTCAGCAAACAGGGTTTAATCAAGGTGCGAATAACATAAATAGTTAACAGACTACAGGAGCAAATGGGTGAATCTTGTGATGAAGGCGGGCCCTTTCCTTCTCACAAGATTCCCCAGAGAGAGGAATTAAATTGAAGTGCTCAAAACAAACTTTTATTCATCTGTCAAAAAGCAACACATTACAATAGAGTCTCGCTCCTTCTCTGTTCAGAAAAATGTACCTCCCGCAGTCTGTAACTATCTTTCTAATGCTGATGTCTCCTCTTTTTAAAGAGGAGACATCTATTACAGTTATATCATAGAAATCCTATTTTTATCCAAATCTGATCTTCTGTTCTAAAATAGGGTCTTTCTGTTTTTCCATAGCAGAATGCTATTACGATGGATACAAGAATATTGGCTTCAGAATGGTCTGTGTAACAACTTCCCTTGCTTGTCTTTTTCTTGTTGCCGTCATACTTGAAATACACCTTCAAAATCGCAAATCACGGGTTGTTTTAGCAATGGGATTTGCGTGTCTGTTCACTGTTTCAGCAACGCGATCTTCAAAATATATTATCTGTGGTCTTTAAACTATCTCAGCAACTATATACCTTCGATTAATGATTAAATATAAAATTAATATAGAATTATATGCAAAACAAATTAAACATATAGTAAAGAGAAGAACATTATATACCTTTGGGGAAAAATGGATGGAAGTGATAATGTAAGCTTTAAATATGGACTGAAGAGTAAAGTGGTAACAAAACAAGTCAAAATGGTACATTATGAGGTCCTAACATCTATCACACTGAGTTGATAGCTTGATGCAGTATCCTGAGGGTCTCCCCTAACAGACCCTAGGATGGACGACAGTTTGAACTGGTCGGGGCCATATTCTTGGTACCGTGTAAGTGTCCCGGAAGTTATGTCTATGTAGGGTAGAATGACATCGGTATTTTTTAGGGGTCACTTTTCGTTGTATGTCAATTGGTTGGTAGTAATGATGCGATCCTCATGGGGGAATATCATAGTTTGGAAGACAATGGCGACTATGGCTGACATGGCATACATATAACTCCGACCAAGGAGTATATGGTAATCTAGTTGAGCATCCAAGACTTCAATGTCTATAAGGACCATCTTTCCTGCTAATCAGACCAAGACATTTTGGTAGAGTCCGACGAGAGCTGAAGGTCGTCCGTCATATGCTCTAAGCGTGGTGTCTGATGGCTTTAGTTCAGGAGATCCTAACTTCTGCCAGAAGTTCTTAGACATGATGCATGTGGATGCACCTTCATCAATGATACATCGATGAATGGTGATGTTCTGAACTGACACCGGTATCTGGAAGGCGACCATCGAAGAAAGCCTTGGGGTGGCTCTATCTAAATCGAAATCCATTAGGTGCGAATCGACAGGGTCGATGGCGGCTAATGTGGAAAGAAAGGGTTTCCTTTTCTTTGGGCATGATTGTAATACCTCCAAAGCTGACATGGTAGCTGGATATTGGGCTAAATCATCCACAATGCTATAGTTATGGGATGCTTGGGAATGGTTTCCTGCCTGCCTAGTTGGTCCCTTAGCCATTTTTGGCAAAGGTTCAATAGGAATCTTTGATATGGTCAAAGGTATTGTCGGTGCACTTGTACTAGCCCCTAATGAATTGGTTTCTGGTGGGGTATCGTAATTTCATTTTCGTGTCTGAAAAAACATTTCTTCTCTAGTCATGTAGATTTCATGGTTGTTTTTTCTAGAATCATCGGGAGTTGTTGTTGCTCTTGGGTGCTAACTGTCCCTTGATGTGGGAAAGGCACTTGCATGATGGTTGTCTGTCATGAGGATCCCCCTTGCCCCTGATTACCTTGCAGCTTCTTCAGCTTAGGGAGGCCGGGACAGTGGTGTCTTTAATGACCGTACTCATCACAAATGAAACAAGAGTAGTTCGTCCGAAGATTTTCCCTCTTTTTCTGACCGTGGGGGTTGCTTGGCTCCTGGTTTTGATTTCAGTTGGAGTTGCCTCTAGCCTGAGATCACAGAGGGAATTGCTTGTTGTTTCCCCCCTGTACAGGATCCCCTTTCGCTTGTTTTTTCATTTTTTACTTGCCACGTTAGGAGGGTAGTTCAGACTCTCCTGATTGTATGGTTTGCACGGTTGTGGTTCAGAAAGTTGTACAAAGTTAACTTGTGCATTATTCTGCATGGGTGGGTTTTATGCTGGGGACTGAGCATATTGCGGTCCTTGTCCTTGGTTTATGAATGGCTGCTAGGGGGGAGCTCTTCCATCAACATGTCTAGATATGTACTGGGTCCCCTGAGCTGGAGGATATGGACCTCCTTGCTGATGCTGGCACGAAGACGCCCTATTAGTCATGTTTTGCGAAGGTGCATGATGACTCTTGTAGTCGGGTTGCGGGATGTTCTGGTTAGAATCATATGTGTAACCGGGGTACTGAACACTACTGCTTAGGTGATTTTTGGTCAATGGCCCTATCAAACAGTCTGCGGAGTTCGACGCACATGGAAATTCATTGTAAGTTTGCAAGCGCGAGGCATTAGGCAAGATATTGTAAATATATCCTAACATAGATCAGCTCGAGTTTTTGGGCCTTGTTGATGGCGTCCTCTTCGGATATGGGGTTTTGCGTTTCCATATCCTTTGAAATATTTGCAGTGAGAGTTTTTCGAGAACGATTCATGTTGTAGCCGCTACAACACCACCCAAAATTTTGGATATATTTAAAATTTCGGGTCCCCCTATGCTCGCTTAATTTTCAAGGTCTTTCACCGAGCCTGTAATTAGTGACATCTCAGCGAACTATCCCCAACCCCTCATGAGTTGTCTCGCCATCATAATCAAATGTCGTTGTTACAATCACGCCATATTTAGGAGAAATCATCTAGTAGTCGCGCCATGTGTAATAAGATTGCCATGCATGCGTTTGAATGAAAACCTTTTGTATACCGATGAATAAAAGTCTTCTCGATGTAGGTCATTAAGCATGTTGTTCGATTACTTCTCTTAAACTTCTTAGTTTCATATGTTTTATTTGTGGTCACCATTATCAAAGAATAATTATGATGTCGTAATGTTACATACAGGTCGATACAACGGGTGACATACTCATAAATGTCGTCACCACACCGATGAGAAGGATATGAGCAGTACGAGTTGAAACATGAGAAGCGGAGGACATCTATTGCATGTACGCAGGAAATAAGACCGCGCGAGTCAAGAGAACTTGCAGTACAATAGGACTTGGGAACACTTTGCAGGCAAATAAGTTTATTGGCTTACTTGAAAGGGTTACCGTACTGGCTCCATTTGGTCCCACTTCAGAAGAAAATCTATATATCTGTATTGCATCAAGAGTTGCCCAGCTTCAAACAGGTGGTTCAGGCACTCAGCATCAGTCCTTTACAAATATTGTGGTACAACTACGAAAGACATGTAACCATTCTTATCTTTCAAGGGTGTGGAGCCAGAGTCATCTGAAGAAGGACTGGGATCCACGAGTTGACCAGCAAACATTACAGCGTGCTCATCGCGTTGGTCAGATGCATCATGTTTTGGCAATAAGAATTAGACAAAGTCAAGGAGGTGGTTATCCAAAGGGCCCACAGAAAATTGCAGCTGGTCACAATGTGATTGGCCATGACGATGTTGATCCAAAAGCACATATATTAGACAGTATAGCAGGTGGCGATTTGAGGTCCGTAATAATAATGGCCTGCACGAATTTGACCCATCATGACAACATAGAAAGAAGCTCTTGGTTATAAGTCTTTAGCCACTCAAAGATACATCTGATAATGGCAAGGTACATTTGGTCAAATCCTATAAAAGGCCATTCTGTTGAACCGACAATGATTTTGAGTTGTGATGACAACTCCAGAAAATTGATGCATTACAGTTTTGGCACAATATCTAAACGCGCCTTTGAAAGAAAGCATGTTTGTTAAACCCCGAGCTACATAGTGGGCGCAAATAAATGGATCATGGTAATGGTTTTATATATGATGTAATTAAATCAAAGAAACTATGTGAAAGCATTATAAGGAGCTCACATTCAATGAAGCAAAGTTATGGTGCACATTTAAACCAAAGTCAAGTAAAGGCGAAGCACATTTTGTTTTGGAGATTGTTCAAAGTTTGTAAAAAATCCATTCTTCTGAACCAACAATCATTCAGAGCTGTGTTGACAACTCCGACAAATTAGGGACAAGGAGAAATTAAGGTTAAATCCAAGCTACACGGTGGATGCAAAAGTTATGGTTCTATACGAGTAAACCAAGGCAAAATCCATGTGGTTTCAAAGCCATGAGAGATTGCGGGGCAAAATATGCGAGGACATTATAAGTTCATGCACTTTCGATGAACCAAGGTGAAATTTTAACACATTGAGTTAAGGTGCAAATACGTATGGTCTCCAAACCATATGGAGGAGCAAAATCACATAAAAATATATGAAGAACGTTGCTATTTGGGCCCAAATATGTTTATGCCGAGTTTGTCAAATTGTGTTAAAAGGGGCGGAGTGCACGACACGTTGCATGAGCGTCAATGTGTGATAGTGGGTTGTCGACTTAGGATAAATATATGGAGCATGCAAATATAAATAGCGGTCCAATGTTCTGAGGACTGCACAAATGAGATAAAGACATGGCTTCGAAACCATGAGACAGTCACAATTGGGTGCAACGTGGCGCAGTTCCGATATAACGGTCAAATTTGCGTTGGGAGAATAGCGCAGAGGTACATGGACATGTGGCATAGGGCATAAGCATTTTGATTGGCTCGGATGCTCTCAAGCTGAAGTTGCAGTTCATAATAAACGTGTGAGGTATGTGTGAAACCAGTCAAAGGTTGCGTGGAGCATATCACCGAGCGGTTACAATCAAAACAACTTGCAGAACCATGTCAAACATTATAATTAGGCACCATTCAATGGAATAAGATTACGTGATATTTTTAAAACCAAAGCGCAGTCACACATGTTTTCGAAACCATACTGCCGGGCGATAACATACGAAGAACTTAACAGTTCGGATAGAATACTTTTATGCCTAAGTTTTTATCTGTGTTAGAACGTTGTGACATATATGTAAGGTGGTCAATGTTACTATTAAAACACGGTGGGTACTATAGGAAAACACAGTGCGAGTGGACATAAACCTTTCTACGGCAGAGGTGCTACCTGTGGAGCGGAGATTACAATGATTAAAATTTATGTTAGAGCACGGCGATGACAGTTTTCAGCTTATGGTGAACGTTGGATCGGAAACAATATACATGTAACGGTCAAAGCCTGCATTTAAAACACAGAACAGAACATTATGCAAACAGCTGTCCAATAACCACGGTGCCATGTGACCGGTCCGCGCTGCTGGCTGTAGTCCTAATGGACATTTGTTGCTCATTAGAAATGGCGTGCAGGCACCATGCGTACACAATTTCTCCGTGCATCAAGGTCAAGGGTATCATAATGCATGAATATGATTTTGCACGTTGTATAATCAAACCCGGAGCGCAACTTTGGAATGGCTCGTTGGTGAGGAAAGTTTCCTATGCAAAGCGTAGCTTTTTAGTGGAGACAGGCAGCATGGAGTTAGCTGTTACAGCGTGGAAAAAGTGGCAATATGACCCCTTCCCGAATGCATGCACGTATATTCAGCTATGTCAGCTTTATCATCGCCGTAAGATACAGACCCGCCAGGAAAAGCGAAATGCTTATTTTAACCAGCGCAAAACGACTATGGGACATTACTTCCAGAGCAGTAAATCCCTCAATATGGCATATGAGAAATGCTCTGTTGCAAGCGGAAGAGTCCAACCGTGGAAATAAATCGAAGATGCTGGGGAAGACTGGTTTTCTCCATTCATCAACTAAAAACAATATTCAACGAAGGAGAGCACATCGCACTTAAGCTGAACGATGAAGACAACCTATGTTTTGAGTGAGGCTGAGCGTAAGCAGAATTGCAACTATGTGACCCCGTGAGGTCGCAGTTCAACCCAGTCGTAGATCCAGGAATTCGATGAAGGTTGCGACTTGGTAATAGTTGCGACCTGCGACCCTTACAAAGGCTCAGCCCAAGCAGAAAGCAAGTCGCGCGACCCTTGAGTCGCTGGGTCGCAGATCCAAGAATTCGATGAAGGTTGCGACTTGGTAATAGTTGCGACCTGCGACCCTTACAAAGGCTCAGCCCAAGCAGAAATTAAGTCGCGCGACCCTTGAGTCGCTGGGTCGTAGATCCATGAAGCAGATGAAGGTTGCGACTTGGTAATAATTGCGACCTGTGACCCTTATAAAGTCTCAGCCCACGCAAAAATCAAGTTGTGCGACCCTTGAGTCGCTGGGTCGCAGATCCATGAAGCACATGAAGATGCGACTTGGTGATCGACTGACTAGCTCGTGAGAAAATTTCATGAGTGTCTTACTTCTCTGGCTGAAGATCCCTGATGCTAGATCAAGAAGCCAAGGTGTTGCTGCCCAGTTTCAATACAGGGTCATGAGAAGGGGGCTAAGAGAAAACCTGTGCTCCCTAATCTCCAAGGAAAATTTAGAGAACGGTTTTACCGTTGATGATAAGAACAAGGGTCCCAGTAGTTTTAAAGCTGGTGAGTTGAGAACTCAAGGTGGCACCTGCGTTGGCCAAATAAACCCCCAGTTTGAATTACTTTGCATTATAATGGGAGTAAGTGCAATGTTAACACTAAACCACTGTGGGCATGGAAAAAGCGGTGCTCCATAAATGGTAACGGCTATCAAAACAAGTCAAGCTACAGATCTGCATTTAGCACTCAGTCCATAGCCAGACCAATGGAAATTATAATGATTAAAGAGGCACAGAGATGGCCTGCGCACGCCATTCTCTCTGATGACAAAGTCTTGACCACACAGGGGTCTAAATTTATTGTGCTTCACTCTTGCAAATTAATTAAAATTCCTTTAGCATTATTATTGTTTCAATCATGGAGATATGTGACCTACACTATTTTGTTGCAGGAAGAACCTTTAGGTCTGCACAAAGAGCCAGAGTTTTCCTCAGCAAACAAGGGGACCTTCTCAAAACAAGTCGCAGAGGTCGCCAGGTCGCTAAGTCGCACTCCCTATCAAAAGCTCAACGACGCTACCTAGGACCCAGCGACTAGGTCGCAAAGTCGCAAAACCTGGACAGGTCATTTTAGCACATTTTTCTGGTCGCGAGGTCGCATGTTCTTCAAGTCCCGGAGTCGCACATTTCCCGGGTCATAAGTCGCGAGAGGTCGCCTGGTCTAAGTCGCACCCCTTGATAAATGCCCAACGGCGCGACCGGCGACCCGGCGACTAGGTCGCAGTGTGATGACGGCTCGGGTCCGGAGTCCTGGCAGAGAAAATACTAGGTCGCGAGGAAACCTAGCGTCAGGAAGGCGAAAATTGGGGGACCCCAGAAGACAAGGCTTTGCCCTATAAATACTCCTACGGGAGCTTGTAAGAAGGGCTTTTCTTTTTGGAGACTTAAGAGCTACATTGTATTGTATTGGAAGATGATATTCTTAGACATGAATACGAATACTTGTTAAAACCCCTTTGTCGGATGATGTGTTTTGCTGAGACAACACTGTGTGTATTCCTCAAACAGTTTTGGAACATCTTATGATTAATGAAACTGCACCTTCTATAATATCATTTATGCATCATGTTTATCTATGTTTGTGTGAATGATGTTCAGTTGTTTATCGCTTTCTAAATGAATGTTAATACCTTTGTCTATTAGCATTTCATTTTATCTTTCAGAAAGTAACAAGGAATCTCGCCATTAAGAACTATTTCTTCTGTGGTCAGATACCTTGCAAGCATTACCCCAAAGACGTGCCATTAACTGCATCTCTTCGGGCGTATATGTTTTATTTATTCTCTTGCTACGCATAGTGTTGTGAATATGTCCAATGCATCAATCATGTATTTCGTATCCTATGAATAAGTGTGTGCCCGCAGATTCAATCAGGTTCTTTTGAGACCGGAAGGGAAGGCGTCTTAAGCAGTAGCTGGACCCACACCCCGGACGACATCCCTACTTCAAACGGTTTAAGGTCTAATTGGGACTTTTTACCGGGGAGATCCCCTACTGTTGGCTGGACAAATTTTCCCGTCAACAGATTTGGCGCTAGAAGGAGGGCCCGAACCTCCGACCAGATGTTTAACGAAAAAGGAGGGGCCAGATGAAAAGCTGAGCCCTTAGAGCCTGCAGTTAATCTCATATCTGTAATGGCTCGTTCCCAAATCATTCTCCCGAGATGTTTGTCGGAGTTTTATGAGCTTGGATACTACATCTTCGATGAACTTATGTATCACTTGTCCCAGTTAAAATTTGATGGTGAAAATGGGGTGTCCATAACCCAACACTGTTCAGATTTTTGTGACTTTGGTGAGTGCTATGAAATTGACGATGAGGGTTTGTTTTCTTTTCTTTTCTTCCTCACTCTCAAAGGTCACGCTAAGCAATGGTGCTGCACATTTCCGGAAGCTTCCATCCACTCATTTGAACAACTCGCCAGGGAATTACAACAAGCTTTTCACATGTATGATTTTCATAATGTTTTACTAAAGATAAATGACATCAGAATGGAACCTCAGGAATCTTTAGATGAGTTCTCTATCAGATTCGTTCATTATTGTTTTGAGTTCCCTGAAAAGGATGTCGATTGGAGGTTGTTAAGAGAACAGTTTGCGTATGCGATTCTCGTTTCCCTTGAACCATTTCAGTTAGCAACCCGACCTGAGCCTAGTGTTCCCTATGACAACCCGCAAGTCAATGGTTGTTCTGACCATGAGTCTTTCACGTACCATGTCGAATCTGAACATCTCAGTGGCTCGTTATCTCTTTTGGCTCATGAAACCTACCCCGAGCCCACTCGATGCCTCCCTGGACTTAGTCCTAAATCTGGTTCACATTCAAATTATAAATCTGGTTCACATTTGGATGATGAATCTAGTTCACATTCGGATTATGAATCTGGTTCATATTCGGATTATGCATCTGGTTCAGATTCGGATGACGAATATGGTTCACATTCAGATTATGAATCTGGTTCAGATTCGGATTATGAATCTGGTTCACATACATATTATGAATCGACTCCTACCCCGCATAAAGTTTATTCCCTTACAAGGCCTGTCAAATCATTGTGTCCTCTGAACGACACGGATGTGCGTGTTGAAAAGCCTCGTATGGTTAACACCCCTGCGATTCAATCTTTTCGTTCATTATTTCCTAGTTTGTTTCTCGATCCCGCCACACCAGTAATTTCTTCGAGACATTCAAAATTGCCTTATACTGGTATTGGCGACAATCATAAGCATGCAGATGGTGTTTCTCAATCACAGTCCAAAATCGATGAATCTTTTAAATCTGGTTTTTCTCACTTGGGATCTTTAGACAGCCATAGGAGCGATTCCCCGTCTGAACAACTTCAAGATGTTTCCTCTATTGATCCATCCCAGTCGGTAACTCTCGGGGAGCCTGACATCTCAGGTACCCAACTTGACCAAACCGATGGTTGCAGCGATTATTCCTTATTTGAAAACATATTCAATCATACCGCTGACGACCGTCACTCAAATCTCTATGCTAACCATACGAAGACACCTGAATTCGATGATCCGCTTTGGGAAGATTCAAGTACCCACCAGAAAATCGAAACGCGTCAGCTTCCGCTGAACGTTTCTGAAATGACCATTCCCCAGTGCCATGCTCCTTCCAGCATAAATGCGTTGAATTCACCCCATCCTGGAAAATCTGGAGAATCCAACATTTTGGGTTATCAATCTGTCAGTACGCAAACATTCGACCAAATTGATACAAAGCCCACTGACATCTTTCAAATCACTACAATTGATGATCATGCCCATTCGCCTGTTAATCTCGCCAAGCAGTCAAAGTTGGAAAGCCCCTTGCTTGAAGGTCCAGAGTTTGTTCAAAGCAGCGAAGATTTTCAGGCTCCTTTAAACGTGGATTCAGATCCCCATACCCTTAACCAAACCCAAGAGCAACCCCAGACTAGGGTTTTCGAAACTAGAATTTCTACGCTTGGATGTGCATGCATCTATAATTCGCCTGGCACTTGCGGATTGTTTCCATTCCATAAAACTGATGATCCCCAACACCATGATGAGATTGTCGATCAAGTCAACCACCCCCTTTCGGTGAATGTGCTTGCAAATAGGAATTGGCTTACCCATCACCTCTCAAATCCAAGATCATGCATGAATGATTTTATGTCATTTATCAATGATGCTGAGTTTCAAGAATAGATTGAGGTATATCAAGATGAGAGCAGGAATCAGCCTGCACAATCTGTTCTGGCATGTTCTTTGGCAAGTATCTATGATCGTCTTGCTGTTGCACCTGCTCCTCAGGTAAATTTTGTTGCTACTGCACTTTTTTGGATACTGGCTCTGATCTTGATCATTTTTGTCGTTGCAGGATGCAAATTAATGCGGTGGCTGCACTGGAAAACTGATTTTACATAACCCGACTGCATCATTGGTTAAAATAGGGTTTAGGTGTAGGCTAGCTAGGACCTGCAATAAATTTTTTTTTAGTGCAAAGTTAATTAGGTTTACTTACCGAATTTTACTTCATAGTTTAAAAGGGTGTTTGTTGTTTTTTGTTTACGATTAATATCTTAGGCAACATCATGTTAAAAGTATTTTCTTTCATTTCCTTTTCAACTGCTTGTTGCTGCATAAATAATCATTGCTTGTATTGCGCCTCTTTCCCACCTACAACTGGTTGATCGTTCTCGCACATGGCGTTGCATTGCACCTTGAGCCTCGCTTATTACATTGCGTCGTACTCTCTCTCCCTCACATAATTTTTGTCATATCGCCTGCCACTTCATGAGCCCTCATTGCAACCCTATCACCTTGCAGTCTTGTTTTGCCCCGATTGCTGAAACAGTAACCCCATTGTTTTGTGTGAGGTTGCGGTGGCTATCTCAAGAGGCATCTTTCTCTTAGGACCAGTCATCGAAGTCGCATGATCAGCAAGATGCCTATGAGTCTAAACTTATTATCTGGGGAGATACGAGCCGGTTGTCTGTGGGAGACCTGATGAGTTGAAATGGCCCATACCCGTAAGCCTAAGCTTTGCGCCCAACATAGTCTTGGACGTTTAAATGTGATGTTCTGCGCACTGCGCCTATTGTGGTGAATGGGATGTGAAGGTTTGGCACGAGGGCAAACCCCAAATCAGGATATCTTTCAGTTTCTGTAAAACAAGAAACAACCTCTCATGCTCGTAAAATAAGTCGGGATCCCTCATCCACCCATGAAAAATAAGTGCCACGAGCACATGAAAATAAGTGCTACAAGCACATGAAACAAATAAGGGTAAAGGATCGAGAAAGGCTTCCTGCGCAGAGAGGTAATGCAACGACTCCGCCGGGGTACTGACCAGGCTCGCTGGCAGCGGAGCAACGTTTGTGATTTCTTGAAGTGACTCTGCCGGGGTACTGTCCAGGCCTACTGGCAGCGGAGAAACACCGGAAACTTACTTTAAAAAGTCCTGAAAATAATAAACCCACTGCCTTTCTCTTCACATCATCAACAAGCTACTGGCGTCTGTGAGCTTTCTCTTTGAGGTGTTTCTGATTAGCGGGACTTAGTTGAGGCACAAGGATTAAGCATACCTGTAAAGGGCCTAAGTAATACAAAGGGTACCTGCGGAACTGGTTCAATATGCCCTTGCATCACTATCTTGACTCAGACTTTTGTTGTGGTAGTGACAGAGATGCTGGATTCTACCAGTGGTTCGCCATTTGTTGTAGCCGCTACAACACCACCCAAAATTTTGGATATATTTAAAATTTCGGGTCCCCCTATGCTCGCTTAATTTTCAAGGTCTTTCATCGAGCCTGTAATTAGTGACATCTCAGCGAACTATCCCCAACCCCTCATGAGTTGTCTCGCCATCATAATCAAATGTCGTTGTTAAAATCACACCATATTTAGGAGAAATCATCTAGCAGTCGCGCCATGTGTAATAAGATTGCCATGCATGTGTTTGAATGAAAACCTTTTGTATACCGATGAATAAAAGTCTTCTCGATGTAGGTCATTAAGCATGTTGTTCGATTACTTCTCTTAAACTTCTTAGTTTCATATGTTTTATTTGTGGTCACCATTATCAAAGAATAATTATGATGTCGTAATGTTACATACAGGTCGATACCACGGGTGACATACTCATAAATGTCGTCACCACACCGATGAGAAGGATATGAGCAGTACGAGTTGAAACATGAGAAGCGGAGGACATCTATTGCATGTACGCAGGAAATAAGACCGCGCCAGTCAAGAGAACTTGCAGTACAATAGGACTTGGGAACACATTGCAGGCAAATAAGTTTATTGGCTTACTTGAAAGGGTTACCGTACTGGCTCCATTTGGTCCCACTTCAGAAGAAAATATATATATCTGTATTGCATCAAGAGTTGCCCAGCTTCAAACAGGTGGTTCAGGCACTCAGCATCAGTCCTTTACAAATATTGCGGTACAACTACGAAAGACATGTAACCATTCTTATCTTTCAAGGGTGTGGAGCCAGAGTCATCTGAAGAAGGACTGGGATCCACGAGTTGACCAGCAAACATTACAGCGTGCTCATCGCGTTGGTCAGATGCATCATGTTTTGGCAATAAGAATTAGACAAAGTCAAGGAGGTGGTTATCCAAAGGGCCCACAGAAAATTGCAGCTGGTCACAATGTGATTGGCCATGACGATGTTGATCCAAAAGCACATATATTAGACAGTATAGCAGGTGGCGATTTGAGGTCCGTAATAATAATGGCCTGCACGAATTTGACCCATCATGACAACATAGAAAGAAGCTCTTGGTTATAAGTCTTTATGAGCTCAAAGATACATCTGATAATGGCTTAGAGTACATTTTGTCAAATCCTATAAAGGCATTACATTGAACCAAACAGTGATTTGAGTTGTGTTGACAGCAACTCCTAACAAATTGGTGCATTACAGGTTTGGCACAATATATAAACACGCCTTTGAATCTAAACACGCCTTTGAAAGGAAGCATGTTTGTTAAACCCCGAGCTACATAGTGGGCGCAAATAAGTGGATCAAGGTAATGGTTTTAAATATGATGTAATTAAATCAAAGAAACTATGTGAAAAACATTATAAGGAGCACACATTCAATGAAGCAAAGTTATGGTGCACATTTAAACCAAAGTCAAGTAATGGTGAAGCACATTTTGTTTTGGAGATTGTTCAAAGTTTATAAAAAAAACCATTTTTTTGAACCAGCAATCATTTAGAGTTGTGTTGACAACTCTGACAAATTAGGGACAAGGAGCAATTAAGGTTAAATCCAAGCGGATGCAAAAGTTATGGTTCTATACAAGTAAACCAAGGCAAAATTCATGTGGTTTCAAAGCCATAAGAGATCGCGGTGCAAAATATGCGAGGACATTATAAGTTGGTGCACTTTCGATGAACCAAGGTGACATTTTAACACATTGAGTTAAGGTGCAAATATGTATGGTCTCCAAACCATATGGAGGACAAAAATCACATAAGACTATATGAAGAGCGTTGCTATTGGGCCTGAATATGTTTATGTCGAGTTTCTCAACTTGTGTTAAGAGGTTTGGTGTAAAACATGGGCGGAGTGCACGACACGTTGCATGAGCGTAAATGTGTGATAGTGGGTTTTCGACTTAGGATAAATATGTGGAGCAAGCAAATATAAACAACGGTCCAACGTTCTAAGGACTGCACGAATGGGATAAAGACATGGTTTCGAAACCATGAGACAGTCACAATTGGGCGCAACGTGGTGCAGTTCCAATATAACGGTCAACTTTGCGTTGGGATAATGGCGCAGAGGTGCATGGGCATGTGGCATAGGGCGTAAGCATTTTGATTGGCTCGAATGTTGTCAAGTTGAAGTTGCAGTTCATAATAAACATGTGAGGTATGTGTGAAAGCAGTCAAAAGTTGCGTGGAGTGTATCATCGAGCGATTACAATAAAAACAACTTGCAGAACCATGTCAAACATTATAAGTAGGCACGCGTTCAATGGACTAAGCTTACGTGGTAGTTTTAAAACCAAAGCACAGTCACACATGTTTTCGAAACCATACAAGACTGTCGGGCGAGAACATACGAAGAAAATAACAGTTCGGACAGAATACTTTTATGCCTAAGTCTTTATCTATGTTAGAACGTTGTGACATATATATAAGGTGGTAAGCGTTACAATTAAAACACGGTCAGGACTATAGGAAAACAAAGTGTGAGTGGACATAAACCTTTCTATGGCAGAGGTTCTACCTATGGAGCGGATATTACAATGATCAAAATTTATGTTAAAGCACGACGACGGTAGTTTTCAGCTTACGGTGAACGTTGGATCGGAAACAATATACATGTAACGGTCAAAGCCTACATTTAAAACACAGAAAATAACGTTATGCAGACAGTTGTCCAATAACCACGGTGCCATGTGACCGGTCCGCGCTGCTGGCTGTAGTCCTACTGGACATTTGTTGCTCATTAGAAATGGCGTGCAGACACCATGCGTACACAATTTCTCCGTGCATCAAGGTCGAGGGTATCATAACGCATGAATATGATTTTGCACGTTGTATAATCAAACCAGGCTATGACTTTGGAATGGCTCGTTGATGAGGAAAGTTTCCTATGCAAAGCATAGCTTTTTAGTGGAGACAGGCAGTGAGTGTCATCATCCAGCATGGAGTTAGCTGTTACAGCGTGGAAAAAGTGGCAATATGATCCCTTCCCGAATGCATGCACGTATATTCAGCTATGTCGGCTTTATCATCGCCGTAAGATACAGACCCGCCAGGAAAAGCGAAACGCTTATTTTAACCAGTGCAAAATGACTATGGGACATTACTTCCGGAGCAGTAAATCCCTCAATATGGCATATGAGAAATGCTCTGTTGCAAGCGGAAGAGTCCAACCGTGGAAATAAATCGAGATCACGGGAAAGCTGGTTTTCTCCATTCATCAAGCGAAAACAATATTCAGAAGGAGAGCGCATCGTACTTAAGCCAGAATGATAGAAACGACACAGTGTTTTAGTGAGGGTGAAGAGCATGAGGTACGACTATGCGATAGTGAGGTCGCAGTTCAACCCAGTCGCAGATCCAGGAATCCGATGAAGGTTGCGACTTGGAAATAGTTGTGACCTGCGACCCTTACAAAGGCTCAGCACAAGAAGAAAGCAAGTCGCGCGACCCTTGAGTCGCTGGGTCGCAGATCCAAGAATTCGATGAAGGTTGCGACTTGGTAATAGTTGCGACCTGCGACGCTTAGAAAGGCTCAGCCCAAGAAGAAATCAAGTCGCGCGACCCTTCAGTCGCTGGGTCACAGATCCATGAAGCAGATGAAGGTTGCGACTTGGTAATAATTGCGACCTGTGACCCTTATAAAGTCTCAGCCCACGCAGAAAGCAAGTCGCGCGACCCTTGAGTCGCTGGGTCGCAGATCCATGAAGCAGATGAAGATGCGACTTGGTGATCGACTGACTAGCTCGTAGGAAAATTTCATGACTGTCTTACTTCTCTGGCTGAAGATCCCTGATGCCAGATCAAGAAGCCAAGGTGTTGCCGCCTAGTTTCAATACAGGGTCATGAGAAGGGGGCTGAGAGAAAACCTGTGCTCCCGAATCTCCAAGGAAAATTTAGAGAACGATTTTACCGTTGATGATAAGAACAAGGGTCCCAGTAGCTTTAAAGTTAGTGAGTTGAGAACTCAAGGTGGCACCTGCATTGGCCAAATAAACCCCTAGTTTGAAGTACATTGCATTATAACGGGAGTAAGTGCAATGTTAACACTAAACCATTGTGGGCATGGAAAAAGCGGTGCTCCATAAATGGTAACAACTATCAAAAAAAGTCAAGCTACAAATCTGCATCTAGCACTCAGCCCATAGCTAGACCAATGGAAATTATGATGATTAAAGAGGCACAGAGATGGCCTGCACACGCCATTCTCTCTGATGACAAAGTCTTGACCACACAGGGGTCTAAAATTATTGCGCTTCGCTCTTGCAAATTAATTAAAATGACTTTAGCATTATTATTGTCTCAATCATGGAGATATGTGACCTATATTATTTTGTTGCAGGAAGAACCTTCGGTCTACACAAAGAGCCATATTTTTCCTTAGCAAACAAGGGGACCTTCTCAAAACAAGTCGTAGAGGTTGCTAGGTTGCTAAGTCGTACTCCCTATCAAAAGCTCGACGACGCGACCTAGCGACCTAGCGGCTAGGTCACAAAGTCGCAAAACCTGGACAGGTCGCAGGTCGCACATTGCAGGAGTCGTTTTGGTCATATATTCTTTGAAGTCGGTCGCACATTTCCCGGGTCGCAAGTACGCGAGAGGGTCGCCGGGTCGCAAAGTCTTTTATGATAAATGCCTTGAGCGCGACCCGACGACAACGACTAGGTCGCGAGGAGTCGCAATAATGACTTCCGGAGTTGCCAAGTCCTGAAATGCGGGTCGCAAGGCAACCCAACGGTCAAGAATCTGGACAGTCAAGGAAGCCTGAAGGGCAGTTTCTGCATTATAAATACTCCTACGGGAGCTTGTATTAGGGGCTTTTTCTTTTTGGAGACTGAAGAGCTACATTGTATTGTATTGGAAGATCATATTCTTAGACATGAATACGACTACTTGTTAAAACCCCTTTGTCGGATGATGTGTTTTGCTGAGACAACACTTTGTGTATTCCTCAAACAGTTTCAGAACATCCTATGATTAATGAAACTGCATCTTCTATAATATCATTTATGCATCATGTTTATCTATGTTTGTGTGAATGATGTTCAGTTGTTTATCGCTTTCTAAATGGATGTTAATACCTTTGTCTATTAGCATTTCGTTTTATCTTTCAGGAAAGTAACAAGGAATCTCGCCATTGAGAACTATTTCTTCTGTGGTCAGATACCTTGCAAGAATTACCCCAAAGACATGCCGTTAACTGCATCTCTTCGGGCGTATATGTTTTATTTATTCTCTTGCTACGCATAGTGTTGTGAACATGTTTGGTACATCAATAATGTATTTTGTATCCTATGAATAAGTGTGTGCCCGCAGATTCAAATCAGGTTCTTTTGAGACCGGAAGGGAAAGCATCTTAAGCGGTAGCCGGACCCACACCCCGGATGGGATCCCTACTCCAAATGGTTTAAGGTCTAATTGGGAATTTCTACCGGGGAGATCCCCTACTGTTGGCCGAACAAATTTTCCGTCTTAAGTTCTAACAAAACTTGATCATCGAGTTGGCTTTGGCACAAACTACAACGTCGTCATTCATGGAGGTGGTCTGAGATATGGATGGCAATTAATGCGCCAAAAAGTGGGTTAGTAATTACATCTCGGAATTGTGGTGGATGGAGTAGCAATAGGTTAGGAGCCATTAGCGAGGGCACTAAAATTTCTATGTGTCTAAGATTAATGCTCCACATAACCATTTCGCGGCTATTCGGTTAGGGTGTGTTGAAATAGTCATCGGTCGAATAGTATGGAGTCAATGATGTTGTTCCAACGAACACCGTAGGTGGAAAGTCATATCATGATTTCTAGGGTCTTTTACTTGCTTCCCTTCAAACTTTGGAATGTCCGAAGGGAGCTTCGTGGGCATGGGTGGCCATGTAGGGTTGTGTGCAATGGGGTTGTTTGTCAACTTGGTTAAATCTGGTAAGTTTAACGAAGCTAAGAAAGGTAAATGCGAGTTGGTAGCCATTGCACCCTATGAATACAAAGTATTATGGTTGGGTATAGGGTTTGTCTACAATGTACCCGACTATGAATTCACCTGGCTTCCCGAATGAGTAGCAATCCTCTGACCCCTAGGGGTTGTGGGAGGAGTGGTATGTTGTGACCCTGTTGGGGTGTTCACCGGTGTGGCGTTGTGTGACTGACTAGGGTTCCCAACTAATGATGCCCCAATAAAGGATCAACCAATAAGGGTAGCAATGTTATGTCCTTGACGCCTAAATGGTAAAAGACTTGGAACCCCTCCTGGTAATGGGGGGAGGTCCAAAAGACATCTAGATCGACAAGGTCTCGTTGGGTCCGTTCTGGCGTTGACTAGGTATGGTTTTGGAAATATTTGAGAGGATAGAGATTATAATCAAAGAAAAAATTTTATCGCATACATAAAACAAAGCAAAAATGAAAGATAAATTTTCCCTTTAGATTAATCCTATGTGACCAGTCAATAAAAAAATATGGTTTTTTTTGTTTTTGCGTATGATACTCAAATCCTAAAAGACCTAATCATCCTCACAAGCTCAAATGTAACTGAGCCTTGAGAATATATCTTGCGAATGCTGGCATGACGTCCCAAAATAACTGGCGATGCCCCCAGTCAACCGAAGAAAATCGACCAAGGTAAGGGTAGAGGACCTGGTGCTGCCTACATTGTCACCTATAGGGAAGGATGCCCTAGTTTTTGCCACTAAGTACCGTCGTCCTACGTGAGCGTTCGAGTCTTAAAATTCTTAGTAATTCAACTACCTATATCGAGTATTAGACGAGTTAGGTGGCCTCGAATAATACCGCACACACTGGGCCTAAGCTTAACCCCCTCTAAATCGGGTCTCTATGGTGCTTGAGTTTTCTTTGCCGTGGGTGGATAGAAGGATTTAAAAGTTCCCTAAAAGTCAACGTCTATGTTTCAAGATGTAAACTGACCAAGCCGGCTTATTGGATGCCTACCCCCTTGGTCCTAACTTACACTGTAAATTCTCTTGTGGCCCCTATGGGGAGATTTTAATGAGTTTAGTTAAGTTAGTTTTAGGTGGCTTTGATTCACTTAAGGTGTGAATGTGTGTGAGTAAGAGGTGAAAAATCACATAGTTTTAACATGTGGATATGCGGTGATCCTTTTCAAAATCCCCTATTAAACTATGTTTTGTTGTTCCTTGCTCAGAAGAAAAACATGTGCGGATATGGGCCGCTTACAATGTAGCCTAGTTAATCTAAATGATCAACTATAGGGAGATGGTAAATTATCAATAGAGAGTGTTCATTTGCTTGCCTAGGATCACCCAAGGGTGCAAAGGTAGCATAGATTACTTGCTATTTAAGGATAATTAATTCCTAGTCCTGGATCCTAGTGCCAAAAATTGAACTAAAATTAATGACTTTAAACTAGGAAAATGAAAAATATTTAGCCAAGTATGTGTGGACTAGGGCCACTTACTTTGGCTAATTACCTATGTTTTTTTTGGTGTCTAAATTCGCAAAACATAAATTATTTCAAAATGCAAGTTAATTGCCCCCTACTTAAAATATGTGCTCACTTTGAGAAAATAAACTTGAAATTTTAAAACTAACACCTAAACTACTGAAATGCAGCCAAGAGTGACTTTTAACAAGTCATGGGACACCTCACACAGTGCTGAAAAATTTCTTATGGGTTTCCAGTCACTTTACAAACAGGAAATGAAGGGAAATAGCAGAAATTTTCTGCCTCTGGTTTCCGTGCACAAAAGGCTCACACAAGTGTGAAGTCTGCGCCTGGGTCACTACTGAATGCACGCGATCGGGCGTGTTATTCTGTGTAAAAGCCACGCCAATTTCCTACAACAAATTTTTGGAGCTTCTGAGCTTCGGCCTCTCACTGAGGGTGAACAGGTAGAGAAGAAGAGAAAAGGGGTTGTTCAAGCCAAACTCCATAGCAAAGAAAGAGATCTCTGCAAAAGGCACAACCACATTAACTAGGAAGTAAAATCAGTGGAGTCGCAAATCCTCTGTTGGTGGATTTGGTGCATGAGTGTACCAATCCACACTTGCTTAAGAGGAGTGGTTGTTTCCTCTTAAGTTCGTGGTCACAGACATATAATCAAAGGAGTCAGCAGGTAGTGAACATGCCAAAACATAAAACATACTAGATAAAGAAATATCATGCATATATAGAGAGAAAATAAAAACTAAACTAAAACAAATAATACAAAAGCTATTATAGAGTCAAATAACACAATAATACGAGCTGTGGCGCTTACGTCCTCTCTTATTGAGTGCTATTGTGAATAAAGGATGAAATCTTTACCCACTTGCCAAGGGGCCCTTAGAACTATGGAGTTCTGAGACCCTATGCAAGTATGTCTTTACCTCCAAGCTACCTTGGCAAAAAGTCCCTCTCTCTACTCCGAAGGATTGGAGCTGTTGGATGGCCAACAATTGAATCCCCTCTATCTTTGCTATGGATCACACAGTGCTAGATTGCTTGCAGCAATTTTGGCCAGCATAACAATGTGTTCTCTCTTTGTTCATCTCTTGGTGGCCTTTTATAGAAGAATTCAAACTCTCCTTCCCTCTCTTGGTACATTGATGGATGGTGACCCAAGAGAGGAGGATGATTCCATTGTGTTCCACATTATTCCATTGTGTGCTCCCTTGAGGTCCAAAGGAGGCTTGGGTGGCTGTCCTTAGGCGGCCTCAAGTGTGGGATCAATTTCCTGGAGTGTGCCTTGTGGTCTCGGAAAGTGACTTCCACCACTGAGAGGATTGCGGGCTTTTTAGCGAAAGTCGCTACAAAGACGTGCCTATCAAAGAAAAATGCTCGTAGAGGCACATCTTCATTGTGGTCTCTGCATAATTTGATTTTTTCTTTCCTGACCTTTAGAGGTTTTTTAAATTCTTCGTACTTTCTGTGTGCCTGCCCTATAAATCCCTTTTGCTTTAACATTTAATAATGTCATCTTTGCTTGTCTGATTTTCCAGTGATAACATCGGGAAAGTGTATTTTTTCTAATTCTACCAAGACAATAGTTAAAACATTTTCTTCTTTCCTTCTTCATATTTTGTCTCTTTATCACTCTATTTTTGAAGGAGTCTACCAATTTCTCTTGAACTTGAATGAGGCTCAACCTATCACAACATTGTTGATGTTTGTTAGTGTTGGTTATCTTCATCCCTCCGTTAGTGATCAAATTTTGCTGTATCGCATATTAGGTGTCTTGCTCGTCAGTTGCATTCCCATTAGGATCATGATCATTTGAAGGTAGTGCTATACATTTTCCTCATACCCTTTACTCATACATCAGCACCATCTAGATCATCTGCAAGAGTCATTTTTAGAGTTTCCGCTTTATTAGGTCTAGGGTTTTGTCAAAAAGGTCTTCAAAATGTTCAATAATAGTCAACAGGCGCATGAGGTGATCGAATAAAGTTTCAGTACCAATAAATTCCATAATCACATGCTCAGAGACTTATTTTTCCTCAAAACCCTGTTTTGAGGAAAAATAGAGTATTCTATGTTTTCATGTATAAAATTTGATGTAATTTCAATTTTTCCTATGTAAGCAACTTCAGTGGCAACACTGGTCACCTTACCAAGCTTCAGAAACTCCATCCCCTACAAGGAAAACCAAAAAATCAAATCATTCAGTTCATCAAAGGTAAAAATGAAGTAAACTTCCCAAAAACAGAGTTGAAAAAGTAAGTTACAATGTAAATATTATAAAAGTGGGTTTTATGAGTGAAAAATCAAAAGCTCTTGTATATAAACTCATTGGTCATGTTCAAAGAGCTCATTTGCATTCAAAGGAGAAAAATTGAGCAAGAGAAGGTCGTGTTGGAGAAAGGGAGCAAGTTTGAAGCAAAGCTGTGCAATTTCAAAGGCGCGGCGCGTTGGGTTTGTGGCGCGGCACATAGAGAAGGCGCGGCGCATTGGGCTGCCCTCCACAATGTAAAAAATACACTGGCACGGCGCATATAGAAGGCGCGACACGTTGAGTTTGTGGTGCGGCGCATAGAGCTGCAAGCCCGATTTCACCATAAACTCCCTCAAATTTCCAAATTTGCTCAATCCCATGGTGTGCAAGTAAGTCAAGATTCCTTCCATTGCTAGTGAAAAAGTTTTTCTTAAAATTTATGGTGGTTTAGTGTGATAAAACTCAAACCCTACCTCTTTGCAATTTTGGCTCAAAAACAATTTCCTTGGGTTTGCATTTTTTTTTTTGCTACCAAGTCCACTCCATCACTCCCTCACTCTTTGACTCCTCCATTCATTTTTCACTTTCATCCACTCATTCCCTAATTCCCATATTCCAAAAATTCCCTAAATCCCATATCCCTAACTCCCACTATCCCAAACCCTAGTTACAATTCCTAAACCCTAATTTCTGTCCCTAAGCCTACATACTATTCCCTAAACCCCCTATTCCCAAAAAATTTGTCCATATCATTCCCAAAACCCCTCATACCCTTTCCCTCCACAATCCCTCATACATTCTCATCCTTGGTAGTAGAAAACTAAAAACACCATAAATATCTTCATACTCATCAAGAAAACTCACATTAGCAAACATGGAGTCTGATCCCTCTTATGACCGAGATGAGGAGACACACAGTGATTCTCCTACAGAAATGCATGCACCAAGGAGACCTCACAAGGGTGGTAAACATAGATGAGAGGAGCCTACTTCACTTGCCAAGCTGCAAGACTGCCCTCTTGCTGTCACATGCTTTCAACACCAATCTTGTTATCAGTTCTGTGAGATGGTAGAGAAAGTTCAATACCATCATGAGTTGGCCAGGTTGTTTGTGCTCCATCTTCAAAATGGCCAAGTCACTCTAGCAGGTGTGACATTTACCTTGACACCGGAGTCCATTTCTCTAGCAACTGGCATTGCAAATGTCAATGAGCAGTGGAATAAAAGGTAGCAGATTGACAGAGAATAGTATGAGCCTTACATCAAGGCTGGTTATCAGAGACATCTCAGTAGAGTTTTTCCTTTTCGGTATCTCAAAGACTCATATGCTCCCTTGATGAAACTCATAATTAAGTATTTCAGCTGTGAGGGCCGGTTTTCTCGCCTATATGCTTATCACATCAGATTGTTGATGCACTTTAATAGGGTGAGAATGATGGATCTCCCCTACTTTATTTGCCGGAACATTGAGAAGATGACCACCTTAGTGCACAAGAAGACTCCCCAGCAGCAGTATAACAACATATATCATTTTGCACTAATCAAGATTGTGGTCATGCATTAGCTTGGTTTACAGAACATCTCATGGGAGGATTTCATTTCACATGAGGTCTTCACTACTTCTCAAGTACCTCCAACATCTTTTCATGAGACAGGTGGGCCTTCACATCAACAGGAGATTCATGAGACACAAACTGCTAGTGTGCCAATATTTGTCACCTACCAAAAGGGCACTAGAAGGTTGTTTGCAGCAGCAAAGCGAGTATTATCTCCACCCGGGGTGGAAGGGGTCTCGCTTCCTCCATCAGCAGAGCAGGTACAGGACAAGGGAAAGCGACCATTACATGATGAGGGGCCTTCAGGAGGGCAGGAGACAGATTTCATTCTTATTCAGGATGATGACACCGATTTGGGCTCACAAAGCTCAAAGCTTAAAGAGATCATTCAAGAGCAGCAAGAGAACATCCATGGTTTGTCTCTCAACCTAGAAAAAGCCAAATGGATAATTAACTATCTGGAGCAAAGAAACAAGCAGCTATAGGATTAGCAAAACATTATGGAGCTGCAAAACATACGAGAAAACCGGCAAGCTGCCAAGAGGAGGAAAACCAAGTTGACACCACTTGAACAAGAAATTGAAGCTGATCATGAATCTTGGCTCGAAAGGATAAAAATAAATTTGGAAAAGATGTTGGAGAAGACCAAAAAGGAGAAAAACATGTTGAGGCACATGGCCTACCACTACTTTGCGAGAAACATGGTGTGCAAAGCAAGAATCAGGAACTTGAAGGCCAAGTTGAAAAAGGCATCAAAGAGGCGAAGAGAGCATGATAGACTTCAGATCTTGGTTGAGCCTTCCTTGGCCCAACACAAATCTTAAGGGAGGACACTCAGCCCAAATTTCAAAAAATTTGGGACACTTTTTGTAATTTTTGAATTTTTGGCTCAAAAAACAAACTTTTCTGCCCAATGCGTCGCGCCACTTGGCGCTCGCTTTTGATGGAGGCATCCTTTTGAGGAAAACTCAGCATATTTGGATTTTTCATGAAACAATATGCATGCTCACAAATTCCCAAGAAATTTTGACAGGTTTTGGGCTTCCAAAAAGGTCAAAAACACCCCAAAATGACCTTTCTGCCCCTTTTTTGACACACAGGAAGAAGTCTTGTGAGAACTCAGTTTTGGAGGGTAAAATGGAGGCCAAATTCAAAAATTCCACTTGTTCTGGAAAGTAGATAGGCAGACCTTTCTAACAAGCCCACTTGGAGCAAATTTGGACACCAGGAAGGCCTCCAAAAGCAGCTGCAAAATGGCGCTACGCATAGGGAAATCAACGCGACGCATTGGAGGAAATTTGCTCAGTTTGACCAAAAATACTCTGTTTTTCGCCTAGTTTCTTAACAGTTTGAATTTTCTCCTTATAATTGTCAAACTTGTGATGTAATTTAATGTGACTTGATGGATTTTGATATAATTATGCTGAATTTTCACTCATAGAGGTAGATTCATCCATGAAAAGGTAGTTTACAACTAAATGAATCAGTTCCCTAGTTTTTAGAGGCAAGTTTTTCCAGTGCCTACTTTTTAGTTCTCAGTTTAGAATTTGTGGGAACATCTCCTAAACTCATGAGCTCGACCCCTAGAGGCTAGGATGAGTTTTTGTTTGCCTATATCTTATGTTTTTTCAGTCATTAGCATGGTTGGATTTTTGGGGAAAGCTTGGAGCTTATTGTATACTCATTTCAGCAATTTGGCTAAGGAATAGACCAGTGGTTTGCAGCACTTTATGGGATTCATGAGGCATCTTGCTTTGGTATTGTGTTTTCTTCTGTAATTTTAAGTCTACATGTGTTTTATGTATGCCATATCTCTCTTTATTTCATCTTAACTAAATCAAACAAAGATAAAGGTAGAATACATTGAAAGTGCAGTGCTCTACCTAGGGTTTGCTTAGTTATCTATGTTTTCAGCTGATTGAAAAGGATCCCTGAGTTCTTCATGCCCTTTTCAACACCTCATCTGTCTAAAACCTCTCCATATCACTCAATTTGAAGTACCAAATCACTTGCCTACCTTTCCCCATAGAGATCTCTGCAAAACTGAGCCTCATTCCCCAGGCCCAAATCTGCCTTTCACATTTGAGCCAAAAAAACATCATCAAATTCAATCAAACACCTTTGTATACATACCTAGCCTAAAATCAGTGATCACATCAGTCATCTCAAGCTTTCATTGGCCATCTTTTCTGAGATTGACAAGGAGAGAGCCCTCTCCCAACCTGGTAGGGCTAGCTACCAGGTTAAGCGTGGTATGATGTTATCCTAGATCCTACCTTTCTCGCCTAAGGTAGATTTAGGTGCTAACATAGTGGCGACCATACTGGGGACGTTTTTAGCATAAAGGATGAATTACCCCAGTAATATTTTCCATGGTAAATAATGATAGAGTATTATATCTGAATGTTGATGGTGAACAACAATCAGATGCATATGAAGGCTGAATTTTTCACCTGGTGACTCCAACTTAATGTAAAGACTCCACTGGAGGACCAACTCTTCTCACAGAAAAATGGAAGGATCTTACACAAAGTTCAAGTATTCAAAGTGGAATGGTATTCAAGATCTAATCTGCTTTCTTGTAAATTACTTATTTTATTTTCTTGAAGTTGTCTTGAAAGTCTTACAGAATTTGCTGTATGATAAAGGTGATCGAAATCTTCATTCAAATTATCCAAAAAGTGTAAACACTGATTTTTCCTTTGATCTCGACCTCCACCCTTTTCCTAAACCCTATGATGAACATCTTCAGATTGATGAGCCTAAAGAGACCAAGACTAATCCTGTAGCTCCTGTATATACTCCTAGACCTTCCATAGTCCCCGATAGATATAAACCTCTCATCTTACCTCTTATACTCCATGCTTTCCCTGCAAATTATTACCTTTATTTTCCGAGGTTTGATGGTGAATGTGACAACATCAATGCTGAGCAACATGTGCAAAAGGTTGAGAATTTCCTAGACCTTTTTGAATTTGATAAAGAAGATGTTAGTATTAAGCTTTTTGCTCTTTATTTGCAAGGAAAAGTCAAGAGTTGGTTCAAAACCATGTCTGATGCAAGCATCTTAGATTTCCAGTAGTTCGTCAAAGTCTTCCTCAACAGATGGGTGGTAAAACAAAACCCTTTCCTGATTTTAGAAGAGTATGCCCAGCTGAAAAGATAGTTAGGGGAGACAGTCCAATAGTTTTCTGCCAGGTTCAATTGAGTCTATTATTCGATACCTGCCGATATAAGACCTCCTCCTGGCTCAGCTCTCTTACATTACCCGGGCGCTTTTGATCCAGAAATGGGGTTTCAGCTGAGAGAAAGGAACTTAGCAACACTTGAAGAGATACAGAACAGTGCAGTAGATGTAGAAGCTAATCTGTTGATCAGAAGAGTAAATCTGAAGGAAGAAGAAAATAAGAATGTTGCAGAGAACCTGACACCTTCATAGGTAAAGCTTGACCTTTTAGTAAGGGAAGTGGAAAAAGTGATGTGAAAAATCACTGCAAGGGATGAATATGATGTTCAAGAACAAGTGGTTAATCTGAAATATGTTCTTTCTTATCCTAGTTCTCATCTATCTAATAATGACTGTGTTTTAGAACATCTCGGAGATGAGAAATCTTTTGATATGACTTGTATTCTTGATGATATGTTTTATGTTGATGATTTGCAAAAATTCGATCAATACGATGATGATGATTTTTTCCAAACACAAGCTAGTCTCGCAGCACAATCAACTGTTGATTTGTGGGAGGAAGTTCCGTTTCAACAGCTTGAAAACAATAATCATCCAATGCATATCATCCAGGACAGTGATGAGGAAAGTCTAGAAAATTGGGAAGTAAGTGAAGGATCTTTTCCTCTTTGTTTCGCTTCAATTTAGTTCATCAAAGATAACTCGTTGTGTCTCAATCTAGTCTCCTAAACTGAGCTCATTTAATTGTCAACCAGGATTTGTAAACTGCTGAAGTGAAGTGTACCATATGTACCTAGGTGCTTGTTTCCTAATGCGTTGTATGTGGTGTTTTGTGATGTTTTTTGTCTTTTGTGATAATTTATGATGTTTTTGGTCTTTTGGTGTTTTATGTTTACAATGAAACTACCTAGAAAACTAATAGAAAAGAGGTTGGTGTTCAAAACACAGTTGAGCCTAATGTATGAATTGGCAAATGTAGTTGGATACAAAATCTGAACTATGACTAAATAGAAACAAAAGCTTGATAATGACTTTTTAGACAGATGACACAAACTAAACTTGAGAAATGATCATTAAATATGCAAATCCTCTAACTAAACAGTTAAACATTAATCTTATCATGATGCAACATTTGGTTCTAAACTCATCTATTCCATGTCTAATTCCTAGTTCTATTCTGCAATTTTAATTGAATGTCACAGAACCTATACTCAAAGAGTTATTGGTTTCTTGTTCAAAGTAGTTCTTTTGAGGAAGAGCTCTGTTTATAAAATGAGGAGGAGATTGCAGAGAGATTTCAGACCTTATAGTGATGTTATCTTCTGTTCCTATGGTTATGGGTCACTTGTAGTTTTCAGACCAAAAAGATATTTGTGAATAATGAAGGCTGTCTTGTGAATCCTAACAACTAAAGTAATATATTGTGCAAAGGATGACAGTGTGACTATGAGATGCAAGTGCAAATGAGTTAATCTAAGAATGAATCTAAGATGCTACTAAACTAGAACAATATTGAACTATAAGTCATCATCAAAATTGAAACAAAGTAACTGAACATGAATGAAATGCAAATGAAACTCCGGAGTTGTTCTAACTATACTAACATGCATTAATCTATGTAGTTACACAATCTGTTTGTTCATCATTAGTGATATTTTGGAAGAGTTCCTTCTTGTGGAAGAGGTAGAACAATTCTGACTGTGTACTTGTATGCAATTGAAAACAAATGAACTGAAAGCAAATGAAAAACTAAGTTATCACATCCATACCCTACTCGTCATTATGATGTCTTGGGCAAGCGTTTAAGAGCAAGATCAGAGATGATACTTAGTAAAAACACACAATTAAATCATTCATTATCACAGTCATGTCTTGAACTTCTTAAGGATGTATTGGAAGAATTTCTTCTTGTGGAAGAGTGATTAGAACAAGTGTAACTGTGATAGTGAATAGCAAAACTACAACTAATTCCTACAGTACTATAGCTATTCATCATTCATCATTATAATCTGTTGGAAGAATGTCTTCTTGTGGAAGAGCTGGAATGAATATAACTACAGTAGCTAGTTAAAACAACTACAAATTCAACTCCTATCCTACAATACCATAGTCATTCAACATTCATCATTTTAATCTGTTGGAAGAGTGTCTTCTTGTGGAAGAGCTAGAATGAATACGACTACAGTAGCTAAAATAAAACAACTACCAATTCAAATGCAAAACGTAAAGGCAGCTAGGAAAACTTATCTAATTTACGCAAAAGAAATCCGTGCAAGAGGCAGGGGCCCTCTACCACTTGACGACATTCAACTCCAAATTAAATCACGCCTTCAAAATAACTTTGTCTGCTCCATTAACGATGCAAAAGTTTGAACATGACACTCTGCGTTTCAGGAATGTATCACAGAGTTTGCACAAAATCTAGCAGCAAATCTAACATAAAATCTCCAACTAAGCTCTCGGTCTACTCAAGAGTTTATAAAGTAAATGCAAGTAACAATAATTACAAAAATTTAGGAATAATGTCTTTCCTTATCCGAATCATCTTAGGAGTCTTTGAGGTGGCTACGTGAAGAAGAAAAGACATCTGGACTGAGACAGTCCTAGTAGGAGTCTTCCTTCACAAATGTGTTCCCACGTGCATAACTGTACCCAGAATTCATTTCCTCTTCCATGATGAGCAACAAACCATGTAGGCACGACGTGGATCATGCCCATATGCGTTTTTCCTCAAGAGGCCACCTGGAACATATTCAAACATAAAGGTAGCTGCAGAATCGCCGGTTAGCTACGGAATGTCTGCATTCTGCAGCTAGTTCCGGTCAAAATGCTTAACAATGGCAACAATCACAAAATTCAACAAGTCAGTCATGTAAACCATTCTAGAAGTAATTTTAACTATGTTTATTGATCAATTGGGTTTAAAATAGAAATGGACAAGGGAGAATGAGGTAAAATGAGGTGAAGGAAAGCACAAATTTGAGGCTCAACATACCCCCACTGCTGTCTCTTTGCATGTCCTCATGCAAATTATCCTATGAATTCAGAGGCTTCTGCAAGGACAGCTAATCCCCTTCTTCTCCTTTGTCTGAAAGCTAGAGGCCTTCTGTGTTTCCTGATCACAAGTTTGAACCTGAGGTTGGTGAGTGCCCTGATCAGCTTTTTGTTCCTTGTCTTCAACTTCTCATTGGTCCTCTCCACTTTGTCTATATGCGGGGATAAGGTTGAGTTCATGTCAGTCTTGAGCTTGATTTGATCTTTGAGAATTTCATTCTCATTTTTGATGTGTCTATTCAACAATTCCAACTCATACCTATCCCTCCTTAATATATCAATTTCAGACAGTGGAGGACTGGGGGTTCTCTCTCTGCTTTCTGAAGCTGTCCTCTCTAAAGTTTCCACATAATCATAGATTTCCTGTTGAGCAGGATCAATCTCAGGGGTGCCTTCATAAAAATCTTCTTCATCATCCTCTTCAATGGATGTTTCTTCATCCTCAATATTGATTACCCCTGTTTGTTTGATTGATGTTTTCTTCAGTTTTCCCTTTAATCTGTGGCTTCTCCTAGGTTGAGAGGATCCCTCTCCTTTCTCTGTGGTAGATTCCTTGATTATCTTTTCTTCCTTAAGTTGCCTCTTGATTCGAGTCAACTTCTCCAAAATGATTTCTTCACTGCTCTCTTGGATTGGTTTGTCGATTTCAACTTTTGAAGCCCTCCATTTCCTACTTCTCTTTGTAGGCTGTGGTTTAGGTGATGGTTCTTTTGCTTCTTCAAAATGGTTTCTTATTAAGAAATCATCCCATGTATCATTTGTTTTAGCTAGATGATGCTCAATCAAAATTTTGACTAAACCATGATGATACGGGGTTGTCTCTAAAAATTGAATTCTTCTCTGAACACAGGAAGCCATCTTCTTCAGACTTTGATGCAAGAAATATGGTAGATTTAAATCTTCTCCCAGAAAATGCATCATTAGTCTAATGTGGTAGACATAAAATGTCCCATATCTACCCTCACATGTAACAATTTTTTGTAAAAGAAGTAGTATATTTCTCCATTTGCTTTTCAATGCTGTACTGGGAATTCCTTTCTTGAACACACTAACATCCATATTTGGTGATTTTAAAATTTGTTTCCAGGAGTCATTGTGGAATTCCCTATTTTTAAACCATCTTTCTCCAGTTCTGGACAATCCTGTAGCCTCTGCAATAAAAACTTCAGTGATAGTAAACTTGACATCCCCTATTTCAACTTCGGTTCCTTGGAATGATCTGGCAAATGTTTTGGTGACTTCCTTATGGAAGCCATTAAATTTTTCCAAAAATTAAAGCCATCCTATTTGTTGTAACATTTCCTTGCATTGTGGGTAACCTTCTAAATATTTTGAACCCACAGGTTCAGTCCTTACAATTAAACCCATGATTTTTCAATATCAAATTAACACACTTCTCTACCCACAAAACAATGGCTTTTACTTTCGGATTAAAATGGCTTCAAGCTCTAAATGAAAATGGCTTCAATTTTGGAATGACATACCTCTGATTTATAATAACAAATGCCTTTAAAACCTCGAGCTGATATGCTTCTGTTGACAATTGAATGTCGGAGTGCTATGCCTTTGTTTGATGATGAAAGCAGTTTCAAATTTCGAGTTGAAAATGTCTTTGATTGAAAATGGCAGATGGCTTCAAATTTCTTTTTGTGCAATACCTCTGGCTCTTAGTAGCAAAAGACTTCAAATTCCAACGCTCTATCTCTGTTTCTGGTAGCAAATGGTATGCTTCAAACTTCAATCACTGCAACACCTCTATCTTTGGTAACAACAGAATTCAAACTTAATCACTACCACACCTGATTGTTGCAGGTAACAACGGACTGCGGGAGTGTAGGACCACAATTACGTATTTGACAGTGAAAATGCTCCAAACTTCGTCCACAGTGATATGCTATCTGTTCACGGGATCAAGTGGCTTTGAGTCCTCACACCATTATACTTCCAAATTTACCTCTTGATGCATACGATGATAATAATATCTCTGTCTTCGGAATGGAATACCGGCTACGGAATGAAGTTATGGCAAATGGTCACGGCATAGAGTAGTGGAGTGAGGTGGAGGGATTGTATTAATGATTGAGGAGACGGCGGAGGATTTTACGACGGCAGGGGAAATCATCATCATTAAATAACTTGGTTAAGAGTCGTGGGAAATTCAAACGCTTTGGTCATTTCACCGCTTAAATACTATCGGATATGAAATTTGAAATGGAAGATTTTAATACAAAGTCTGTAGAGGGTTTGTTTGGTGTTTGATCAATAAAACAATTAAAACAACCTTTCGAATAATCCACAACTAAACTATGCTAAACTTTTATGAAATGCCATCGTAATTTAAATTTGTTACCTCTGCCCTTTATTTGATGTTTTTGTAGCCTTTGTCTTCTCTGCTCATATTTGGAGGAATCTTTCACAATTTTCTTGATGTTTTTGATTCATGAATTCACTGGATCACTTTGTTGTAATTCTGATGTCTGCTGGTTGATGCCTTCAGGGTTTATAGCTGCGAAAAGACTGTCGGGCTGCAGAAAGGCTGATCAGCTGCAGAATGTCCACTGAGCTGCAGAATGTTCCTGTAGAACACTTTAATCATGAAAATGGAATGTTTTTGGAGTATGGGAGAAATGTTATGTGGTATGTATGAAAATGGATGATGGATTATGATTTGTATGAAGTGGATGATTGAAATGGAATGGATTTAGTTTATGAAATGGGTAGAAAGAACATAAGAAGCCCCATGCGCAATTCGTGACATGTTTTAGTCACTTACAATGAACATCAAATTTGTATTTTGACACGAAAATGAAATGGATGGAGTATGGAGATGAGATGAATGAAGTGTGGAATGAGTATGACATGAATGAATGAATGAAATGGAGTATGGATGGATAAATGAATGGGTGAAATGAAATGAGATGAATCATAAGCACTGGATACGAACATGATTTTATAACATTTTGCTTATAAAAACAAAGAAATAGGGAAAAGTTAGAGTGTCAGAGAGACTCTGATTTTCACCATATCTTTTCTGTATAAACATGCCAATCAATGATTGGTTTTCATGGTTATACCTTTATTTTTATTTTATTTTATTTTTTATTTTTTATTTTTTATTTTTATTTTTTATTTTATTTTTTCAAAAGAGAAATGCTTCAGAAAATTTGATCAAGTTGACGAAGAAGAGAGACTCTTCTTCATTAACTTCACATCATTGATTTCTTGGAACTTCTTGACAAATTCTTCTCTTGAGAGTGGCTTGTGGTATAGCTTCAGTCTATGACCATTCACAAGAAAAGTGACCTCTTCTTCATCTATAGTTCTGATTTTTACTGCCCCATTATCAAAAATTCGAACAATTTCATATGGCCCAAACCAATGTGTCTGAAATTTCCCTTGAAAATCCTTGAATTTTGAATCAAACAAGAGAGCCCAGTCACCCTCTTTGAATTTCTTCTCCTTGATGTACTTGTCATGCCATCTAGCCCTTTTCTGTTGGACTAGACTTGTTTTCTGAACTGCATCTTGTCTGATCTCATCCAGTTCATTAATTTGCTCCAGTCTATGCTTTTGTGCCTCCGTTAGATCAAGTCCTAGCTGAACTGCCATCTTGAAGGTTTGAATTTGGAACTCTATGGGAAACAAAACTTGCTTTCCATAAACAAGCTCATAAAGAGTATGGCCTGTTGTGTTTCTCCATGTAGTTCTATAGGCCCACAAGGCTTCAGGAAGCCTATCTACCCAATCTCTTCTATGTAGATGAACAATCTTTGTTAGGATTCCTTCAATGACTTTATTAGTGGATTCCACTTGGCCATTTGCTTGTGGATGATAAGGATTAGATGTTCTATGTCTGATTTTGTACTTCTCCATCATTTGCTCCACTAGCCTTGATGTAAATTGAGCTCCTTGATCTGTAACAATTTCCCTTGGGACACCAAAACGAGTAAAAATATCCTCAAAAAGAAAAGCAACTACAGATGCTTCATTAGCAACAAGTAATGGTTTGGCTTCTACCCATTTAGTAACATAATCAGTGCAAACTAATATATATTTTTTTTGTCTTGATGGAGGACTAATAGGTCCTACAAAATCCAAAGCCCATTTTTCAAAAGGTTCAATGTGTACCTGAGGTTGTAATGGCATCTCACCTGAAGGAGAAGGTTTCCCTACCCTTTGGCAACTGTCACACCTTTTTACATACTCCTTAGCATCTTTAAACAAGGATGGCCAATAATATCCTAAATTAAGGATCTTATAGGCTGTCCTCTTATCTGCAAAGTGTCCGCCACAAGGCTCATCATGACATGCCTTGAGAATCTCAGGCATTTCATCTTCATGAACACACCTTCTAATGATCAAATCTGGACCTGTCTTGTACAACTCATTAGCGACCCATGAATATCTTGCACTATCATTAATGATTTTTATTTTATCCCTTGCATTCATAATTGAAGGAAATTTTCCCGAAACTAAATAATTGGCAATGTCAGCAAACCATGGAGTTTGAGTAGAGATTGCAAAAAGATATTCATCAGGAAATTGATCTTCAACCGGAGTGTCATCTTTGATATTTTGGATTTTAGATAGGAAATCAGCCACAGTGTTTTGTTTTCCAGGCCTATCTAGAATAGTAATGTTGAATTCTTGCAATAGTAACAACCATCTTATAACTCTGCCATTAGTGATTGATTTGTTCATTAAGTATCTAATTGCAGAATGATCAGTATGAACAAAAGTTTCATAGCCTGTTATATAGTGTCTAAATTTGTTTATGGCATGAACAATAGCTAAAAACTCTTTTTCAGTTATAGTATAGTTTAACTCTGCAGGAGTCAAATTTTTACTGGTATAATAGATGGCATAGGGAATCAAATCTTTCTGTCCCAATACTGCTCCTAGAGCTGTATCGGAAGCATCTTTCGAGATATGAAAAGGTAACTTCTAGTTAGGTCCCCTTAATATAGGTGCTTCAGAAATTTTGGTTTTCAGGGTTTCAAAAGCTAACTGGCAATCATAAGTCCACTTAAATTCACAATCTTTGGTGAGTAATTTGAAGAGTGGAGATGCTATTTTGGTGAATTTTTCTATAAATCTCCAATAATACCCTATAAATCCTAGAAAAATTCTAACATCTCTTTGACAACTTGGAATGGATAGGTTAGAAATGACTTCAAATTTTGCCTCATCAACTCTAATCCCATCCCCTGAAATATGGTGCCCTAAAACAATACCTTCAGTGAACATCATAAAACATTTTTCATGACTAAGTGAAAGGTTTGCTTCTTGACATATTTTTAAGACTTTTTCCAAGTTTTCTAAAGCCTCTTCAAATGTATCCCCATAAACTGTAAAATCATCCATGTACACCTCTACACAGTCATGTATCAGATCAGAAAAAATTCCTAATACTGCCCTTTGGAATGTTGCAGGTGCATTGCACAATCCAAATGGCAATACTCGGTAGGCATAGGTACCCCCAGGACAAGTAAATGTGGTTTTATCTTGGTCTTCAAGTGCTACTTGGATTTGATTGTAACCACTAAATCCATCCAGGAATGAAAAGTACTTTTTACCTGCTAATGTATCTAATACTTGATCTATGAAAGGTAAGGGAAAATGGTCTTCAAGAGTAGCTTTATTCAGTTCTCGGTAGTCAACACACACCCTCCATTTTCCATTTTTCTTTGGCACAATTACCAAAGGAGAAACCCACTGACTATCTGAAATAGGATAAATGAAATTAACATTTAACAATTTTTGTAATTCTTCCTTGACAATTTCCCTAAGATTTGGATTCATCTGTCTTTGAGGCTGTCTGATTGGTTTGCAATTTGCCTCTATATAGATGTGATGAGTACAAGTCTTGGGACTTATCCCTTTCATGTCAGTGTATTCCCATGCATATGCGGAAGAATGTCTCTGTAATACTTTGACTAACTCTTCTTGTTGAGATTTTTCTAGGTTTTTGTTTATGTTCAAGGTTTTGCCTGGAAAAATTTCACTTGTAGAGCTGCCAAATTTGTCCATAGAATGAAGAGACATATGCCTAGATGACAAAAACTCAATATTGGATCCCTCTTGAAATGATTCATGTTTGTGTTCTGGAGAGGATTCAAAGTTTTCTAGAGTATTCAGAATTTGATTATCTTCACTAATTTCTGAAATTGTGAAGAGTGTTTGTAAATCTTCTTCATCCTCTATCCATTGAGTGTCATCTAGATCTGTAATTGTCCTAGCTGGAGGATATAAAGTGAATTTCTTAGTTGAACTACCATCAAAGATATACATATCACCGGATCTACAACTAATAAAAGCATCAGCTGTAGCCAACCAAGGTCTTCCTAATATAACAGGATGGCCTCCTAGATTATTCTTAGGAGTTAGGATCATGAAATCCACAGGGTACTCCCAAGAGTCTAGGGACACTGGAATGTCTTCTATTACCCCATATGGTCTGATCACAGATCTATCTACTAATTGTAATAGTGTGGGTGTAAAGAGAAGATTAGGAAGTTTCAGTTTGTCCATGATTTGTCTACTCATGATATTTATTGCTGCTCCTAAGTCAATGAGTGTATTTTGAATTTCAATTCCATTGATGTGAATTTTGACAACTGGATTTCCTGGGTCAAGATACTTTGGAATAGCAATCTTGCCCATCATAATATCTGCTATTTGTCCTACCAGTTGAATTTTCTTGGTTTCTCTTATTCTTTTTCTTGTTGTCTTCATACTCAACTCCTTTATTGTTTTGGATAAAATTGGGATTTCCTTGATGGCTTGCAATAATGGAATTTTAATGCAAACATTTCTCAATTCATCTAAGAAATCATAATTAGGCACCATGATCTATTTCTCTACACCTCTATCAATTTGTAATCTTTCCGGAAAGGGAGGTATAGAAGTAGATGTGGATGGTTGCTCTAATACAGGAGTTGGATTTATTGGATCTTTTTGTTTTAGTTTTTCAATGTGTGGGTCTTGAAAGGATGTGTCTTCCTCAAGGCTTTTATTCACCCGTAGGGAATCTTCCTCAGAATTATCTTGTTCTTGTATTATCACAGAAGGTTTCCTCTTTTCAAGTATCCTGCCAGACCTAAGTTGAACATCACTAAGGTCTAGAGGAGTGATTAAATAAGTTGGAAACTGTTGGCCTTCTATCATGTATGTATTCTGAAGGTTCTTATTATTGGGGTTTGGTATGGGTTGAGCTGGAAACTGATTGGATTTTTGAGGGAATGGTAATGGAAGTGGTTGATTTTGATGTGGTTGGTTCTGATGATGTTGTTGAGGATTTTTTTGAAAATTTTGTTGAAGATTTTGAGGATAAAAATGTGGATATGGTGGATAGGATGGTGGATACTGATAATATGGAGAGTATATTCCATAGGGACTTTGTGTTCCTTGCACCCAAGATTGAGATTGATTTTGAAATTGGGGCCAAGGTTGCTGCCAAGAATTCCAAGGTGGAGGTTGATTATACATTTGATCATGGAATCCTTGTGTCTGAGGTCCCTGCCAAGGTCTTCTAGATACAAAATTAAGAGACTCTATGGAATCTGTAGGAGTTTCTTCCTGAAAAACAGCCTTGAGACCAGGAAGAAAAGGAAAATTCTTGGTTTCATGTTTTTCAGAACAAATGACACAGGTTTCTATAACTTTTACATCCAAAGGACACTCTCTTAGGGCATGTTTCTTTCTACATTTGGGACAAAAGATTGCCAAAGCATCAGATTCAACCTTTTGCTTGTTTTGTATCTTAAGGGTGTCTATTTGTTCACTAAGACTCCCTAAGATATCAGATTTAAAGTCATCAAGCATGTGTCCTATTTCTGATCTACTTACTGTCCCAGAAGCAGACTTACTTGCCCTTGCAAGAGCAGGATCTCTTGGACCTTTGACAATTTTAGATTTCCCTCTGGAAAGGTTGATACATAACTCAGATATTTCAGGTAATGTGAGTTGTGATATATCCCCTTTTCCCATCATGTTAAGAATATCCAACCATTCATCCCTAATTGTTTTCAACAAAAGAGCTTTTAAGGTGTCTTGATCTAGGTTTTCCATTTTTTCCCTTTTGATGTTGTAATTAAATATTTCCAACAAATCTTCTAAGTTTTCATCTTCTTTTTGTAACATCTTGAACACTTCTTCCTTATGATTAACCGACATACAATAATCCAAGTATCTCTCTAGAAATGCTTGTTTCATATATTTCCATGTTCTAATAGAACTACTGATTAGACTCATAAACCACTTCAATGCTGCTCCCTTCAAAGTTGAAGGAAATATTTTTAGTTTTTGAGCATCTTGTAGGTAGTCATAAGTCCTACACAACACTTCAAATTCAAATAGGAAAGTTCCAGGATCTTCAGTTTTAAGTCCATAGAAGTTTGGAAGGACAGAGGGTGAAATGTTTTTCATGGTTGTATTGGTTTCTTCATCAAGTATAGGGAACCCAAAAGAGCTTCCTATTCTACCTCTTCCTCCATTTGCACCTCTACCTCCTTCTCATCTACCTCTACCTCTACCTCCAAATAGTGTGTTTTCTCCATTAAAAACTCCTCCTCCTCCTTCTTCTGCCATGGTCGAATCCCCTGTGGAAGTGGAAAGGTTTGTATCCCTACTAGGAGTCTTTAGATCTTCTTCTGTGGCAGGTTCAGTGGATGAAGTGGAAGGTTTCTCTAATGGAATAGTTGACCTTAGATCTTCTAGAAGTCCAGGATCAAGGGAGGATGGAATATGGGTTTGAGTTGAAGGTGTACTAGCTCTGGATCTAGATGAAACAAGTGGTGTTCTAGAAATCAAACTTCTGCTTCTGCTGCTTATAAATCTTCCCCTTGAATCTCTCTCCCTATGCATAAAATTGTTTTTGGATGCTAAGAAACAAAGGTTACCTAGTTTTCACTTCCCCGGCAACGGCGCCAAAATGTTTGGTCTCAATCTATTCTCCTAAACTGAGCTCATTTAATTGTCAACCAGGATTTGTAAACTGCTGAAGTGAAGTGTACTGTATGTACCTAGGTGTTTGTTTCCTAATGCGTTGTGTGTAGTGTTTTGTGATGTTTTTGGTCTTTTGTGATGATTTATGATGTTTTTGGTCTTTTGGTAGTTTTATGTTCACAAGGAGAAATGCCTAAAAAGCTAATGGAAAGGATTTGGCGCTTAAAAACAGAGTTAAGCCTAATTGATGGATAACAACTGAAAAATGCAATTGGAAACACTGAAGACAAAATCAAATCTAAACTATGACCAATCAGAAACAAAGCTTGATAATGAATTTTAAGCAAATGATTCAAAACACAAACTAAACTTGAGAAATGATCACTAAGTATGCAAATCTTCTAACTAATCAATTAAACAACTAAATTACAATGATGCAACATTTTGTCCTTGATTAGAGATTTGAAACATATTTAGAGGAAAACATTGTTATCATCATAAGATCTTCTATTCTAGAAATAGTTCCTATCTCTATTCTGCAATTCAATTGAATGTCACAAAACCTTTACTCAAAAGTTATTGATTTCTTTTCAAGGTAGGCTTTTGAGGGAGGACTCTGTTTATGAAATGATAAGGAAATTGCAGAGATACTTCAGGCCTTATAGTGATGTTGTCTTCTATTCATATGGTTATGGATCAATTGTAGATTTTAGAACAAGAAGATGTTTGTGAATAATGAAGGCTGTCTTGTTAATCTTAACAACTGAAGTAATCTATTGTGCAGTGGATGACAATCTGAATGTGAAGTGCAAGTGCAATGAGTTAATCTAAGAATGAACTTAAGATGCCACTAATCTAGAACAATGCTGAACTACAAGTCATCATCAAACTCAAAAAAAAGTAACTGAACATGATTTAAGTGCAATTAAACTCCGGAGTATCCTAACTATGCTATCATGCATTATTCTATGAAGTTACACAATCTGTTTGTCCATCATTAGTGATATTTTGGAAGAGTTCCTTCTTTTGGAAGAGATATTAGAACAATTCTGATTGTGTAATTGAATGCAAATGCAAGCAAAAAGGACTGAAAGCAATGAAAAACTAAGATATCATATCCATATCCTACTCGTCATTATGATGTTTTGGGCAAGCGTTTAAGAGCAAGAACAGAGATGATACTTAGTGCAAACACAAAACTAAATCATTCATTATCATGGTCATGTCTTGAACTTCTTAAGAATTTCTTGGAAAAGTTTCTTCTTGTGGAAGAGTGATTAGAACAAGTGTAACTGTGATAGTGAACAACAAAAATTACAACTAAATCCTACAGTACTATAGCCATTTTCCATTCATCATTATAATATTTTGGAAGAATTTCTTCTTGTGGAAGAGTTAGAATGAATATAACTACAGTAGCTAATTAAAAACAACTATGAATTCAACTCCTAATCCTACAATACTATAGTCATTTCCCATTCATCATTATAGTCTTTTGGAAGAGCTTCTTTTTGTGGAAGAGTTAGAATGAGTACAACTACGGTAGCTAATTAAAACAACTATTAATTCAAATTCAAAACGTAAAGGCAGCTAGAAGACTTATCTAATTTACGCAAAATAAATCCGTGCAAGAGGCAGGGGCCCTCTACCACTTGACGGAATTCAACTCCATTAAATCACGCTTTCAAAACAACACGGTCTGCTCCATTAAATATGAAATAGTTTGAACATAACACTCTGCGTCTTCAGAAATGTAGCACAGAGTCTAAACAGAATCTAGCATAAAATCTAACATCAAATCTAACATAGCTCTCGGTTTCCCAAGTGTTTATAAAGCAAATGCACATAAAAAAACTTGCAATAATTCAGGAACACTGTCTTTCCTTATCGGAATCACGTTAGGACTCTTGAAATGGCTGCGTGAAGAGGAAAAAGACATCTGGACTGAAACAGTCCTAATAGAAGTCTTCCTTCCTAAATGTGTTCCCACGTTCCATAACCGTACCCAGAATTCGTTTCTTCCTCCATGATGAGCAACGAACCATGTAGACATGACGTGGATCATGCCCATATGCGGTTTTTCTCAAGAGGCCACCTGGAACATACTTAAACATGAAGGCAGCTGCAGAATCGCCGGTTAGCTACGGAATGTCTGCATTCTGCAGCTAGTTCCGGTCAAAATGCTTTACAATGGAAAAAATCACAAAACTTAGCAAGTCAGTCATGTAAATCATTCTAAAAGTAATTTTAACTATATTCATTGATCAATTGGGTCTAGGATAGCAATGGACAAGGGAAAATGAGGTAAAATGAGGTGAAAGAAAGCACAATTTTGAGGTTCAACACACCCTTGGGTGGTGTTACCTACATATGCAAAGCACTTAGCCCCTTGAGAGACTACGTTGGTGAGCTCATAAGTGATATAACATGTACTTCAAATCTTGGGAACCTTGCATTGGAAGTCATGGATGATTTGTTCTTGTTCTTTGTCTTAGGGCATGTAGCAACTGAAATGATAGGGAATGATAGACCCTATTAATGGTTTTGGGGATGATTTCGAGTTTAACCAGGTCATTGGGAATGGTGCCCAAATTGACCTATAACATAAAGTGTAAGTGTAAATTCTGATGTATTGGAAGGATTTGAATTAATAAAAGGACTAATTTTGGCGAAACATTGTATATTGAGCTAAGTTATATATTATGTTTTACGATCACATTACTTATGTGTTGCTTATTTATATATTCACAAACATCTGTTATTTATGCATGCAGTTACATTTCTAATAGAATACATGGATGGATTTTCTTAAGTGATTATGAATTGTTTAGAATTGGATCTGGTTTTGTCATGCTATATCTACGCTAAGTGATATGCGATTCTCTCTGTAATCTGTTAAGTATTGTGTAGATATCTTTATGATCGATATAAGTCTAAAATAAATCTGCTTAGGTCCAATTCATTATTTTCTTCCTCAGGGTGTGGAAACTTGGTTCCAACATCCCCCCATACTGCTTCGGGTGAGACTTTGATCTGCGTAAGTAGGTGTAATATTCCTAATTAGCCCAAGCTAATAGGAATATACTATTTTGTTTTCATTCTCTTGTTGCAAGAATAAGATTGTAAAGGAGGACAAATTAAACTCCTAAAACAACAAAATAAATCAATGCCCGTGTGAACAAGGCTAAATCTGGGCTGCCTTAATAAAAATCCCTCATGTGTTAAAGGGATTGTGACAATTGACTGGGTCATCAGGACCAAATCCACAGCATTTTCCAGATGCAATGTACCACCTAGAAGCACAGCACAAATCTAGTTGGAGGTTTCAAATGTGAAAGGAGCTAAACCTTTGAGATGGTTTAGGGTTTTGCAAGGCTTTCATCCTATAAAAGAAAGAGGAGAGCATCATGAGAGGGGTTGTTGAACGTATTTTCTTGAAAGGATTTGTATGCTTAGACACTTCTCATTCTCTAGTTGTTTAGCTGAGAATAGTGTTTTTTAGCACTTGGGTGTTCCTGATCGGGAATCCCACCCCTTTTCCTTGAGAGGCTTGGAAGAGTCTTGCATTTCTTGTCCACTATCATGAATTTGACCAAGCTCTTCTTCCAACTACAACTTAGATCCTGTTGAAGGTTTGGTTGTCCTTATAAGCAGCAACAAGTGGAGGCTAGATCTATTTAGATCTAGGCCATACTAGTGCCTCTTTTCAGTGGAAAAGCCTTCTATCCCATTGGTAAGAGTGTATTAGCTGATTGGAGCTCCAAATATAAATCTCGGCATCAGGCCAAACTCTACATCAAGCCTACAGCGCAGTTTACTTCCCCGGATTGCTTTATTTTCAAGTGAGAAGTTGCAGGGTATTTGGAAACTATTTGGAGGAGAGATCTATGGTGTAAAGGAGCCTTCCTTACACTGTGGTGATCCATGGATTAGCCATCTAATCCATGTATGTTTCAGATATGATCTATTCATTGATTTAATTACTTCAAAATTTCTGAATCATTCTAGAGATCTGCTACAATAGATTTCAGATCTACTCTCTATGCTTCATGTATTGCTGAAAACCCCAAGGGGTATGTAAAATAGAGACAATGTAGTGTACAGATTTGATATAGATCTAATATTTTGTACACAGATCTGTCTTAGATATGATTTGTAACTTACAGCTGTTGTTTACCCATAAAAATAATGTTGTCAAGGCTTTGCAGTGAATTATATAGTTGCAGCACCTCTTTTAGAGGGTTTTTCTTCATAAAAGTCTCCATCTTTCTCTTGTACATTGATTGGGCCACATTGTAAATCTGATTTATCATTGTATGAGCTATTTTTGAGCTATCATATTGGTCTCTTGCTACCGCTATTTAAAACTGCGTTATTTTTTGGGCAGTGTTCTTTTGTATTGCTGTAGTCCACACAAAAATCATATGACTTCCCATTCCAAGTCTCATAAGACTTCCACACAAAAATCAGAGGTGAAATTTCACTATGGAAGCAAGGGAATGTTGATCCCATATGATAAGCATGGGAGAATGAACCATGAGGCATCATTGTCTTGTGGAAAACCACCTGGGAGACCACCTAATTCAGATTTGGTGAGAGGTGTCCCACATCTTGATGCTCCACTCATGAGTCCAAGAAGGATTGGATCATTAGAATAAAAGGCTACAATGCTGGGAGACTTGGGTAAGCTCAAGGAGGAGGGAAATATTTTTCCCCTATCATCATCACCCACTCTCTTTTTTGATCCTGTGCTGTGGGAGGAGAAGAATGGAAGGATCAACCTTCCAACACACACCTTTGGCATGGGGGATGCCAAGGAAAATATTAGCAATATGACAGACATTCCTATGGATGTATCATCAACACTGTCATTGTTGAGCAGTGTATATCTATATTGGAAATCTCAACTACTTGTAGAGTATTCCAAAGATCTTCACACATGTAGGGTACTTTATGACATGCTGCAAGAAGAGGGCTACTTAGTCCAAGGAGGGGTAATCTATCATCATGGTAGAATCTTCTTGTCTAGAGCTTCCAAGCTCAAGCAGAAGATACTACAAGGAGCATACAAAGAGTTCTTTTTCAGCCATATGCAGTCAATGAAGATCTACACTCTAATCATGAAAAGATTTGATTAGGAAGGCTTGAGAGAGGAACTACATCAGCACTTTCAAGAGTGCATGAGCTATGTGGAGTTGGGGCAGCCAAGGGACTCTATGAAAGAGTCATTTCAGCCATATCTCCCTTCTTTTGAAAGAGGAGAAATGTCCATGCACAACTCCATGTGTATGAGTAACTTTGTTGGTAAAGGATATGTTCATGTAAAGCAAGTTTATTTTTCTGATTGTACATGTTCTTTAACCATTTGTATGTAGGCCATGACTCCTAAAAGGAGCAATGTATCATGTAAATCTCATGTCAATTGTTAGGCCACTAAAAATTCTGAATTTGGGCACTCCCTTGATGTGCAAAGGGAGATTTATTTTCATGATGGGTGCTTCCCAAAGGCACCAAATATATCTCACGTTTTCTGCAATAGTGAGATGACTTGGGCAGCAAGTAAGTGGTGGGAAAACCACTTACCACATCTTGGTTTGATGCAGGTATGGGATGCTCTGTGTTGGTTCCACATGTGGGAATATGATCCACCTCCATGTACACACATTTCTGTTTGTTTGTACATTGTTTTGATCCCCTATATTGATGATGTACTTGTACTTTTCATGGGGATGAATGGAGGAAGGAGGGAAGGCATGCATGTGCCCTATGGGATGACTACACTCCCTGTACTTTATATCTTATATTTCAAGGAGGGAATTGGGCAAACCATGGTTGTTTCAGATGATTCATTGTTTCCTTATGGGATGGATGGTTTGGTGATCACTTAGCTTATGAGAAAAGCTTATCCTTTCTTAGTGACACCAATGGAGGAGGAGATGAGCTATAGCACTCACCTTATCAATTTCTTGAGGACAAGCAAAATTTTGGAGGGGAGGATTGTAATATTCCTAATTAGCCCAAGCTAATAGGAATATACTATTTTGTTTTCATTTTCTTGTTGCAAGAATAAGATTGTAAAGGAGGAAAAATTAAACTCTTGAAACAACAAAATAAATCAATGCCCATGTGAACAAGGCTAAATATGGGCTGTCTTAATAAAATTCCCTCATGTGTGAAAGGGATTGTGACAATTGACTAGGTCAACAGGACCAAATCCATAGCACTATCGAGATGCAATGTACCACCTAGAAGCATAGCACAAATCTAGTTGGAGGTTTCAAATGTGAAAGGAGCTAAACCTTTGAGATGGTTTAGGGTTTTGCAAGGCTTTCATCCTATAAATGAAAGAGGATAGAAGCATGAGAGGGGTTTTTGAACATGTTTTCTTGAAAGGATTTGTCTACTTAGACACTTCTCATTCTCTAGTTGTTTATCTGAGAATAGTGTTGTTTAGCACTTGGGTGTTCTTGATCAGGAATCCCACCCCTTTTCCTTGAGAGGCCTCTTGGAAGAGTCTTGAATTTATTTTACACTATCAGGCATTTGGCCAAGCTCTTCTTCCAAATACAACTCAGATCTTGTTGAGGGTTTGGCTGCCCTTGTAAGCAGTAGAAAGTGGAGGCTAGATCTATTCAGATCTAGGCCATACTAGTGCCTCTTTTCAGTGGGAAAGCCTTCTATCCCATTGGAAAGAGTGTATTAGCTGATTGGAGCTCCAGATCTACATATTGGCATCAGGCCAAACTCTACATCAAGGCTACAGTGCAGTTTATTTCCCTGGACAACGTTATTTGCAAGTGAGAATTTGCAGGGTGTTTGGCAAATATTTGGAGGAGAGATCTCTGGTGTAAAGGAGCCTTCCTTACACCATGGTGATCCATGGATTAGCCATATAATCCATGTATGTTTCATATATGATCTATTCATTGATTTAATTACTTCATAATTTCTAAATCATTCTAGAGATCTGCTGCGGTAGATCTCAGATCTACTCTCTATGCTTCATGTATTGTTGAAAATCCCAAGGGGTATGTAAAATAGAGACAATCTAGTGTACATATCTGATATATATCTAATATTTTGTACACAGATCTATCTTATATCTGAGTTGTAACTTACAACTATTGTTTACCCATAAAAATAACGTTTTCAAGGCTTTGCAGTGAATTATATTGTTGCAGCATCTCTTTTAGAGGGTTTTTCTTCATAAAAGTCTCCATCTTTCTCTTGTACATTGATTGGGCCACATTGTAAATCTGATTTATCATTGTGTTATTCATCAGTATTTTTTAGCTATTTAGATGACTATATGCTTTATCCAGGTTTTAATTCAAACAGTCATTTTGTCCTCTAGAAATCCCCTCAGAGATTTTTTTTCACTTTTCTTGTTTCTTGTCTATTGTGATTAAAATGGTTATCCTTGTAAAACCCCATCCTAGACTGGTAGGCCTTACTCTGTCCATGATTATTACTTATGTCTGTAAAAATCTTACTTTTGATGTCTGAAATCTTCCTATTTCACAAAATTGTTTGGCCAAGGTAAGTCAAGTCTTTCCTTATATTTTCCTACTCCCCAAGTCACTATTGTTGACAAAAGTGTGTCTAGAAAACCCTTCACAATAATGACAAAGTGTTTAGGTTTATAGGTGATGGTGCTTAGGTAAAATATCTAAAAATCCCTGTGTCTGGTTAAAAAACTCTGTTTTTAACCATCAGTCAAGAGCCCTTCCCTAAAAACATTGCTAAATAAATCTATTATTCTTCCTTAAGTCATGCACCATCATGTCTCATGCATTTCTATTTCAACAAAGCTCAAAGGTAAAATAAAGAGAATGAGAGTTGACATGGTCATTTTTCTAAAAGGAAGGCGCTCAAACAATCTCCAAGGTGGCCCCTCCTGAACCAACAGTAAAATCTACCAAGACTAAGTCACCCTATCAAATACATCTCTGCAGGTATGTCTTGATGGTTGGCCTAAATCAAAAGAGGGCAAAAGATAAGAACCAAAGAAAAGCTTCTGTCAAGACAGTTGGCATTTTGAAACAGAGGTACAGTAAGCTAAAAACACAGGAAAATCAAGTTTTTCACTACAAATCAGGGATACCTAGAAAAATTCAAAACATCATCTATAAGGGCTAAAAAATACAGCAAACTGGAGGCTATTGCAAGGTTTTGATGTCACTATAAGAGGTAACATATTTCTCATTCAAGTCTTTGTGCAAAATCTTAGAAAAAAACAATGATATGTGAACAACATGGCATGTTTTGACAAAGATGCCCTTGAGATAGTTTATGTGCCTCAAAACATAAATGAGAGAGGGACAGCAGAGGCCGCTCGGGGCGAGGGTGCTATGTGCCCAGCACTTCTCCCGTTGCACACACTGCGTGCAGAGGTGGCCCAAGCCACGATGCTGCGCGCCTAAGAGAAAAGCGCAGCACCGCCCAATTTTCACAGAAAAGACCGAAATTGCTTGTTTTTACCCATAATTTGTTTCTCATCATGGGGAAGAGTTTCTAAAGGTATTTTCCATCAATTTATATCTCCTCAATAATTTTTTAAGCTGTAAAAGTGCCAATTAAGGTTAGGATTGAAGTCTAAGGTAGTTTGAGATAAAAAATATGAATGATAGTGTGGCCTATTCTCTGTTAAGAATCCTGCTTTGTTTAGAGGTCCTAAGTCTCTTGAAAGCATCTTTCCTCTGCACTTCATCTGCAAAAAGGATTTTTGTTTCAAAATTGAAAGAAAGGATAAAATAGTCATTATGTCTCAAGAAGAAAGTAATGAGCCTCAAAGACCAAGGAGACATTCTAAGAAAGGAGGCAAGCCCAACAGGTTTGAACCTACAGACACCAAAGAGCTGACTACCTCACCTTCTGTCTTGTCTTATTTCAAAGAATTAGGATGTTTTGAGTTCTACAACAATGTACAAGAAATAAAAAACCATCCTAAATTGATTGAGTTATTTTCCTTAAGACTTCACGAGCATAAGGTTCATCTGGCAGGGTTAAATTTTGATTTGACCCCTAAAGCTGTCTCTAAAGCCACTAGGATCCCTTGCATAGGGGAGAGATGGCTTAAACAAACACATCTTGACTTGATCCATTATCATCCTTTTCTAAAACCTAGTTTTCAAGCTGCATGTAAAGCCATTTTTCCTTTTTCCCATCTACTGGACAGGTATGCCTTCCTTATGAAGATTGTCATGAAATACTTTACTTGTGAGGGTCGTTTCTCCCGAATCTACTCCTATCATATTAGACTCCTCATGCACTTCACCAGGACCAATCTGCTGAACTTGCCTTATTTCCTATGCAAAAGCATTGAAAAAAATGTCCACCATCATGGAAAAGAAGCCTCCAGCTCAGCAGATGGCAAGCCTATTTCTTCACTCTCTTGTCAAAATCATTATAACTCATCAACGGGAGCAACAAGGCATTCCTTGGGAAGCCTTTATCACCCATGATGACTTTACCTCTTCATCCTCCATCCCATTGCAAAATGTGCCATCCTCTTCTCAAAATCTTACTCATACTCCTTCATTGCTCTCCGCTGACTATGTTTCACTTTCCACCCATGAATCACTCTCCCAAGAAAACATTATTCAAACAACTTCTCCAAATATAAGTGATCATGAAGAAAGCAATGTTGGCCCTGAAAAAAGTAGTAGTGGCCTGGAAGAAAGAAAAAATGATCAAAGAGAGGAAAAGTGTGAGGAAGATGAGAGTGAGGAAGAAGATAATAAAAGTGAGGAAAAGTGTGAGGAAGATCAGAGTGAGGAAGAAGATAATGAAAGTGAGGAAAAGTGTGAGGAGAATGAGAGTGAGGAAGAAGATAATGAAAGTAAAGAAGGAGGAAATGTCCTTGAAGAAAGCAGCGGAGGCCCTCAAGAAAACAATGATAATAAAAATGAATCAAGGAGTGATGACCACAATAATGAAGACAAGGGAGTTGATACAAACAGTGAGGGAAAAGATGATGAAGGATTTAAGGAAAATAGTGCTGATCATATTACAAACAGTGATGGAGAAAATGAAGATAGCCAAGGAGAAGATGGAAAAAACAGTAGAGAAAATGAAGAAAGCAAAGGGGAAAGCAGTAAAGACAGTAGAAAAAAGATAGATAGCCGAAAAGGAGGCAATCAAAACAATAGCAACTCTAAAAATACAAATCAGGAAGAGAACAGAGTTTCAAGTAGTGATACTAATGGTGAGGAAGGAGGACAAGGTGCTGAGACTCCTAGTGAAGAAAAAGACACTAATAGCCTCATAGTAGACAGTGAAAAATGAGAGGAAACTGATGAAGACAGTGAAAAGGAAATTGATGAAAATAAGGGACAATTTGAAGAGAAAGAGGAAGTTAATGAAGAAGAGGAAATTAATGAAGATGAGGCAAAAAATGAAGAAGATGACAACATTCAAGAGGAAGGTAGTAAAAACAGCAAAAACAACAGCACAGATAAAGACAAGAAGCAATAGGAAGACAATCACAGCAAAGATGAAATTGATGAGGATAGTCCAGAGACAGTTTTCAGAGTGGTCTTAAATACACAAGGAAACGATGGAAAAAATCCTAATGATGAGAACAGTCAAGACAACAGAAAAAAGGGTAAAGATAAGGACAACCTTGAAGATGAAAAAGTATCAGACTTGGGCACCTCCCACCACACAAAAACAAAGCATGACCTTTTTAAAGATCCTCCTGGTGGTAAGATCATTACAAATGTTGAAATTTATAATCAAAGGGACTGCCAACAACAAAGTGACAAAGGGACACCCACATAAAACATTCTTGAAGAAAAAGACAGTCCTAGGGCTGTAAGTGACCAGATTGAACAAGCCCAGTCTCTAACACCTCGCATCATCCCTTATCAGAAAGGTAGAAGGCATGTGTTTGCTACCTTCAAAAGGCAAGGGGCCATGCACTCCCCCTCAAAAGCAGTGAAAGTTAAAATCTCCAAAATAGTGAGAGGTAAAGTCACTCAAACAGTGAAAAGAAATGTCACCAGGGAATTAAGGTGCAAAGGTAAACTGCCAAAGAAAGGTAAGGGTGGATTTCCAAATAAAGACAAGGGTAAGAAGCCCATGAAGTTCAAGGGCAAGAAGGCAATGGAAGAACAAGAAAGCAGCCATGAAAAAGAGAGGAAATTTGAACTCATCCACATTGATAGTGATAAGGACAATGAAACAAGGATTCTTAATTCCCTCTTACAAGACCGAGACACAAAAGTTAGAGATTTGGTGACTGATTTGGAAAGATCAAAACATATCATTCATTTCCTACAAACACAAAACACGCAAATGAGTGGCCAACTTGCCATTTTTGAAGTCCGGGCACTCAAGTACAAAAGAGAGGCTCAGAAATCACAAGTGAAGCTAGAAGAGTACATGGGTGATTATGAAGAATATTATGAAGAAGAAGGGCCAGCTAGGAAGAGGCCTAATACTATGGGTCTTAGGAAAGCATTAGAAAAACAAAGAGGAGGAATCTGCCCGAGCACAACAATTTCCTCTCACTGAGCTCCTTGCCTTAGAAATTGAACATGAAAAAGAATCTTGGCTAGAAAGGGGAAAACTACATTTAGAGGCCAAATTTGAGAAAGAAAACAAGGATTTAGGCTTACAAAGAAATATGACTCAACATTACAAAAAGCTAAATCAGTTTGCTAGGAAAAAGCTCAAAGCTGCCCAAAGGAGGCGCCCGGTGCTAAAATATGGAAAATACCAAGCTAGGCTTGGAATCTTGGTTCAAGCTTCATTAAAAGTCTCTAGGGACCCTTGAGGGATTCACTCACCAATTTTGAGCCAAATTGGACACTTTTTGGTTTTTTGTGAATTTTTTAGCCTAGGAGCGCAACACCCCGAACACTGCACTTTTTATCAGAGCATTTTCAGCAGGGAAATTTTACATTTTTGGATTCCTTGGCACTAGGGGAGTATGCACATAAATTTTCAGCTCATTTGGAGCTGTTTTGGTCCTTCAAAAGGTCCAAAAACAATCATTTTTTTCACCTTTCTGCCACTGTTTCTGAGCAGGTGTTGCACCCCTGGGTTTCTGCACATTTTCCACTTTTTTAGCTGCTTCCAGAGATCATAGTGGAAAAAATAAAGTATATTTGGAAATTATACATCCATGTCTTTCCAACGGGTCATCACAAAGCCTTTTTTGACATCGGGAAGGCCTCCAAAACCTTGCTACAAAAAGGCCTTTTTTGGTGTTGCCCGCCTGGAAATTTTGCAAAAAACAGAGATAGATTTCTGCATTCCTATGTAAGGACAAGGAAAATGTGTGTTAGCAAAGTTATATCATGTATGTCAGAGCCTAAAAGTCAATATTTTTGCTATTTTGGTCTGAAAAGGATATTTTGAAGAGATATTTTGTGCCTTGGACCTTGTAAGGCCTCAAGGACAGTTTTAGATATTTTGCTTTGGCCAATGGCCTTCTAGCTACTCTAGTGAGATTTTTCTCCTCTTGGCTTATATAAATCATAAGGATTCATTGTAAAAACAGGTAGAACTTGACATGTTAAGAGCAATACATAGTTTTATGAGCTTGGAGAAAATTTTGGTTTTATGAAGTGGATGAATGTCTTGCTTGGCTTGATGGTGGAGGAGCATTGTGTGAAGGATTCCATAGTTTGGTGAATGGTGATGTTCCTCTGATTTTTTTATGTGTTCTTGTTTTCATTAAGTGTTTCATGCTTCTTGTTTGTTGTAGATCATAAAAGTATAGGTTGAGATATGCTCATGGAAGCGCCTCAAACCTCTTGTTTATTACAACTTTGATGTTTTCTTCTTCTTGGTCATTATAAGGAATTCTTAACTGCTCCTTAGCTATACCAAGAACTTGTTATTTGTTTCATTAATGGTCACTATGTTAGCTGTCAAATCTGATTCAAGGTATGCCTTGCTTATTTGAATTTCTCAAAACTCTATTTCTGAAATATTTATATGAAATACTGATTGATTAGGTTAAGTCAAAGAGGTCTCGTTTCATCTTTCCCTTTGTCCATGCTTACCAAATTGTTTCAGAGTTCTCGATAGTTTGATATATGTTGTTTAGGGGTTCCCTATTCATATATTAAGTTATTTGTTTATCTTATATGTTTTCCCAACAGCTGAAGGTGAATTTCTAAAGTTAGGAGTTCTGATGCTTCTATGTCTCACCTAAATGTTTATCTTTCATGTTTATCAGTTTGAGTATTGTTCATAGAGATCAATGGTTTGCCCTACCTCATGATTATTTGATTTCAAACTATATATGTTTAAGTCTTCTTCGTTTTTCACAAACTTAATGTTCATTTCACCTCATACCTCACCCAAAGGATCCATTGACCTTGCTAAATTGGCCCTGCAGTACACCTTGTCCATCATTTAGATATCCTTGACTTTATCTGACCCCATAGCCCTGTTGATTTGATGAAATCTCTTTCTATTTGTCCTACTTGATTAGTTTTACCTCAAAACCAAAACAAACCAAAATATACTGAACAACTAGCCTAAAATCAAACATACAAAGCAAACAAGTTCACATCCTTCACACCATAGAGAGAGCCCTCTCTGAGTCTAGGAACGCTAGGTCCTAGGACTCCAAAGATTGGTCTAATGTTACCCTGCCATTTGGTTTACCAATCTACCAAATTACGGGACACCAACATAATGGCGATCACGGTGGGACCTTTCTGAGTTCATAATAATCTGAATATCTTTCAAGACGCACGGAAAACCCCTGTTGAACTAAGCATACTATCCGGTTGATTCATCCCATCGCACACCAACATAATGGTGATCACGATGGGACCACTGAGTATATAACAACCTATCAAACTCTTGTAGACTCATTTTTCCTTCAAAATTAAAATCAGACAAGCAGCCTATAAAGCCATTAGAGTAGACTTTCTTTGTTTCACCACCTTAGCTAAGTGACGACTCAAGTATAGGACACTCTTACAAACTAGGCTACATATAAAAACTTTGTTAAAAAAAACCTCGCAAAAACATCCCTAGATTGGTTTCTATCAGTCATTGCCGGTGGACCATAAAAACTTGTCTCTACAAGACAAAAACATTCACCTAGCGACTCCACTAGCCTCCAGTAGGCCTACTACTTTTTTCAAATACCAAAAACTTCCATAAGCATGCTATCATGTTAATTTACCCTTCCAATCCAAAAATCATGATGCAGTCTCTGAAATCAGTGGCAAACTAAGTATTACTTAGAGCTTCAAAAAACTTCTTCAAAGCATAAAAACTCAACTAAATAGCCTAAGAACAGAACTCTAGCTTTCTCACCATCCTAGGAAAATGATCATCTAGCTTTAGAACACTCTTACAAGTTTTTGTTTACATAAATTTTTTTATAAAAATAAAAATAAAAATAAAGTTCTTAAAATTTTTTCCTTTGTCCATATAGGTGGTGGACCATAGACTTCAAAATCACTAAAAACATCCACCTGGTGACTTTACTAGCATCCATAAACTCCTAGAGGGGATAGCCTTCTGAAAGAAATCACAACTGTCATCCTCTCTAAATTTTGAATTTGAAATCTAGCTTCACGAAGAATTAATACCAGATCTCATCCGGACCCAAATCCTCCTATCATAGTTGATGACCCAGAAAATATTTTTTGGCAAACTTCTGAAACTAGAAACTTAGCTACCGATTGGACTATTCACAAAGCAAGCTCTGTACCCAAACATATTACATCCTTACAAGACCCACAGTTTGACTTGTGTCCCGCAAAAAGCCTTTTTAGAAACAAGTCACAAATTAGAATCGACCTTGCCGATCTTGAACCATTAGACTTATAGCGGAGTCCTAGCAGAGAAGCCTCCCCTACTACACCACCTAATTTTCAGCTTCTCCACCACTTCAGCTCTTTCCACCCCAAGTCTACTCAAAATCAGTTTACAAGTCCAAGTACTTCTGCCACACCCATTCACACCACCACTGTGCAAATCACCTCATCCCATACTGCAAATCCTCCCACTGTAAATCCACCATCAGCTCCCATCATGGTAGCATGGTATGCACCCTTAGTGTTACCACAGCCTTTGTTACCTTTTCCAAATGATTACCAATCCAGAATCCCGCACTTCACCTGGGCTGAATCTACCACTGCCCAACAACATGTAGATAGAATGAATTATGCCTTCGATTACATGGAAGTAGATGAGGGAACCATGAAGATGATAATTTTTTCCCAAAGCCTAGGAGGAGAAGCCAAAAAATGGTTTAAAAAATTGACTCCTAATAGGATACATGACCTCTCGTCACTTTATCAAACTTTCATAAACAGATGGGAAATCAAGAAAAACTCCCTTCAAATTATTTCTGAATATAACAATCTTAAAAGGAACATAGGGGAAAGTGTTCAATACTATTGCACTAGGTTCAATAGTGTCTATAACACCCTCCCGCCTCACATGAAATCTCCACCCGGCCTAGCACTAGTAAAATTTCCGGAAGGCTTCGATTCAGACATGACATATCAGTTAAGAGAAAGAGACCCCACAACTTTAGAAGAAATGCAAAGGGGAGCTATTAGTGTTGAATCCAACCTCACTAAAAAGAGGGCTAGGATGAGATCAGAAAAGAAAGTCACTTACCGAGATGAGACCATGCCTTCCACTTCCTCTTCAGATTCCAAAATAGATAACCTGGTTAGGACCATGGAGAGAATGATGGAAAGGATAAACTTAAGTGAGAGAACACCCCCTAGGGACAACCAGCCAAACCCCCAAAATAGAAAATGGAATCAGAACTTTAGAAGAGACCCACCTCAAATCAAACCAAGAGAAAATGATCAACAGATCAGACCACCTTTCCAAGATAACTATGTTGATGAAGGGGAAAGAGATATTGAACAACTAGATGAAAATCATCTAAACTTGATAGGCTCTGATAACGAGGGTGAGGTTTTTCTCACATAAAAAGAACAAGGTTTTTTCTCCTCAAGCCAAGGTGAAACAAATTATGATGATCCCAAAGATCCTGAAATAGGATTACAAAACGCCATAATGGAAGTCCATAGGCAATATGATCTTAGGAGTAAGAAAAACCAAGACAACTCTAGGAAAAACAACTCAGACACTACTGTTAAGAAAGCTCCCGAAACCATTCTTAAAATAACAACAAACAGTGACAATGTCCTGGCTAAAAAAACTGAGCAGAACAAAGACAAAACTAGCCAAACAAACCTTGACCCGACCTGTCCTAGTACCTCTATTAGGGCCCCTGAGAAAACTTTGTTGAAAAAATCCCCAAATCAAATTCAGCAAGATAAACTAATAGAAAACGTTATGGCTAAGAAAACTGAAGCAAATATATCTAAAATACAAGTACCTTTCAGTTTTGAAGGGGAAATTGCCAAAATTAAGATTACCATGCCGCTCATTGAACCGATTGCCCAAATCTCATACAAATACCAGGTTCTAAAGGTCCTAAACATAGGAAATGATGAAGATAATTTACACCTGGCTGATGACACTCCTGAGTTATTATTTGGACCAAAAATAGAAGGAAAATATCAAGAAGGAACCATTCCTCATTTTTACATTAGCTTGAATGTACACGACCAAATCCTACATAATGCCATGCTAGATTCCGGGGCTTCTCACAATCTCATGCCAAAAGTAGTGATGGAAAGATTAGGCCTAGAAATAACAAATCCTTACAAAGAATTTTACTCATTTGATTCGATCAGAGTCAAGTGTTTAGGCCTAATAAAAAATCTTTGCGTCAATCTGGCACAAGTACCTGCTAAACACCTGGTCATGGACATAGTGGTAGCCGACATCCCTCCCAAGTACGAAATGCTTTTATCTAGGTCCTGGGGAGCCAAGCTTCAAGTAAATATTCAGCTAGACATGTCTTATGCCACCATATCTGTGTTTGATCAGACAAGAATATTATACCGAGAATCACACATGAAGTATATGGTTAGTAGTCAAGAAAGACCAGACAACATACCTCTTTATTCTGTACATTCAGACCTTAACTCTTTCATTCTACATATTGATGAGGACATTGATTAAAATCTAGGTGAAGTTGAAACAAATCTACGTACACTGCATCAGGCACACTAGTTTCTCTATGATGAGCTGGACACTCAGAGCTATCATGACCCAGAACTTTTGTATCCCGATGGAAACAAACTTGATCTTCAAGAACTAGAAAATAAAACTTCAAAAACAGAAAACAGTTCAAAATCTCAAGCCAGTAGCTCAAACCAAGGACAAATCTCAAAAGTGCAAACACCCCTTTTTTCCAATACAGAAGCACTAAAAAACCTGCATGGGACAAAAATATTTGGAAATCAGGGTCAAGAAAGCCTTATGTTTTTACCTTACCTAAGAACCTCTCCATCCAAAGACTCTACTCCTACAAATGAAAATTTAACTATTGCAAGCACTTTTGTAGATCCTAAAAAGGTGTCTGGTAAATTTAATGTTGAGGGATTTGATGAAAAAAGTCTTGAGATGCCCGAGCTGATTGAATTGTCTAAAATTTTGTCATTACACAAAAAACTAAGAAGTGCAAGACTATGAAAAAAATTTCAAAACACTATTATATGTTGAGAAACCAGTTTCAAACAATATGACACCACCATCTTTTCAAGAAACCACCCTTTCAAAAGCGAACCCAAAAACTTTGATCAGGCATTATCATTTCAAAAGAAAACAACTGGACATAGGATGTGTTTAGATTTTAGAAACCTAGATAAACCCTCCCTAAACAACACTCACCTCCTTCCAAAAACATATCATACTACACAAAGGCTAGGGGTTTCGAACCATGTGTCCTTGCATGATATTATTTTAGGTTACCATCAGATGATACCACTTCAAAACAATTAGCTCAAGGATTTTTTCAAGTTCACAGGAAGCAGTTTCAAGTTCAAACCAATTTTTTCCAATCTAAAGGACACAAGAGACACCTTCCAGAGAGCTATGTTTCCAGTTCTAAATTTCTTCACTATGGTATACCTTTATTATATCATCATTTGTTTTAAAAATGACAAAGAATACCTGTTCTACCTAAATAAAATGTATAACAGAAGCAGGAATGGAGATCAAGAGTATAAGGAAAAACATCAAGCAGAACATGAGTTTTTTAAAGATCCTTGGAAGAATCGTCATGCTATGTTTTCAAGTGAGAATAACCCTGAGTTTTCTTTTCAAAAAATGAGTAGACCAAGAGTATTGGGAGATCCTTTTGAAGATAGGATGCTCAAGTACCACTGCTGCAAAAATCCTAGTTTTTAAATTTTCACTCATTGTACATATGACTGTTTGAGGAAAAGGACAAAAAACAGAAAATACAAAAACAACAAGAAAAAGTAGAAAAAGAGGGCAGTTTCTGAAGCAATGGTACAACCCCATACCCAAAAAATAGTCATACTGAAAGTGCACAAGTCTAAATGCCACTGCTAGTGCCAAAAGGATGTCTTGTTTAGTTATCTAGCCTAATCATAGTTGAGCATGTTTTAAATTGATTGCTGATAAGTTAGTGAAAAGAATGATAGTCAAATTATGAAAATTTGACTTATCAAAGAAAGTAGATTAGGAAAGAAAGATACCAGTTCCACACACTCAAAACAGAACCGAAGAGGAAAATAGGGATGAAAAGCAAACTATGTATCCTAGCCCTGATTTTTCTGAATCTCATTTTGTACAAAAATAACATTTGTGTGTAGCTTGTTTTTATGCCACAAACACATGACAAGTCAGACCATCTAACCTTGATTTAATCATTTTTAAATTTCATGTTTTTAGTCTAGTGAATGAAATCCTGTCAAACAACTTAATCTTGACAGTTGATCTAGTATAGGTAGAGAATCAAAAGGAGTTCATTAGCTTAATCTAATCTCCTGGAGGATATAAGTGTAGAAGTATATAGTTTTTTCTCTCTTTCAAAAATATGATGTCAAGGGGTTTGCCAGTTCAAGTGCACCCAAAGAAGAAAAAATGTTAGGAAAAGTAGGTGGGTAGGTAAAAGTGAAATTGAGCTAATCATGTCTTCAGTTTTTCAAGGCACCATCTCAGGAAAGCAATAATGAAAGAGAAAATTGCGCCAATGGATGAGGCACTGGTCTTCACAAGCCAAAGATCTGCAATTATGGACACCTCCCGAAAAATAGTTTCCCTCCCCAAATGGAGCCACTGTTAGTCATCAGTGTTTTTCAGCTGTTTAGATGACTATATGCTTTATCCAGGTTTTCTAGAAACCAAATTCAAACAATCATTCTATCCTCTAGAAATCCCCTCAGAGAAATTTTTTCACTTTTCCCCTTACTTGTCTGTTGTGATTTAAATGGTCATCCTCGCAAAACCCCATCCTAGACTGGTAGGCCTTACTTTGTCCATGATTATTACTTATATCTGTAAAAATATTACTTCTAATGCCTGAAATCTCCCTATTTCACAAAATTTTCTGGCTAAGATAAGTCAAGTATTTCCTTATATTTTCCTGTTGTCCAAGTCACTACTGATGACAAAAGTGTGTCTAGAAAACCCTTCACAGTAATGACAAAGTGTCTAGGTTTATAGGTGATGGTGCTTAGGTAAAATATCTAAAAAGCCCTGTGTCTGGTTAAAAAACTCTGTTTTTAACCATCATTCAAGAGCCCTTTCCTAAAAACATTGCTAAACAAATCTATTAGTCTTCCTCAATTCATGCACCATCATGTCTCATGCATTTCTGTCTCAACAGAGCTCAAAGGTAAAATCAAGAGAAGCAGAGCTGACATGGTCATTTTTCTAAAACGAAGGCGCTCAAACAATCTCCAAGGTGGCCCCTCCTGAACCAATAGTAAAATCTGCCAAGACTAAGTCACCCTATCAAATACATCTCTGCAGGGATGTCTTGATGGTTGGCCTAAATAAAAACAGGGCAAAAGAGAAGCACCAAAGAAAAGCTTCTGTCAAGACAGTTGGCATTTTGAAACAGAGGTACAATAAGCTAAAAACATAGGAAAATCAAGTTTTTCACTACAAATCAGGGATACCTAGAAAATTTCAGAACATCATCCATAAGGGCTAAAAAATACAGCAAACTGGAGGCTACTGCAGAGGTTTTGATGTCACTATAAGAGGTAACATACTGCTCATTCAAGTATTTGCACAAAATCTTAGAAAAAATCAATGATATGTGAACAACATGGCACGTTTTGACAAAGATGCCCTTGAGATAGTTTGTGTGCCTCAAAACATAAATGAGAGAGGGACAGTTGCTCTTTTTCCATGCCCCTACAAACTAGACAAAAATCATTAGAGGCGCCATTAAAGGAAAAGACTAAGACTACTACAAAAGGACAGTCACACTAAAGAAGAAAACAGTAGGTATGTTTTGTTCGAAAAAACAAAATCTATTTGTTGACCCCACAGTGGAAAGTTTGCTCAGACATTTTCAGAAAATTGGAGAGATAAGAAAATAGGCATAAACACCTCCTTCATCAACAACAGAAGGTGTAAAATTTTTCCTAGTGTTATCATTCTGAAGATAAGGAAAAAGATACAAAACTCCATTCAAATCAAATAAGTGTTTTTGAAGTTCAAAAGGTGAAGAAATTTGATGTTTTAAGGCTCTAGGTGCCTTTTTGCATTAAAGGAGTAACCATCAAGGTTTGATTGGTTAAACTGTCACACAAAGGATAGTCACATGTTTTTTTCTAAGCATGGAGGCATCATAGTTTTTAATTCACCTTGAAATGACAAAGACTGGTTCCCAAAAGGTTGTCATATTGAAAAAACGGTCAAAAAGGAGGAATAAGAAGTATGCTCTTTAAAACTTTAGAGAAGTGGGTTTTTGGTCTAAATATTTTCAGAAAAGGGAATACAAGTCACTTCAGCATTTTTCCCCTCTTTCATTTCGAGTTTGGTCGAGCATTGTGCAAGAATCTCACCTTCAGAAGCATCTTCATGCAGAAAACCTGAGATGCTGCGCACCTGTAGACTGGCATTGCGCACCTGTAGGTGCGCCCAGTTCATTTTATAACGAGACGCTGCGCGCCTGTACAGTGGTTCTGCGCCTTTTGTTGGTCACCCGGTGTGCAGAGCCTGCCACCTGACAGCGCCCAGGCCACCGCCCATCTCCTCGTGCAGGGGCTGCCCGGGGCTGAAGACGTTGCACGCCTAGTGTTACGATCATCGCATATCCGCGTGCAGAGGCCACCCGGGTTGAGGGTGCTGCGTGCCCAACACTTCTCCCATCACACACACCACGTGCAAAGGTGGCCTGGGCCATGACGCTGCGTGCTTGAGAGAAAAGCGTAGCACTGCCCAGTTTTCACAGAAAAGACCGCAATTGCTTGTTTTCACCCATAATTTCTTTCTCATCACGAGGAAGATTTTATAAAGGTATTTTCCATCAATTTATATCTCCTCAATTGGTTTTTAAGCTATAAAAGTTCCAGTTAAGGTTAGGATTGAAGTCTAAGGTAGTTTGAGATAAAAAATCTGAATGAAAGTGTGGCCTATTCTCTGTTAAGCATCCTGATTTGTTTAGAGGTCCTAAGTCTCCTGAAAGCATCTTTCCTCTGCACTTCATTTGCAAAAAGGCTTTTTGTTTCAAAATTGAAAGAAAGGATAAAATAGTCATTATGTCTCAAGAAGAAAGTAATAAGCCTCAAAGACCAAGGAGACATTCTAAGAAAGGAGGCAAGCCCAACAAGTTCGAACCTACAGACACCAAAGAGCTGACTGCCTCACCTTTTGTCTTGTCTTATTTTCAAGAATTAGGATGTTTTGAGTTTTGCAACAAGGTATAGGAAATCAAAAGCCATCCTAAATTGACTGAGTTATTTTCCTTAAGACTTCACAGGCATAAGGTTCATCTGGCAAGGTTAAATTTTGAGTTGACCCCTAAAGCTATCTCTAAAGCCACTAGGATCCCTTGCATCAGAGAGAGATGGTTTAAACAAACACATCTTGAATAGATCCATTATCATCCTTTTCTAAAGCCTAGTTGTCAAACTACATGTAAAGCCATTTTTCCTTTTTCCCATCTACTGGACAAGTATGCCCTCCTTATGAATATTTCCATGAAATAATTTACCTGTGAGGGTCGTTTCTCCCAAATCTACTCCTATCATATTAGACTCCTCATGCACTTCACCAGGACCAACCTGCTGAACTTGCCTTATTTCCTATGCAAAAGCATTGAAAAAATGTCCACCATCATGAAAAAGAAGCCTCCAGCTTAGCAGATGGTAGGCCTATTTCATCACTCTCTTGTCAAAATCATTATAAATCACCAACTGGAGCAACAAGGCATTCCTTGGGAAGCCTTTATCACCCATGATGACTTTACCTCTTCATCCTCCATCCCATTGAAAAATGTGCCATCCTCTTCTCAAAATCTTCGTCATACTCCTTCATCGCCCTCCACTGATTATGTTTCACTTTCCTCCCATGAATCACTCTCCTAAGAAAAAATTCTTCAAACAACTTCTCCAAACAGAAGTGATCATGAAGAAATCAATGTTGGCCCGGAAGAAAGCAGAAATGATCAAAGAGAGGAAAAGTGTGAGGAAGATGAGAGTGAGGAAGAAGATAATGAAAGTGAGGAAAAGTGTGAGGAAGATGAGAGTGAGGAAGAAGATAATGAAAGTGAGGAAAAGTGTGAGGAGAATGAGAGTGAGGAAGAAGATAATGAAATTAAAGAAGGAGGAAATGGCCTTGAAGAAAGCAGCAGAGGCCCTGAAGAAAATAATGATAATCAAAATGAATCAAGGAGTGATGACCACAATAATGAAGACAAGGGAGATGATACAAACAGTGATGGAAAAGATGATGAAGGCTTTAAGGAAAATAGTGTTGATCATATTACAAACAGTGATGGAGAAAATGAAGATAGCCAAGGAGAAGATGGAAAAAACAGCAAAGAAAATGAATACAGCAAAGAGGAAAGCAGTAAAGACATCAGGAAAGAGATAGATAGCCAAAAAGAAGGAAATCAAAATAGCAGCATCTCTAAAAATACAAATTAGGAAGAGAATAGAGTTTCAAGCAGTGATACTCATGGTGAGGAAGGAGGACAAGGTGCTGAGACTCCTAGTGAAGAAAAAGACACTAACAGCCTCATAGTAGACAGTGACAAATGAGAGGAAACTGATGAAGATAGTTAAAAGGAAATTGATGAAAATACGGGACAATCTGAAGACAAAGAGGAAATTAATGAAGATGAGGCAAACTATGAAGAATATGACAACAGTCAAGAGGAAGGTAGTAAAAACAATAGAAAAAACAGAACAAATAAAGACAAGAAGCAAGAGGAAGACAGTCACAACAAAGAGGAAATTGATGAGGATAGTCCGGAGATAGTTTTCAGAGTGGTCTTAAATACACAAGGAAATGATGGCAAAAATCCTAATGATGAGAATAGTCAAGAAAGAAGAAAAAAGGGTAAAGAAAAGGACAGTCTTGAAGATGAAAAAGTATCAGACTTGGGCAACTCCGACCACATAGAAACAAAGCATGACCTTTTTAAAGATCCTCCTAGTGGTAAGATCATTACAAATGTTGAAATTGATAATCAAAGGGACTGCCAACAACAAAGTGACAAAGGGACACCCACAGAAAACATTCTTGAAGAAAAATATATTCCTAGGGTTGTAAGTGACCAAATTGAACAAGCCCAGTCTCTAACATCTCCCATCATCCCTTATCAGAAAGGTAGGAGGCATGTGATTGCTACCTCCAAAAGGCAAGGGGCCATGCACTCCCCCTCAAAAGTAGTGAAAGGTAAAATCTCCAAAACAGTGAGAGGTAAAGTCACTCAATCAGTGAAAAGCAATGTCATGAGGGCATTAAGGAGCAGAGGTAAACTGCCAAAGAAAGGTAAGGGTGGATTGCCAAAGAAATACAAGGGTAAGAAGCCCATGAAGGACAAAGGCAAGAAGGCAATGGAAGAACAAGAAAGCATCCATGAAAAAGAGAGGAAATTTTAACTCATCCACATTGAAAGTGATGAGGACAATGAAACAAGGATTCTTAATTTCCTCTTACAATACCGAGATGCACAAGTTAGAGATTTGGTGACTGATTTGGAAAGATGCAAACATATCATTCATTTCCTACAAACACAAAACGCGCAAATGAGTGGCCAACTTGCCATTTTTGAAGCCTGGGCACTCAAGTACAAAAGAGAGGTTTAGAAATCACAAGTGAAGCTAGAAGAGTACATGGGTGACTATGAAGAAGATGATGAATAAGAAGGGCCAGCTAGGAAGAGACCTAAGACTATGGGTCTTAGGATAGCATTAGAAAAAAAGAGAGAGGAAGAATCCGCATGAGCACAACAATTCCCTCTCACAGAGCTCCTTGCCTTAGGAATTGAGCATGACAAAGAATCCTGGCTAGAAAGGGTAAAATAGCATTTAGAGGCCAAATTGGAGAAAGCAAACAAGGATTTAGGCTTACAAAGAAAGATGACTCAGCATTACAAAAAGCTAAATCAGTTTTCTAGGAAAAAGCTCAAAGATGCCTAAAGGAGGCACCCTGCGCTAAAAGATGGAAAATACCAAGCTAGGTTTGGAATCTTGGCTCAAGCTTCATTACAGGTCTCTAGGGAGCCTTGAGGGATTCATTCACCAATTTTGAGAAAAATGGACACTTTTTGGTTTTTTGTGAATTTTTGAGCCTAGGAGCGTAGCACCTCGGACACTGTGCTTTTTATCAGAGAATTTTCAGCAAGAAAAGTTTACATTTTTGGATTCCTTGGCACTAGGGGAGATGATCATAAATTTTCAGCTCATTTGCAGCTATTTTGGTCCCTCAAAAGGTCCAAAAACAACCATTTTTTCACCTTTCTGCCACTGTTTCTGAGCAGGTGTTGCGCCCTTGTGTTTCTACACCTTTCTTCTAGAGATCCTATTGAAAAAAATCAAGTATATTTGGACATAGATTTCCAACGGACCATCACAGAGCCTTTTTCGACATCAGGAAGGCCTCCAAAACCTTGCTACAAAAAGGCATTTTTTGGTGCTGTAAGCCTGGAAATTTTGCAAAAAACAGAGACAAATTTATGCATTCCTATGTAAGGACAAGGAAAATGTGCATTAGAAAAGTTCTATCATGTATGTCAGAACCTAAAAGTCAATATTTTTACTATTTTGGTCTGAAAAGGATATTTTGAAGAGATATTTTGTGCCTTGGACCTTGTAAGGCCTCAAGGATAGTTTTAGATATTTTTCTTTGGCCAATGGCCTTCTAGCTGCTCTAGTGAGATTTTTCTCCTCTTGGCTTATATAAACCATAAGAATTCATTGTAAAAATAGGCAGAAATTGACATGTTAAGAGCAACACATAGTTTTATGAGCTTGGAGAAAATATTGGTTTTATGAAGTGGATGAATGTCTTGCTTGGCTTGATGGTGGAGGAGCATTGTGTGCAGGATTCCATAGCTTGGTGAATGGTGATGTTTCTCTAATTTGTTTATGTCTTCTTGTTTTCATTAAGTGTTTCATTCTTCTTGTTTTCTGTAGATCAGAAAAGTATAGGTTGAGATATGCTCATGGAAGCACCTCAAACCTCCTGTTTATTACAGCTTTGATGTCTTCTTCTTCTTGGTCATTATAAGGAATTCTTAACTGCTCCTTAGTTCTACCAAGAACTTGTTATTTGTTTCATTAATGGTCACTATGTTAGCTGTCAAATCTGATTGAAGGTATTCCCTGCTTATTTTAAGTTCTCAAAACTCTATTTCTGAAATCTTTCTATGAAATATTGATTGATTAGGTTAAGTCAAAGAGGTCTCGTTCGATCTTGCCCTTTTTCCATGCTTACCAACTTGTTTCATAGTTCCCGATAGTTTGATATATGTTTTTTAGGAGTTCCCTCTTCATATATTAAGTTATTTTTTTATCTTATATGTTTTCCCAATAGCTGAAGGTGAATTTCTAAAGTTAGGAGTTCTTATGCTTCTATGTCTCACCTGAATGTTTATCTTTCATGTTTATCAGTTTGAGTATTGTTCATAGAGATCAATGGTTTGCCCTACCTCATGATTATTTTCTTTCAAACTATATATGTTTAAGACTTCTTCATTTTTCACAAACTTAATGTTCATTTCACCTGATACCTCACCCAAAGGATCCATTGACCTTGCTAAATCGGCCCTGCAGTACACCTTGTCCATCATTTAGACATCCTTGACTTTATCTGACCCCATAGCCCTGTTGATTTGATGAACTCTCTTTCTATTTTTCCTACTTGATCAGTTTTACCTCAAAACCAAAACAAACCAAAACATAATTAACAACTAGCCTAAAATCAAACATACAAAGCGAACAAGTTCACATCCTTCGCACCATAGAGAGAGCCCTCTCTGAGTCCAAGAAGGCTAGGTCCTAGGACTCCAAAGATTGGTTTGATGTTACCCTACCATTTGGTTTACCAATCTGCCAAATTACAAGACACTAACACATTGTATGATCTATTTTTGAGCTATCATATTGGTCCCTTGCTACTGCTATTTAAAACTGTGTTATTTTCTAGGCAGTGTTCTTTTGTATTGCTGCAGTCCACAAAAATCATAAGACTTCGACACAAAAATCAAAGGTGAACTTGCATTGTGGAAGCAAGGGAATTTCGATCCCATCTGATAAGCATGGGAGAATGAACCATGAGGCATCACTGTCTTGTGGAAAACCACTTGGGAGACCACCTGATTCAGATTTGGTGAGAGGTGTCCCACATCTTGATGCTCCACTCATGATTCCAAGAAGGATTGGAGCATTAGAAGACAAGGCTACAACATTGGGAGATTGGGTAAGCTCTAGGAGGAGGGAAATATTTTTCCCCTATCATCATCACCCACTCTCTTTTCTGATCCTGTGCTATGGGAGGAGAAGAATGGAAGGATCAACCTTCCAACACACACCTTTGGCATGGGGGATGCCAAGGAAAAGATCAGCAATATGACAGACATTCCTATGGATGTATCATCAGCACTGTCATTGTTGAGCAGTGTAGATTTGTATTGGAAATCTTAACTGCTTGTAGAGTATTCCAAAGATCTTCACACATGTATGGTACTTGATGAAATGCTGCAAGAAGAGGGCTACTTAGTCAAAGGAGGGGTCATTTATCATCATGGTAGAGTCTTCTTGTCTAGAGCTTCCAAGCTCAAGCAGAAGATACTAGAAGGAGCACACAAAGAGTTATGTTTCAGCCATATGTAGTCAATGAAGATCTACACTCTAATCATGAGGAGCTTTGATTGGGAAGGCTTGAGAGAGGAACTACATCAACACTTTCAAGAGTGCATGAGCTATGTGGAGTTGGGGCAACCAAGGGACTCTATGTAAGAGTCATTTCAGCCATCTCTCCCTTCTTTTTAAAGAGGAGAAATGTCCATGCACAACTCCATGTGTATGCATAACTTTGTTGGTAAAGGATATGTTCAGGTAAAGAAAGTTTATTTTTCTAATTGTACATGTTCTTTTACCATTTTTATGCAAGCCATGACTCCGAAAAGGAGAAATATATCATGTAAATCTCATGGAAATTGTTTGGCCACTAAAAATTCTTAATTTGGGCACTCCCTTGATGTGCAAAGGGAGATTTATTTTCATGATGGGTGCTTCCCAAAGGCACCAAATATATCTCACATTTTCTGCAATAGTGAGATGACTTGGGCAGAAAGTAAGTGGTGGGAAAACCACTTACCACATATTGGTTTGACGTAGGTAGGGGATGCTCTGTGCTGGTTCCACATGGGGGAGTATGATCCACCTCCATGTACACAAATTTTTGTTTGTTTGTACATTGTTTTGATCCCCTATATTGATGATGTACTTGTACTTTTCATGGGGATGAATGGAGGAAGGAGGGAAGGCATGCATGTGCCCTATGGGATGACTACACTCCCTGTACTTTCTGTCTTATATTTTAGGGAGGGCATTGGGAAAACCATGCTTGTTTCAGGTGATTCATTGTTTCCTTATGGGAGGAGTTGTTTGCATCTCATGAGAACATTCTTGGAACAAGTCATGGATGGATGGTTTGGTGATCACTTAGCTTATGAGAAAATCTTATCCTTTCTTAGTGACACCAATGGAGGAGGAGATGAGATACTACACTCACCTTCTCAGTTGCTTGAGGATAAGCAACATCTTGGAGGGGAGGACTATAATGTTCCTAATTAGCCCAAGCTAATAGGAATATACTATTTTGTTTTTATTTTCTTGTTGCAAGAATAATATTGTAAAGGATGACAAATTAAACTCCTAAAACAACAAAATAAATCAATGCCCATGTGAACAAGGCTAAATCTGGGCTGCCTTAATAGAAATCCCTCATGTTTGAAAGAGATTGTGACAATTGACTAGGTCAACAGGACCAAATCCACAGCGCTGTCCAGATGCAATGTACCACCTACAAGCACAGTGTAGATCTAGTTGGAGGTTTCAAATGTGAAAGGAGCTAAACCTTTGAGATGGTTTGGGGTTTTGCAAGGATTTCATCCTATAAATGAAAGAGGAGAGCAACATGAGAGGGATTGTTGAACATATTGTCTTGAAAGGATTTGTTTGCTTAGACACTTCTCATTCTCTAGTTGTTTAGCTAAGAATAGTGTTGTTTAGCACTTGGGTGTTCCTGATCGAGAATCCCACCCCTTTTCCTTGAGAGACCTCTTGGAAGAGTCTTGCATTTCTTGTCCACTATTAGGCATTTGGCCAAGCTCTTCTTCCAACTACAACTTAGATCTTGTTGAGGGTTTGGTTGTCCTTGTAAGAAGCAACAAGTGGAGGCTAGATCTATTCAGATCTAAGCCATACTAGTGCCTCTTTTCAGTGGGAAAGCCTTCCATCCTATTGGAAAGAGTGTATTAGTTTATTGGAGCTCTAGATCTACATCTTGGCATCATGCCAAACTCTACATCAAGCCTACAATGCAGTTTATTTCCCTGGACTGCGTTATTTGCAAGTGAGAAGTTGCAGGGTGTTTGGCAACTATTTGGAGGAGAGATCTCTGGTGTAAAGGAGCCTTCCTTACACTGTGGTGATCCATGGATTAGCCATATAATCCATGTATGTTTCAGATCTGATCTATTCATTGATGTAATTACTTCATAATTTCTAAATCATTCTGCAGATCTGCTGCAGTAGATCGTAGATCTACTCTCTATGCTTCATGTATTGTTGAAAACCCCAAGGGGTATGTAAAATAGAGACAATCTAGTGTAAAAATCTAATATAGATCTAATATTTTGTACAAAAATCTGTCTTAGATCCGAGTTTTAACTTACAGCCGCTATTTACCCTTAAAAATAATGTTGTCGAGGCTTTGCAGTGAATTATATTGTTGCAGCACCTCTTTTAGAGGGTTTTTCTTCATAAAAGTCTCCATATTTCTCTTGTACATTGATTGGGCCACATTGTAAATCTGATTTATCATTGTATGAGATATTTTTGAGCTATCATATTGGTCTCTTGCTACTGCTATTTAAAACCGTGTTATTTTCTGGGCAGTGATCTTTTGTATTACTGCAATCCCTTCTTTGGGTAGTTTTCAAGCCTTACTAGGTGTGGGAGATCTGTTTAACCCACCTAGAAAGATTTATTTCTAATCTCCTCTTGGATTTGAGTCTTAGATTATCATATCTAGGGATCCAAGGGCTTATTTCAAGTGTTGTAGCATCCATAGCAAAAAAATGTGTTTTTCAGGCATGCCTTGCTAGCAGTTCCTATTTTGGGATATTACAGTAGGTCATTGCTGAAAGGGCTAGTAGTTGGAGGGTTTTTTGGTTGTGCGATAAACTATGAACCTAGGTCAGGACCACTCAAGCCAAAAAATGGTTCCATTTCCGGAACCGGGATCATTTTGAGGGAGATTTGATGTTGTGGCACCCTTCGCGAAACAAATTGCAAGATTGGATGGATAGAAAGATCCTTGAATTCACACTCCAAGAGAATCTAAGTACTAAGCCATCTGATGAAAATTGGGTGCAGGAATATATCTATACCGAATTTCATGAGATATTATTTTCCCCTTTGCAAATGAGATACAAGAGTGGTTGTCGAGGTTAACTGAATTCAATACCTGTGTGAAGGATGATGTAGTCACTAAGTAGACTTTTGAATTGATTCAGCAATTAGAAAAGCTAGACAATAAGATCACCCACATTGTAGATCACTGAATTGATCACCTCTTGGGAGGATCTGTCACTGAATTTTCCATTGGTAAGTTTGTGTCATATTCTGAACCAGAAAGAATATTTTTGAAAGGCCTTAGAGGTAAGTTCCTGAGCTCTTTTAAGTTGTTGCTGAAAATGCTATTATGTGAACAAGGTTCTATGTGTGAACAGATTTATTAAATGCCTCGAAGAGGCCCAACTAAGCACAGTGGAAAATTTTACCGTTAAGACGTAGAAAAAATTATTTATAGCCCTCTGAAGCCTAGATCTGATAGTGAAGGTGAACCAGAAGTTACTATCTCTAGTGACTCTGAATAAGAAGGTTTGTCAAACCAGAAACCCTTGAGTCTTCTTCCAACCCCATCCACTCCACTTCTACACTCATATCATAAGACATCTACTCCACCGCGCAGTCCATATTGACCACCATCTCCACCTCCCCCAGAAGCAGATATGGCCGTGTTGATGAATTTACCTAATTTTAGAAGCATTGGAAATGAATATACTGAGCACTTTTGGTTCGTGATTGGGGCCATATGGTAGGCTCAACAGGTTAATAATAATGATATTAAGAAAGCGCAACTAGCTACTACTTTCAAGATCGTGCATTAGATTGGTAAATCAGGTATTTTCAAGAAAACCCTAATGCCACCTTGGACCAAATAAAATATGCCCTAAAAGAGAAGTTTAATAAGCCTAAGTCATATGTGTAGCTCGTGACAGAAATGGAAGAGATTCATCAGGAGGTTAATGAATATGTATGGGAGGTAGACCGGAGGCTGAAGCGCATTATCAGAGATGGTGGATTTGTCATTGTTGATACTAAACATAAGAAATGGTTTATTGTTATGTTTCTCCGACATGTGCACCAACCCTTTGGTTAGCAAAATATTGCCACACAGGCTGAGGCTGTTGAGGTTGCAATGAAACTAGAGGCTACTCCAATGCCTGTTGCACTGGGGACTCAACAGATTCAAAATCAGTTGGAAGCCATGCATTTAGATATTCAAAGCCCACGCAAAGACAAGTGTAAGGAAATATGCACAGAGGTTTTGTGCATAAAATGTAAGGCCACCATAAATATCAATGTCCTATCTTCAATAATTATATGAACGCTGGAGGTCCTAGTCCATTAAAGAGTCCTGTATCGTGCAAAATATGTCAAATTTTTTGGATTACATGACACAAATTCCTGCCCAAGGATCAGAAAGTATCAATTAGAGTTGAAGCAGTTGTTTTGCATATTTTTTTTGTCACTAGGGAATGATGATCAACACTGTCGCACTTATGATATGATGTTGGATAAAGCTGAAATATATAAGATGCAGGGTGAGCATACCTCACCAGCACACCCCTCTTGGCGTGGTGGATTTTAGGGAAAAGGAAGAGGCTGAGGAGGTGGATCAACTCGTCGAGCAAGATGACAATTTATTTGCTATAACTTTGGAGATGATGGTCACTATGTGTGTGTTTGTCCTAATCCCTTGTGACAATCATGCAGGTATTGTAGACAATTTGATCATGTGATAGAATATTGTCTTGTCTTGATTTCTAAAATGTAGGAGAAGACACAGAATCCAACACAGAATCTTCAGATGGTTAGACTAGAAACCCATGAAGAAGATCTCGGTGTGAATGTGGTTACTAGGAGCAGTGTAGCCACTAATGAAGATAAGGGAAAGAAACCAGCCACTGATGTATGGATCTGTAAGGTCCCTGAAAACAAAGAAGTATTTGATCTACAACACACAAAGGAGACCTTTGTTGAAGTGTGGAAAGAATTTGAAGAAGGTAGTGCATCAACATCAGGTAGACCAATGAAGGGATCAGGAGGAGATGAAGAGATGAAACCATTTCTACAAGCATGCATAAAGTTACTGCGCAACAAGAAGGCAATAGAAAATATTCAAGCTCTGATATATAATTGTGCAAATAAGAAACAATCGATGGTAGAGAAGAGAACTGTCAATAAAATACACAAGAATAAGAAGAGAATGGGTAGAGAGATGTGTATGACCGCGTAGATTGGTGCTTATGATATGGACCAGGTTATTGTAGATTTGGGATCGGATGTGAACGTTCTACCTAAGAAAACTTCATAGTGCATGGGAGAACCCAAGCCAGAATGGTATACCATTCAACTGCAAATGGCTAATCAACAGAAGATCATTCCATTAGGGAGGCTACCACAAGTTGTAGTCAGTATCAAGGGTGTTAATGTGATGGAATAATTTGAAGTTACACAAATTGTAGATGATACTGATCCTTATCCTACGTTTCTAGGGTTGGATTGAGCTATTGACATGGATGGTTTCATAAACGTAATAAGAATGGAATTTGAAAGCAACAGTGTCAGGGTCATCATTCCTCTAGACCCTGCAGAAGGACAAAAATACATGGAGCCTGTGCGTGCTGATGATGATATTGTTAAAATCTGTAAGCTGAATTTATGCAAGGAAGATTGGATTAACCCAACAACAGATGGAAATATTAACTGGGAGAAGGATAGCTCTTGTTTTTGAGATTCTGATGAGGAATTAGAAAACTCGCAGAATCAGTTGCATGAGGTAGCTGCGTTGCGCTGTAATCGTGTGATCAAATATTTGCGATGTATAACATTTGAGGTACGTGAATTACTGCACTATGATGGGTTAACTGATATAAACATGTTTATAGTGGATCTTGAAAATACTGTTCCTTAAGGATAAATATTCCATGCTTTGGATCTTGGATTGCGAGCTACTCTAGCAAGATGGTAGGAAACTTGTAAGGAAAACATGGGAAATTGGGAAGAATGTGTGCGCATAATGAGGTTACGGTTTGAATGTCCAGTCATCAGAATGGAAGACATCTACTCTAGCAAAGATGATCCGCATATACATTTGGCTAGATGGAATCAAGTATAGGGCATAGAACCAAGACCTAAATGGTTCCACATGTTTATTCACACATTGGGGAAGATACCTACTGAATGGTATCTGGAGATAGAGCTGTACCAAGGCAATATTGAATGGTCAGTGTTGATAGAGAGTTTTATCCTTACATTCAGCTTTGAGAGTGGATTTGATAAGATTGAACAAGCTTTGCATAATATTCAAGAAGTCATATTTGATAAAACAAAGCCTGAAATCAAGTGCGCTCCAACAGCATGGGATGCACAGATGAAAGGTATTTTGAATTGTAGAAATATAATAGTTGTTAAACCTAGGGGACAGTGCACAGTCGCTGGAACCTTGATCTCTCCCCCTGAAAATGCCAGACATGTGCGCTCAATAATTGGCCTCGATAGGTAGAATAGGAAGCACATTTGGAGCTATGAGTTGATAACTGGGCCCATGACTAAATTACTCAGAAAGGGTGCGACATTTCGTTGGGATGAAGAATGTCAGAAGAGTTTGCAGTTATTAAGGGAAGCGACAGACACTACCCGATATGATTTGAATTACCTGATAAAAAATATTGTGTTGGGGGGGATGATCTGCAGATGAAGTTGTTAACTGAGGAGTGCCTGCACAACAAGGTGCGACGTGCACGTGGTAGCTTTGCGAGGATGTTGGCTCGGTCACAAAGGTGTCAAAAACTAGCCGTTGGAACAATAAATCTGGAAAAGACAGCTTTATTACCGTTTATGGGAGCGTCTAGGTTGCATTTAATGAAGGTATTTTTCCATCTTTGGGAATGTTTTTTCATTTATGGAGAAAAATTAATGTAGAAGGACCAGTTGAAGATGTTCCACATGTATAAATATGACCTATGGGGTCGTAATAGTTCCCTTTTCTTTCTGAGTGAATTATTTTCTTTGAGCTCTCTCATTTCCGCTGCATATTTTGTGTCTATTTCTGGTTTGGATCTAGGATTCAAGGAAGAGATGCTCTGCGCAGGGTTGGGTTGCTCAATCCCAAGTAGTATGACAGCCACACAACCTAAAGATGATCCTGCTATGCCCGAGGTCACTGTTGCTAAAACACCTGTGCCCTCGAAGTATAAGAATGGGAATCATCTGGTACAAGAAAATACCCAAAGGAATTTGAACCCACTCTCCAATACGGCTGAGCGTCTAAAAAGGCCCATGGCAGAGCTCCCAGAAATGATTATGGAGGAAGAAGAGAATGTGGTCGAAATGGCCCCATTCTCGTGATTGCCGACCTATGTCGTGCCACTCAAACCGATGGAAAGAATTCCCAAAGATCTTGACAAAGTGTGCAGGAGCATCCAAATGCCATTGATCCTAGAAAACATCACAATGGAAGGGGACATGTTGACGAAAGTGCCACAACTCAGGATGGGCATTGGGACATTATGGACATTGACAAAAATCTTGAACTGATGCCAAATATTTACCTTGACCAAGTCCAGTGTGAAGGGGGAATTGTGCACCTAGAGCTGAAGAGATGGGTATTGGGTCTGCATAAGGCAGGCCTGTCAAATCTCTTGTAGATGCCTCACTTTGGGTGCAACCCAATCAAAGAAATATGTGTCCACAAATTACTTGTGCTAGTGCATGATGATGCACTATGGTTGGGAGAGCACATTTCAATCGATGCTGTGTTGATCCATAGGATCAATGGTTTATCTACTAAAGGCACAGATACAAATGCCGATTTTGGAGGAAAAGCATAAGATAAATCTAATGCCAACTAGATCAGAAAGAAGTATCAAGTCTCGTGAAAAAGAAGATGATTTGTGGTAAGCGATATAAATGAGTTGGGTGTTCAATTCAGCACACTCATATTGGCCTGCAAGGTGATGCACAAATGTAGACCGAAGGAGGTGCCTACGCACATAATTTCTCTCATAGGAGAGTGTGAGAAAGGGGTCATTTACAATTGGTCTCATTATTTGTGCAAGGAGTTTCTAAAAAAAGTGCGCGAATCCTAGGAAGAAGGCAAGCAATTTCACTATGGTTGGCTACTACTGTTGATTGCATTGATTGGGTGGAATACCCCTAAGGACACACAGTTTCTTGAAATCGAGCCACCAATGTGTGAGGCCGCGCGGTACGTGACACTTTGGAATTCCTCAGACCCCGTGTGTGCTAAGGAGAATAATATTTTTTGGGTCCTTTTTAATGCCTCGCTAATCAGGCTGTGTAGTCTAAGCCAAGGTTGTCTTTGAAGATATATGACCAATACAAGATGATAGCTGAATTCAAGGTCACATTCCACAATACGCACATCCATGTGAAAGGCACCCTCGAGTGAGTTTGGTACAAGTTACCATACTTAGTTACGAAAGATGACATGATCTGAATCACTGTAGAATGGCCTCCAGCATGGTTGGAGCCTAGTGTGTCCAATTCTATCACCAAAACATCGACAAAGCTGCGCACTAGCACTCAACCAGAGAAAACAATAGAGAAGACAATTGAAAATCCTATAGAGAAAGAAGGCACACTGACCACCACTGGCGAGGCTATCGACCTGGAGAAAGATGCTGAGCCCGAGAAAAATGGTACTGCGTCACAAGATATAGTGGAGGAGGTAGAAGTGTATACTTCTAAAGGTACAAAGCGCGGTTCTTAGGCCACTGGGGGATCAAGGAATCACAAGTAGTCATGACCTTTCCTTGACATAGGAAGACCACCTACAAAATCCATTTAGATACTCTCCCAAGGATGTGAAGGAATCGGAAGTGTAGTGTACAATCCAAAGTTTCCTATTACTAGGCTTACATATTGCACATAAAGAACATCCTCTAATAAAACGAGATACACTATAAATCATGTGTGGCCAATAAGAATACCTTTGGAGATTCACTTTTGTCTTGCCTACACCAAAATGTCCAACAATCAATGAAGTGTGCGCCTCCCTTATGATACTATTTCTTTCTCCCTATGGGATACATATCTTACCCAAGTGATACAACAAACTATTATGCACATGATAATCTAACTCTTCATTTTGGTTTCCTTGTCTCAAGCCTTCATACACATCTTGAAAATCACTATCATATGCATATTGTTCAATGTAACTTTCATGCGTAATTGAATTGTGCTTGATTATAATAGATGAATTTATAACAGGCCTACAGAGAATATCAACTACCTTATTGTATATTCCCTTTTTGTACCTAATAACCAAATGAAATTGTTGTATAAATCCCATCCATATGAAATGTCTTTATTGTTGCAACTTTGGCTCTGATTGTAAGTACTGCAATGGCTGATGGTCAGTATGGATAATGGTATTTTTCCCCATCAAATAGTGTTTCCATTTCTTTACACTTTGTACCAATGCATATTAATCCTTATCATAGGTGGTATAATTAGTCACAGCTCCATTAAAAATTTCAGAATGAAATGAAATAGGCTTACCATGCTGCATGAGAACTGCTCCCATAGCATAATTACTTGCATCTGTTTGGATCTCAAACAACTATCTAAGATCCGTAAGAGCCAGAACCGGTGCTAAAATTATCTTTTTCTTTAAAGCATCAAATGATTCTTGTTGCAAATATCCCCAATGGAAGACTTTCTTGACACTTGTCAATGCATGTAATAGAGCTGCAATGGAAGAAAAAATTAGCAATGAATTTCCTCCAATACTGTGTTTCCCCAAGAAAGCTTCTTACATCCTTGGGCTTGGGCCAATTTAGAATGACCTCTACTTTGGAAGGGTCTATCTTCAACTCACCCCCTCCAACAATTTGTCCCAAATACACTAAAGAAGTCTTTCCAAACTTGCACTTCGACATATTTAATGTAATATTCCAAAATTTTCACATTACATTTGGAATATTAGAGTCCTTGATTTTCTTAATGAATTAAGTAAATAAAAGGGTGGAGGGACCCACACTCCTAAATAAGAATAAATATCCACTTTGTGTGTGTGAATGTGGATTAATCTAGACTAGATCTACAAAAAGAGGTAGTTGAGCAACTACTAATGTGAATAAGATTGGAGATCATGTCTCATTTAATGAGAGAGATCATGGAGGGTTGATTTAGTCAACTAAGATCTTGAAGATGCCAAACAAAGGGTCATTGAGAATTAATGATCAAGTGGTGGAGGATCATGTGCAAATGAAGCACACATGATGGAAGAGGTGTACATTACACCTAGACTGTTTGGTTGATTTGGTCAAACAATGTTGTCCCACTTGGAGGATCTTGTCCACATGAGACAGCGCATAACTACCTATATCTTCTACTTGTGTAACTGATTCATCTCCAATATAATAAAATGGCTCAGCTCTTTCTGCATATTCTGATTTGTACTTAGATTTATTTTTTATCTTGCTGTAAGTTCTTATATTGTGTGAAGTATTACTGCATTCTCCCTTTTGGGGATACTACATTTAAAAATAATTTCTCTTTTTTCAAGACATCAAGTACCTTGTTCACATGCATGACATGTTCTTCTCTTGATTTGCTGAATATAAGTATGTCATCTAAGTAAACAATGACAAAATAATCTATAAATGGTCTAAGTACATAATTTATGACTCTCACGAAAGTAGCTAGAGCATTTGTTAGACCAAATGGCATAACTAGCCACTCAAACAATCCTCGTCTAGTTTTAAAAGAAGTTTTCCAAATGTCCTCTTCAACTATTATAACTTTATTATAACCACTTCGCAAGTATAACTTAGTGAAATATCTTGCATACTTTAACTGATCTAGAAAATCATCAATTCGTGGGAGTGGGCAGTGATTCTTTACTCTGATTTTATTCAGTGCATGGAAATCTATGCACATGCACCAAGTCCCATCCTTCTTTGGTACCAAAACAATTGGTGAACCACATGGAGAAGTAGATGGGCGTATGATACCTTTGTTCACCAATTCTTGAATTTTCTTCTTGATTTCCAAACTCTCCATAATTGACATGTGATACATACCAATTTTTGGAAGTGGAACATCCTACTGCAACTGAATCTCATGTGGAATTCCCCTCTTGGGAGGTAACACATTTGGCTCTTGAATCATCTCGCCATGCTGAATTACCACATCAAAAAAATTAGATTTTAATTTTTCATCACATCCTTAAAAATTTTCTTAGTCAACATCATCCTTTTTATTGATCATGAGAGGTAGAAAATTTTTACTTGCATTAACTAGTCTCTTCATTTTCCCTTCATTAACTAAAAAAATATTCAGTTTCTTGCGATGAGCTCTCACAATATGTTCCAGCCCATCCTTAAGAAAATGATATTTTTTATCATGGAGATAAAACACCGCTTTCCTTTTATACAAATATGGACTTCCCAAGATAATCCCGGAAATGTCAAGTGGAACCACATGTAACTTGACTTCATCAACAAAGCTTGCAGTAATAGCAATTCGAAATATGCATTCCCTTGTAACCTGTAAATTGGCATTTTTAACTATCCAACCCAATTTAGGGTATGGTTTATGATGTGGTATAGTTTCAAGGTTAATATTTTTGACCAAGTCTTCTGAAATCAGGTTTGCTTGTGAACCAATATCAAACAATGCATCAATATTTGTATGATTTGAAATCACTCTAAAATGGAACAATTCTATTCTTGTGTCTTCATTTGGAGCTTTGTTGTGACTATTTGAGGAGCTAGTAATTTCTATGGCTTCCTTTCCTTTTTTAACCATGGCTACAATCTTGGTCTCATCTCCTAAATCAGATTCAATATCTTGTTGTGTGGTGGCAGTCGTCTTTTTTTTCCCTTTGTTATTTGGTTTCTTTGGCCTTAGTTCGGGATGTAGTTTCCAATAGTGGGCTTCACCATTCCCCTCTTTGTAACAATGTATGCATGTATTTTTCTCCCCTTCTTTCTTAATGCTTTCATTCTTCTTTCCCTTCCATTTTCCTCCCTTCTCTTTTCCCTTACCCTTGAATGGCTTCTTCTTACTACCCTCTTCCTGTATGTTCTTGTCCCTTGCTTCAAGATGTGTGGCTTGCACACATAATTCATCTAATTTGTTTGGGTTAAACATAAGGATAATATGTGTCAAGTAGGAATGTAAACCCCCAATATATTTCAAGAGTATGTCTTGTGAATTCAAGTTTACTCCTAATAACAAAGCCCTCTTTCTAAACTCACTCTTGAAAAATTTGGCCTTTGAGTTGCCTAAAGCTTTTCCAACTCCTTATTTCTTTTTGCATATAGGCTCATGGATAAAAATTTCTTTTAACGGAAGAAATGAATTCAACCAATGGAAGAAATGAATTTAACCCAAGAAGTGGATGTCTTACCATGAATTCACATTTCCTCTTGAGTCTTTGCCTCCCACCAAACTAGTGCTTCTCATTCTATCGTTAATGAATCCAACTGGATCTTTATGTCATCCTCTTGTGGATTTTTAATTCTGTAGTATAATTCTAATTAAAAAATCCAATTGCATAAATTCTCTGTATTTACCTCACCATTGTACATGGGAAGTTCAAACTTGATGTCCAACTTGAGTAATGGAGATTTTCCTTTTCGGATTTTTGAATGAGTGTGGGTGCTTTTTGTGGTGGAAGTGGAAGATGAAGATGTTGATGAAGATGATGAGGATGAGGATGGTGGAGATGGAGGTGGCTTTCCTCCATTGCCTTTCTAACTCTTTTCTTCATCCTTCTTACCATCCGAAGATCCTTCTCCATGTGGAGGCTTAGAACCTTCTCCTCCTCTTTCTCCAGTGAATGCATCAAATAGGATTTTAACCATTCTTTGTATGTATTTGAAGTCTCCCTTGACATCCTTTTCTTCTGAATGTCAATGAGTCTCTCCAACTCCTAACATAATGGTTAAGTATTCAAGCTCAACCTCTAATACTTGTACCTCTTCAATCACATCAGCTTCTTGTGGAATTTGAGGTGCTTCAAGTGCATCTTTGAGTGGAAATTTGGGTGAAGATGATGATTTCTTAGCTCTCTTTCTCCTTGTACTAATCTCAAGATTGACAACCAATAGATTCCCTTTTCCTCTTTGCAACTTCAACCTTGTAAACATCACAAATTTGCAACTATTAAAACCCTTCTTGAAAAATCTCAAGAAAAACAAGAAATAAACCTTTAGAATCCTTGTGCTATGATACCAAATCGATCTAAAATTGATTGTTAGTTAATGTTGTGCTAATATTAGTTTCAAAATTAACATGAAAGTTCTTTGGTTTGCTTATCATATGAGGGTTTATACATGTGTTTATGATTGGAAATTCATTAAACTTGGTGAGATTAAGTGTATTTCATGAACTTAAAAGAATGGAAATTCAATGCTGAATAATGACATAATAAAACAAAGCAAGCACAAATAACATTGGAAAATACACAAATTTTTGATGAAGGAGTTCACCCCTCCTGGGCTACATCTCCTTGGTCCAACTTCATAGAGTGGGCCTTTGTATTAGCTTCAATTGTGAAAAAGTACTATTTGTAGTCTCCTGTTTCCTCTACAAATTTCTCCAATGGCTCCAAAACATAAAAATATACCAAGAATGACACTTCCTGAGCCAAAATTGGTTGAAAATTGCCTCAGTTATGACAAAACCAAAAGTTCCTAGTTTTTCTCCACTAATTCTGGAAGTCTGCTAGTTAACTCCACTAAATGTGGAGATTCCGCCGAATCTGGTGGGTCCAACAAAAGTTTCGCTTAGTTAAACCACACTTAATTAGAGATAATCATGAGTTTAAAGTGCATTTAATGTGTCATTAGTGCAAAGAGCGTTTTTAGCATTACTCGCGGGTTATTGTGCTAACCGGAATTAGTGGCAAGATTAACGTTACTAATCCTGGCTTAAAATTCATTTTAAAAATTTAACTCCCACCATATTTTCTATCTTAGCCATTGTTCATAGCATTCAGAAATGTGGGAGGGGGTTGGCCCCCTTCCGGACCCCCGAATCTGGCATCGGTAAATTTCAAATATAATTGGTGCCCCTAATGGTTAAGGAACACGACGGAAGGCGAGGTGGTAAGGCGTTGGACTATGGAGCGATTGGTCATGGGTTTGACCCCAACCCCAACCATATAATTTGGTTGAACGCACCAATGGTTTGAACCATGGTCTTGAATTTGGCTATAAATGTATGTTGTGAAATATATATATGTATTACGCCTAACCTTCGACTGTGGTTTCAACTTTGGAAATAAACATATATGCCCAAATTTGACCTTTCCATATAATATATCATGCCAACCAACCTTGCCATGGGGGGGGGGGTGGCACACATGGTAGCCTCTGGATGTGCCACTTGGCCCTTTCCCATTGGCCTAAAATTCACCATTAAAAACATAATAATTCACCATAGTAGAAATTTCCAACTTAGGAATAGGAGGAAAAATTAAACTTCCCCAAGAAACAGTGGCGAATCTGATTCTGAAACTTGCCACGATGTCATTGGTTAAAATTGGAGAATATTCCCTGAAGATTCCTCAGCTGTTGACTAGACTACCAAGTCATCCGTCTGTCACTGTTCTGCATAATTTTTATATGTTTGGGAAAACGAACAATAGAGCATAACTCACTCATAAGAACTCAGATTTTGATAAAACGAGTTGTGTTAGAATCCTGGTGATGAGCTCTATCTGGTCACTCTATTTTGAAGCATTTTTGAGAAATTTCATTTTTTAGCTAAATACTGAGCCTTTGATCATGTATGGACGTTCATGCAGAATGACCTTGTAGTATAACAACTACACAACGATCTGCACTAGAAAGAGAAACATTTTGTTGAAATCCAGATAGTGGCGCCCACTCAGGTTCTTCCCTAGTGCCTTACCTGCCTACAGGAGGGCTGAATCATTCAAACAGAGATTGAAGGCCTGTGTCATAAAGAGCAGCTGCTAGAGCCACACATGCAACCATGTAATATTCCTTTTTCAGAAATATCACAAGTCTGTGCCAGAGATGGACTGCGGGGGAATTTACCGGATATGTCACCTTCTAAACAAGGGTGATATCCAGAGGCTTGCTGGCCCTTTGCAAACTCTGTCTACAGATATGTGAAATTTCCTAGTGGGAATGACTAGCAACCCAAGCCTGGAAAATGCATTTCCCAGAAATGGAGGCAGCAGGATTTGATCCCTGGTTTGGGATCCTTTAAATATATCTATCTGGAGCTAAAATCCTGAAGTGGACTAAAAAAAAATCCTTCTAGGAGCTTGATACAAGCCTCCTTCACCTGTTATCTTCAGAAAAGGGCCCAATGAAGAGGGTTGCAACAACACTTTGCTCAAAAAAGGAAATGACAACGTTATTTCTAAGGAGCTATGTCACATGAAGATGAAACCTGCCTTCAAATACATATGCAGTAGAAAATGTAGACAAACTCTTGAGAATTATATTACTCAAATTAAGTAAAGAGTCTCAATGAGACATGTGCATAGAAATGGAGAAAAACACTTCTTGCATAGTTTATTCCCAACTAAGACTGCGCAGTCTATGAGGTACTGCAACAGTAAATACATGTACATGAATGATATAGAAATGTAATCTCAAATAAGAAAGGGGGAGCAAGGCTTCAACCCCTGAAAATACAATACAACAATCCTCTAAAAGGATTGGATGAAAACTAGACAAAATGGCATTTTTACCAAAATGTCAGAGTTGCTGGGCAGCTGCTACAAATCAATAGAAACTGGAAATAGGAGGAGCCTTACTGAAGATGATGCAATCTCTGATGTCACTGCTCTTCTTAATCTCCCAAATTAAAGGCTGCCCCTTTCATTGAAGATCCACCTACCCACTGAAATGCTGCAACCCTCACTGCAAATGTTCTCTAGAAACTGCGCAGTCAAGGAAGAGGGATGCTCTTCTGCTGATGGAAAATGATTTGCCTGATGCCAAATATGATGGAATGAAGATCAGAAACTCCTTCACTAATCTCCTAAAGGAATGGAGACTCCCTCCTCTGAAATACAATGCTGGAAGTGATGTGAGAAACCCTCCCCTGCAACACCTAGCAACACAACTCATCCACCCATGGAGACTGCGCTGGAGCTTAATGGAATGCTTTGGCCTCAAGCCAAAATATGGGGAATATGAAGAACAAGCTCTTCCAAGAGCTACTCTATGGAAGAGATGGGATTCCCACCCAGGAACACCCAGTGCTAGTAGCACTACATCTCAGCTAAATAGCCAGAGGATGCTCTTGTCTGAGAAGATAAGAAAAATGATAATCAAAAGCATGAATGAGAATCGATGCTTCATTCTCCTTTTAAAAAAGTGAAGGGTGCTTTGTCATGGGCCCCACACTTTATGGTTTCCTCTCTAGAATGATCTCCTTCTCATGCAAACTGCGCTGGCCCACCAAGTGAACCTTATCTTCTCAATCTGTGCAGTTAACTTAGCCTCTTCTAGAATTATCCATCTGCAAATTGTCTCTTTTCACACACGGGGTGTGAAATACAGTTATTTATTGATCCCTTTTCACATTATAAGGGTTACTTTATTCAGATTTTTATTATCAATGGGTTTCCTTACCCATTTATTCTCCTCCTAAAGCAAAAACAAAAGTTTTTAATGTTCCATTAAATTTTGGAACATTACAGTCCTCCCCTCCCAAATGTTGCTTGCCCTCAAGCAACTTGTAAGGATAGAACTGTAGGATATCTTCTTCCTCCAACTGTAGCATCTGCTTATGATGAAATCCTCATGAAGAATGAGATGTTGTATCAAAAAAGAGTTTCCATACTACTCCTCTCAAGTAATGTAAACTAGCTAGTGTGGCCATCATCATGAACATGGAATGTACTCAAGAAGGCAATAAGGTGATGTCTAGAGGTCTCCTTGAGGCATGGTGTCAAAATGAATTGGGAAGAAAATTCCCCTCATGTGAACCCTCCATCCCCAAGAAATCATCCATATGAATCTAGTTACCTCCAGATAAGGCAACTGCTGAAAATATTCTTCCACCTTGAGCTCCAACAAAGAAGGTGGGCTAAAAATCTAAAAGTGGTAGGCATCATAGCCTACCCCACGCTGTTCAATTCTCCACTCATGAAAAGTGTGGAGTGAAGGCTACTCTTGGGCTACAGAAATGTTTCCCTCAAGTGGTAAGATGAAGTTTGGATCTCCAAGGATCTTCCCTCCTCCCTTGTGAATCAATCTGGCCCAATGTCTCTCCTTTATAATGGGAAGGAGATAAAAACCATCATATGACTCCCCATCACTCCCATGTCTCACCTCAAGAAGGAATAAATGCTAGACTATGGTGGAAACATCATCTCTCATGCTCCCCTTAGAGCATGCCCTGCAAAAAGTATAGGGATCTTCTCCCCCAAAGGACACATTCAACCCATGTGCCTCTCTCCCAATCATGCTCCTGACAATAATGTGATCAATAGTATCATAAGGATCCATAATGAAAATCATGTTGGCTTCCATATGTAGTGAGTGAGTGGGGAAATGATCCCTCATAGGCAACCAACACAACTTGAGCATAAACTGCAATAGAGAATGACAAAAGGTGTGGTGCCTCAACCACCGGTTTGCTACTACATTATCCTCATGAATTTGGAGAAAATGAGTGATGTATGATGCATGGTGAGCATGTCCTCCAAAATAAAAATCTCCCCCAAGTCCATCAAGGGGATGACCATCAACTATTCTCTTGGCCCCAAGTAGATCAAGGAGCCTTTGACAAAGAATGCTCCTCCTTAGAGCATCATCCTGCATACACATGGTTAAGGAATCAACATGGAAATCATATAAATGAACAATATCCTTACCATGTTTTCTTCTCATGCAAAAGGAGCAACTCATAGATGAATATCTCCTCTTCCTCCCAAGGAAAATAAGTGATTGTGCCCATTCCTCCAAAGAGTGGTGTGCATATACTGCTCCCATGCCAACTGTACAAGTGGGAAGGCTGCTGTCCCTCCCTTGCTTCCCCTGCCATAGTGCAGGTACTGAAAGAAGAGTGGGTAAGAATGATAGTGAGGGGATGCTACCCTCTGCTTTCGTTTTACCCAAAACCCCCAGCGCTGCAACAAGATGTCCCAAGGCCTCCACACTGCTGAAATCAGTGATTGATGCCTCACTGTCTGAAGCATCTATCCTCCTATTCTGAACCAGTGGCCTCCTTGGTGTGATGTCTCCACTCAATGAGACACTCTCATTTGAAGATGACTTTATACATGGATGAACAACCCTGTCCATGCTTCCACTACACAGCTCAATCACCTTCCTAGGTGTAATGACCTCAAAAATGGATAGAGATGGGCCCTCCTCATCACATGGTGATGGGTCTCTCCTCTATCTTCTTCCTAAATATTCATGGTTTTACACCTCATCTTCCATGGAACATGTGAATCATGAAGTGTGCCTTGATCTCCATGCATGAGATCCTGGGGACCTTCTTGCAAAGACACAAGAATCCCTCTATTTGGAGCAAAAGCTCCTTCTTCCTCTGCATGAGGTACTAGTTGATATCTAGATTTGGCAGCACTGTTGCCCTCTATCTCTGCAATAAAGTTGGGAAACATTCCAATAATATGATCCACCTTTGAAAAAGAGAGCTCTCTGGTTTGTTGCTCAAAGGTGTGGGATGAAAGTTTGGCCTCCAAAAAGGCTTGATGCAAGTTTTCAGCCCCTCCAATTGTTTCTTGAGGTGGTTCTGCATTTTTATGCAAGGGTTTTGTTTGAGTCCCTTGGTTTAATTCCATCTCATGAGTTTCAAGAATGTTCTGATCAAATCTTTTCACCAATGACTTAGTGAAATTTATATAAGATGAAGCTTTAACGTTCTCAAAAGAAATGGACTCAAGTTTCTACCATGCATGAGTCTTACCTCTCAAATGCAGCACTGCAACCTTGATGATTTCCTCTTCTAAAATGTGGTGCTGCTGTTGGAAGGTGTTTGGCTCCTCCACCCAATATTTGGTTGAATATGAAGGTGAACTTCCAAAAGTAGATAGATGAAATCTATCTTGCTGCTCCTTCCCCTTAACCTTGCTCTTGCAAAACTCAGAAAAAGTGGACTGATTTTTGAATCCATGTGTGTGAGACTCATACTCCTTCAAGAAATCACTAAGGGTTTCATCCTTAGTCACCTTTCCTCCTTCTTCCATCTCCCTCATAGGAATGCTAGGCCTTTGAATGCGTTGTTCATCATGGTGTGTGACTGCATGCTTACCCTCACCATGTGAAAATCTAGGGCTTTCTTCAGTTTCGAACCCTCTTTGAGATTCTCCATTAATATCCCTCCTAACCTTTTTGAAATCTTCATGTGTGCCTTGCATAGATTTGGGAAGAATACTTGTGAGTATTTTCTTCTCCTTTCTTCCAAGAGATAGAGTCTCTCTCCTGCTCAACTCCTTATTTCCTTTTAGATGAGAATAGGAAGTGCAGGGGTCTTCCTTTTATGTTTGATATTCCTCCTTGGGGAGGTTCTTCTTCTTTTAAAAAATGGATGAGATCAATCTCATCCTCTTCATCTTCTGTTCTTTTTCTTGGGCTTTGAAGGCCACAGGCTGAGCCAAGAAAGATGCTCTGATACCACTGTAATATTCCTTTTTAAAAAATATCAAAAGTCTATGCTAGAGATGGACTGTGGGGGAATTTATCTGATATGTCACCTTCTAAACAAGGGTGAGATCTGGAGGCTTGCTGGCCCTTTGTAGACTCTGTCTACAGATATGTGAAATTTCCTAGTAGGAATGACTAGCAACCCAAGCCTGGAAAACGCATTTCCCAGAAATGGAGGCAGCAGGATTTGATCCTTGGTCTGGGATCCTTTAAATATATCTGTCTGGAGCTGAAATCTTGAAGTGGACTCAAAACAAATCCTTATAGGAGCTTGAGACAAGCCTCCTTCACCTGTTATCTTTAGAAAAGGGCCCAATGAAGAGGGTTGCAACAACACTTTTCTCAACAAAGGAAATGACAGCGTTATTTCTAAGGAGCTATGTCACATGAAGATGAAATCAGCCTTCAAATAAATATTCAGTAAAAAATGTAGACAAACTCTTGAGAAATCTATTACTCAAATCAAGTAAAGAGTCTCAATGAGACATGTGCATAGAAATGGAGAAAAAAACTATTTGCATAGTTTATTCCCAACTAAGACTGCACAGTCTATGAGGTACCACAGCAGTAAATACATGTGCATGAATGATATATAAATTTAAGCTCAAATAAGAAAGGGGGAGCAAGGCTTAAACCCATAAAAATACAATACAACAATCCTCTAAAAGGATTGGATGAAAACTAGACAAAATGACATTTTTACCAAAATGTCAGAGTTGTTGGGCAGCTGCTGCAACTCAATAGAAACTGGAAATAGGAGGAGCCTTACTGAAGATGATGCAATCTCTGATGTAACTCCTCTTCTTAATCTCCCAAATGAAAGGCTTCCCCTTTCATTGAATATATCACTACCCATTGAAATGCTGCAACCCTCACTGTAAATGTTCTCTAGAAACTTCACAGTCAAGGAAAAGGGATGCTCTTCTGCTGATGGAAAATGATTGGCCTAATGCCAAAGATGATGGAATGAAGATCAAAAACTCCCTCACTAATCTCCCAAAGTAATAGAGACTCCCTCCTCTGAAATACAATGCCAGAAGTGATGTGAGAAACCCTCCCCTGCAACACCCAACAACACAAATCATCGACCCATGGAGACTATGCTGGAGCTGAATGGAATGATTTGGCCTCAAGCCAGAATATGGGGAATATGAAGAAAAAGCTCTTCCAAGAGCTACTCTATGGAAGAGATGGGATTCTCGCCCAGGAACACCCAGTGCTAACAGCACTGCATCTCATCTAAATAGCCAGAGGATGCTCTTGTCTGAGAAGACAAGCAAAATGATAATCAAAAGCATGAATGACAATGGCTGCTTCATTCTCCTTTTAATCAATTGAAGGGTTCTTTTTCATGGGCCCCACACCTTAGGGTTTCCTCTCTATAATGATCTCCTTCTCATGCAAACTATGCTGGCCCACCAAGTGAACCTTATCTTCTCAATCTGCGCAATTAACTTGGCCTCTTCTAGAATTATCCACCTGCAAATTGTCTCTTTTCACACATGGGGTGTGAAATCCAGTTATTTATTGATCCCTTTTCACATTATAAGGGTTAATTTATTCAAATTTTTATTATCAATGGGTTTCCTTACCCATTTATTCTCCTCCTAAAGAAAAAAAAAAGTTTTTAATGTTCCATAAAATTTTCGAACATTACGAACCATGGGCTAAGGATGCCCTTCAACTTTCACAAACTCTGGACACTACATTAAAGATGATTTAGCATATGCATAGAAGTATAAAGATGGCCACTGAAGGGCCCACCATGGAGAAGTTGGTTCTGTAGGCGCAGGGAGCTGCTACGCAAATTTTGAAAATGGTGCTCCCTCTTAAATCTTATGTCAGCACACTCCAAGCCAAGCTTAAGGAGCATATGCCTTACTGACTCAGGACGAGTCACATGTTTTTGTTGTGGGCTTGTTGGAGTAGGGTCCCCTGGGGAACACTTTTTGGTATATTTTTGTACAAGTTTCGTATATGCGCGCTGCACGAATGACTCAAGGGGATTTGGGGAGGGTCAAAGTCCCTATTTTTATGTAAAAGGGTTTAAGTGCTTGTGGGCCTCTCCAAACCATGGTTAGAAGTATAGTATATGTGCGATAGGAATGATACAAATAGATAGATTGAGTCTAAATTGAAAAGGTAATTTGAAATATAGACCATTATGATCAGTCTTTATGCATCCATAATGCTTGTGTAGGTTTTTGGGTTGGGTAGAAGGCTCCTCTTTATTACATTGTCTGTGATTGATCAGCGATTGTCATTGATGTCAAGCCAAGCAAAACCAGGGGCTAACCCAATATTGCATGGGAATTTTTACCTAGAAAATTAATATACTCTGGGTCAATAATGCTTTTTATAGTTTCTACTTGTCGAGATGTTTCCATTGATATATGGCACGCCATGTAATTCTTCACGGTTTGAGAGATATTCATGTTTGAAGTTTGTACCCCCAGTTAGTGGGCTAAAACCCCATGGGGTTGGGGCATGGGTCATTGAAAATTCATAATTAATATTTTTTATGCTCCTAAAATCCCTCTCACGTTCACTTGTTGAAGCCCCTCTCAACTTAAGCATTCATATATATTGTGATCTTCATTTCCTCCTTAGCCAAGGGATTCGGCCATCTGAAACAGGTCATCGTGGCATTTTCGCTCTAAATTTTTTTTCTACAAAGGTTCAGAAGCTGAAATTTTTATGAGGCAAAGCTGAAATTCTGAGGAAGCTGTAGTAAAAATTTCAGATCAAGGTGCACAACATTTCTAGAGATATGATCTGTGTAAGTCAGGGTTTTTGCAGGCTCCTGAAATTCATCGCAAAGAAGTGACCTTGGTAAATTCGTCATAACTCTCTCTCTGAGTATCAGATTGGAATTATGTAAAAATTGACGGATAGTGCACAACCTTTAATTTTCGATCTATCAATTGCTTGAATGGAAAGCGGTAGCTTATATGCATAGCCAAAAAAAATTTTAATTTAAGCTCTATTTAAACTTGATCCATAATTAGGGCATTGTGAGAGATTGGGTATAACTCTCTCTTGAAGAATCCAAATTGGGTCAGACCTATGGCATTGGAAAGACAACTTAGAGGACTACTACAGGACCGAAAATTAGATATTGAGGATCTGAAATAACAGAGATACACTAGATTCAATATCGAGCTCCTAGAAGGCAAGAAAAAGCCAGATCATGTGTTGTCAAGGGTTGCAAAGGACCAAACTTTCTATGGTAGCAAAGCAAAGCAAGGTGCAGAAAAAGGTAGCATGACAAGAGCAGCAACCAAGGTGCATAATAGCAGCAAAAAGTTCATCATATGAAGTCTTCAAGTGGGCAGCACTGCATACAATCATTGTAAAGGTATCATTATAATAAGTCATTGTAAATACATTATTGTAAAAATTGTACTAGTGTCTATCTGCCAAGGGTTGAAGAGGTAGTGTTGGGAGGTCTAGGATCATCATTAGGAGGTTGTGTCAAAGTTGAGGTTATGGTCTAGTATATCTTCTTCTTCTACATCATTATATATCATTGTAAATTGGGCCATTTTCCCTCGTACGGGACTCCATTCTTCTTTTATTCTTCTATAGGGTGGTAGGGTGGTGCTAGGGTAAGTTGTAGCTCATTGGGTGTTGGGGCATACATTCAATTGACTACTGAAGAATCTCAAGCATTGGAGTGTCCATCCAGTGGGAGCTGGAAAAGACTGCTTTTCTAGATTTTGGGAAGTTGGAGCTTTATTTTCAATTGGAGTTGAATATTAAAGAATTATTAGAAAAGCGTTAGGTGGTTTTTGTCCCGGAGTGGGTTTCCACCTTAAAAACTATGTGCATTTGTGTTTCTCTTGTTTGCTGCTATCATTGTACAAACACTGATAACAATTGAAAGATTAACTAATGCTCTAATTGAAAGGAATATTGATTCACCCCCCCTCTAAATTATTTCAACAATTGGTTTCGGAAAACTTGGTTCCTTCAATAGTAGTTTAACAGCTGGAAGGAGGTCATGGAGCATACCAAGAATGGTGTACCTCTATTCAATGAAAATAATTATGCACTATGGAAAGGAAGAATGGAGGTCTATCTCTTGGTGCAAGGTTACGAAGTATGGGACACTGTTCAAAATGGATTTACAACAACCGCGGATGAACAAGGTAAGAAGAATTTGGTAAATGATTCAAAAGCAAAGAATATTATTATCAGTGGACTTATTGAATCTGCTTATCATAAGGTGTTGGGTTGTAAAACCACCAAAAATGTTATTGGGACTAAATGGGTGTTCAGGAACAAATTGAATGAAGATGGGTAGGTTACCAGAAACAAAGCAAGATTGGTTTGCAAAGGCTATGCACAAGTGGAAGGAATTGATTTCGATGAAACATTTGCACCAGTTGCCAGAATGGAAGCCATACGAGTGTTTCTCACCTATGCATGTTCAAGAAAAATCAAAGTCTATCAAATGGATGTTAAGTCAGCATTTCTGAATGGAGAATTAGAGGAAGAAGTTTACATCAAACAGCTTGAAGGTTTTCTACTATCACAAAAAGAAGACTATGTCTGCAGGTTAAAGAAGGCTCTATATGGTCTCAAGTAGGCTCCCAGAGCATGGTATGCTCATCTTGATGGAAATATATGTCAACAAGAGTTCAAGAAAGGTACTGTTGATAGCAATCTTTATGTACAAATAGATAAAGATCATTTAACAATCGTTGAGGTATGTGTGGATGATATAATATTTGGTAGCAACGATGATCGACTAAGTAAGAACCTTTCTACAAAGATGCAAAGTGAGTTTGAGATGTCTTTACTTGGTGAGCTGACATAATTCTTAGGGCTTCAAATATCTCAGCAAGAGAAAGGAATATTTATATGTCAAGCCAGGTACATCAAGGAAATGCTCAAGAAATTCAAAATGGAAGATTGCAAACCCATCCTTACTCCGATGGTAAGAGGTTGCAAATTGAGCATAGACGACTCATCTAAACATGTGGATCAGAGTTGTACAGATTTATGATTGGTAGTCTTCTATATGTAACAGCCTCTCGGCCAGATGTTATGTAAGAAGTTGGACAAGTAGCAAGATTCCAAGCAGCACCAAAGAATCACATATTATTTCTTTCAAAAGAATTCTTCGATATCTAAAGGGCACAGAAGAATATGGCTTGTGGTATCCCAAGGGTAAAAATATTATTATTCAAGCCTTTACAGATGCAGATTGGTCAGGAGGCGTTGATGATCGTAAGAGTATTAGTGGAGCAGCATTCTATCTAGGTGGTTGTCTCGTATCATGGTTGAACAAAAAGCAAACTTCAATCTCGTTATCTACAGCGAAAGCAGAATACATTGCATCAGCATCATGTTGTACTCAAGTCCTTTGGATGAAACAAAATTTGCAAGATCTTCAAGTACAATTCAGTGAGCCTATTCCCATTTTCTGTGACAACACTAGTGCCATCAGCATCTCCAAGAATCCTATCATGCATTAAAAAACAAAACACATTCCGATCAAAAATCATTTTGTTAGAGAACAAGTCGCTGAAAAGAATATCAAACCTGAGTATGTTTGTACAAAAGAAAAAATTGTTGATATCTTCACTAAACCTTTACCTCATGAAGCATTTGAATATCTTCGTCAAAAGCTTTGGATTCTCCCAAGTTCTCATTAGATTACAGGTCTACAGGATGGTTGTGTGTTAGCGGGAGTGGAAGTGTGTACAGGTCCGTAGGATGGTTGTGTTTCAGGGGGAGTTACCCTTTGACATCAAGGGGAGTTACCCTTTTCCATTGATGTCAAAGGGGGAGAGAATGTTGTAGGAAGAGGTGTCATGATCGCAGGGGGAGTACTTGTGTTGCCATCAATGCCAAAGGGGGAGATTGTTGATCAGAAGTTGTCATTGATGTCATCCTAAGCAGCACCGGGGGCTAACCCAATATTGCATGGGAATTTTGACCTACCAAATTAATATATTCTGAGTCAATAATGCTTTTTATGGTTTCTACTTGTCAATATGTTTCCATTGATATATGGCACGCCATGTAATTCTTCACGGTTTGAGAGATATTCATGTTTGAAGTTTGTACCCACAGTTACTGGGCTAAAACCCCATGGGGTTGGGGCATCGGTCATTGAAGAGTCATAATTAATATTTTCTAAGCTCCTAAAATCCCTCCCACGTTCACTTTTTGAAGCCCCTTTCAACCTAAGCATTTATATAAATTGTGATCCTTATTTCCTCCTTATGCAAGAGATTTCGCCATCTTAAACAGGTCATCGTAGTATTTTCGCTCTAATTTTTTTATACGAAGGTTCAGAAGTTGAAATTGTTATGAGGCGAAGCTGAAATCATGAGAAAGCTGTTGTAAAAATTTTAGATCAAGGTGTGGAATATTTTTGGAGATATGATCTGTGGAAGTCAGGGTTTTTGCAGGCTCCTGAAATTAATCTCAAAGAAGTGACCTTGGTAAAATCGTCATAACTCTCTCTCTGAGTATCGGATTGGAATTCTGTAAAAAGTGACAAATAGTGCATAGGCTGTAGTTTTTTCTCTATCAATTTTAGAGCTGAATAAGAAAACAGTGACATGTGGCATGCCGTACAAGTTCGCTTTGCTGAAATAGTCCATAATTAGGGCATTGTGAGAGATTGGGTATAAATCTCTCTTGAAGAATCCAAATTGGGTCAGAACCATGGCATTGGAAAGAAGACTTAGAGGAATACTACAGGACCAAAAATTAGATATTGAGGATCTGAAATAACAGAGATACACCAAATTCAATATTGAGCTCCTAGAAGGCAACACTGGAGGTTCTTTAATCTTACCCAGTACATGATCCAAGAGATCATGGTCTTCCAATTTGAGATCTAATATCATCTTCCAGGCATAGAAGTCATCCCTTCCAGTCAGCTTGTCATTCTCCTTGAATTCAAAACTTGTGGAACCCATATTATTTGATGGTGATTGCTAGAGATAGGGCTTGTCTTCACCTCAGCTCTGATACCATGTAAATTTTTGTAGATGTTCTATGCTTGAAGCAACTTTACTTTTCTTACAGCAATCACACAAATAGTTAAGTAAAATGCTGATATAACATATAAGTGGATCTTATAGAAGACAAACCAGAAACAGAAAAATGTGATGGTGCGTTACGGCGATCAACAGGATGCTTCAACCAGCAAAGTCTCCTTGATCAGCCAACCCAGAATGTGTCACAACAATCTTCCAATCAGCTATCGAGTCAACCCAAGTCAACTCCAAAAAAGTCAACGCTGTCCAGAAAAGTCAATGCAGGGCAGAAAGCTAAAAGTCAACGCAGAAATAGTTCAGTCAACCCTTTGACCTCGATTTTTGTGCCAAAGAGTACGGCCTCTTGAAATCAAACTCTCCAATAATTTTCAGCCCTTTCGGACCATGCGTTGACCAAAGTCAACGCTGGTCAAACTACCTTCAAAACCCTAGCTGCAGAAATTCGTCCTTCCTCTTGGCCGTACAGATTTCATCCTTCTTCTTCACACGTGTGGGCTGAACTTGTCCTCCAATGAGCTCGTACTAAATTAGATGAGAGAAGAAGATTTGTGTTGAGTTGTTGTGAAATGCTCTCCAACTTTGCCTATATTTATATCCATCATTGGGGTGTGTGACACATCTGCTGGGGGTGTGAAACCTTAAGGCGAACCTGCACATATAATTTATTATAAATAATAAATTCAAAATAAATGTTCTGCTCATCGGATTAAGATATATTTTATATGGATTTTACACCTCTCCGAAAGAGGAATCCAACAAAAATATTAGCCACTTAATCTGAGCATCACAACATGGATTTTGGACCTAGTTGTCCAAATTTAACACATTAGAAATATGACTTAGAGGACTACTATAGGATGAAAAATCAAATATTGAGGATCTAAAAAAACAGAGATACACTAGATTCAATATCGAGCTCCTAGAAGGAAAGAAAAAGCTATATTATGTGTTGTCAAGGGTTGCAAAGGACCAGAATTTCTATGGCAGTAAAAGAAAAGCAAGGTGTAGCAGAGGGTAGCATGATAAGAGCAGCAACCAAGGTGCATAACAACAGCAAGAAGTTCATCATATGAAGTCTTCAAGTGGGCGGCATTGCATACAATCATTGTAAAGGTATCATTGTACTTAGTCATTGTAAATACATTATTGTACAAATTTTACTAGTATCTATCTGCCAAGGGTTGAAGAGGCAGTGTTGGGAGGTCTAGGATCATCATTAGGTGGTTGTGTCAAAGTTGGGGTTATGGTCTATTATATCTTCTTCTTCTACATCATTCTATATCATTGTAAAGTGGACCATTTTCCCTGGTACGGGAGTCCATTCTTCTTTTATTCTTCTATAGGGTGGTAGGGTGGTGCTAGGGTGAGTTGTAGCTCATTGGGTGTTGGGGAATCCATTCAATTGACTACTGAGAATCTCGGGCATTGGAGCATCCATCCGTTGGGAGCTGGAGAAGAATGCTTTTCTAGATTCTAGGAAGTTGGAGCTTTATTTTCAATTGGAGTTGAATATTAAAGAATTATTAGAAAAGCATTAGGTGGTTTTTGTCCTGGAGTGGGTTTCCACCTTAAAAAATATGTGCATTTGTGTTCCTCTTGTTTGCTACTATCATTGTACAAACACTGATAATAATTGAAGATTAACTAATGCTCTGATTGAAAGAAATACTGATTCACCCCCCCTCTCAGTATTTCCAACAATTGGTATCAGAGCTTGGTTCCTTCAATAGCAGTTTAACAGCTGGAAGGAGGTCATGGAGCATACCAAGAATGGTGTACCTCTATTCAATGAAAATAATTATGCACTCTGGAAAGGAAGAATGGAGGTCTATCTCTTGGCGCAAGGTTACGAAGTATGGGACATTGTTCAAAATGGATTTACATCAATCGCGGATGAACAAGGTAAGAAGAATTTGGTAAATGATGCAAAAGCAAAGAATATTATTATCAGTGGACTTATTGAATCTGCTTATCATAAGGTGTTGGGTTGTAAAACCGCTAAAAATGTATGGGACAAGCTTGAGAATATATATGCAGGTGACTCAAATGTCAAAGAAGCAAAGCTTCAAATCTATAGAGAAAAATTTGAGCAACTCGGAATGAAAGAAGATTGCAACATTGCTGCATACTTCCAATACGTTGATGAAATAACCAATACTCTGGAAGGATTGGGAGAGCCAGTTGACGAGAAGACTATTATATGGAAGATTCTTAGAACATTACCAGGGAGATTCAACCCAAAGGTATCGGTCTTAGAATACAGTGCAAATCTGGACAAACTCAACAAGGAAGAATTACATGGAGTTCTCATAGCATATGAAATGAGACTTGATGAAGAAAAGGGTACTTCAAATCTAGAAACTGCGTTTGTTGCATCTAAGCAAACCAATAAGGACAAAAAACCTTCAATTGAAATGACATGCACCTGCAAGTGTGAAGAAAAGGGAGATGATTGAGAAGGTCTTTCAGATGAAGAATATGCTTACTTTACGAGAAAACTAAAACCTAGTAAGGGAAAATTCAAAGGTAAACTTCCATTGATATGTTTCGGTTGTGGTGAGGTTGGGCATTTCGTAGCAAAATGTCCAAAAAAAAGTGATAGCAACTCAAAAGGAAAGAAAGGCTTTAATAAATTCAACAAGCAAGGCAAAAAGAAAGGATCCAAAAGGAACTTTCTCTCTAAAGAATATAGCTCATCATCCGATGAAGAAAGTGACAACAAAGAAGAAGCCAATGAGAAAGTATTGTTTATGGCCAAGCACAATAAACAAGAAGTATCAAACAATGAAGAAGAAGGGTTGACCATAGAAGAATTTTATGAGGAGGAAATCAAGCTTATAAAAGAGCTCAATGCTGAGAAGATCCATTCCAATACTCTTGAGGAACAAGTTCAAGGTCTCAAAATTGAGGTTGAAGAACACAAATGTATTTAAGAGTCACTTTAGAAGAAGTTGGAAGAAATCAATGAAGAAAGGGAAGCATTAGAAGCCGGAGTAGTCTCGATGTGTAAGGAAGTGAAGAAGGGAAAAACTGTCCAAAACTATGCCAACAACTCAAGGGCATTGGAAGAACTCATCAACAATCAACAATCTTACAACGACATAACTGGCCTTGGTTACAAAGAAGAAGAAGCAGGACCTTCTACAACAAAATACAATGAACCTATGAGATCTGACATACATGTAGACATCATTGGACAAGATTCACAAGCACATCCTTGGAAGAAAATTCCTCGACAAATATTTTCATCCAGGTACCAACATATTTTTCATGGCTATTGTTGTTCATGTGGAAAATTTGGTCATAAAGTTGTAGAATGTTACATGTACCCTAGGAACCAATACAATTCCAAGAGATTCTTCAAATATGAACCTCCCAGGGCTTAACGAAACATCAATAGATTTGAACATTTAAGAAATAATATGGAATGTTACAAATGTCATAACTTTGGACACATAGCTAGAGACTGTAGACTTGAAAATCCTCTAGAAGAATCTTCGAAGCCACATAATGAACGAACATGGAAGAAGAGTAAGACTGATAATTGTGCTCTCGCTCTCAAGGCTCAAAAAAATAAAGATGTGTGGTATGTTGACAGTGGTTGCTCAACGCATATGACTGGAGATATAAAGAAATTTTTATCTCTAAAAGAGAAGAAGGATGGGACCATATCCTTTGGAAATGATGGATCTTCAAATGTTATAGGATCAGGTACCGTCACTCTCGGAAGCAAAGATGTTATAGCCAAGAATGTTCTATTGGTTGAAAACATGAATCACAATCTACTCAGTGTTGGAAAAATGTGTGATCAAGGACACACAATGCTATTCAAATCCACAAAATGTGAAATCAGGAAAGGCACGTATGGTAAAATTGTGGCTACAAAAAGTCGAGCTCCAAACGACATATATGTTCTAGATGAAGTAACTAAAGCATTTCTACTAGCTAAAGAAGATGAAAGCTGGATATGGCACAAACGAATGGGTCACATAAACTTTGAAAATCCTGTTAGGATAAGCAAAAAAGGAAGTAGTACGAGAAATGCCGAAAATCTCAAAACCTTCCAACACACTATGTGAGGCATGTCGGCATGGCAAGCAGACAAAAGTCCAATTTAAAACAAAATAACACTTTGCATCACATCCATTGGAATTGATACATACTGATCTATGTGGTCCTGTGAGAACAAAAGGCTTAGACGGAGAATTATATTTCATGTTAATGATAGATGACTATACCAGGATGACAGCCGTCAGTTTCCTAAAGAAAAAATCTGAAGCATTTGAGTGCTTTAAGATCTACAATGATTTGGTTAAAAATGAAATTGATTTGAAAATAAAGTGTTTGAGATCAGATAATGGTGGAGAATTCATTTCAAAATTATTTCAGCAATACTGTGACGAAAATGGAATAAAAAGGAAATTTTCAACAGCACGAACACCTCAGCAAAATGGAGTTGCTAAAATAAGAACAGAACCGTACAGGAAATGGGTAGAACAATGTTGAAGGACTCAAAATTGGATGAAAAATTCTGGGTTCAAGCAATTGATACGACAGTCTTCATTATCAGCCGAAGTCTTCTCAGAAATAATTGCAACAAGACTCCATATGAATTATGGAAAGGAAAACCAGCTAATGTAAAATATTTCAGAATCTTTGGAAGCAAATGTTATATCAAAAGAGAAGATCAAAATTTGGGTACGTTTGAATCACGTGTTGATGAAGGTATCTTTGTTGGTTACTCACGCAAAAGAAAGGCCTATAAATTCTATAATCTAAGACAGAAATAGATAGTGGAGAGTATAAATGTTACATTTGATGAAGATGGTGTTCCAGCGAGTAATGATGAGGATATAGAATCTTTGAAACTTGAGACAGAGGCTGAAAAAGACACAGATAAAATTGTAGAACACAAAGCAACTATCAATGAGGAAGAAGTAAACAATGATCATCAAGATATACCATAAAAACAACAAGAAGATCCTCCAAGGAGAACAAAAGAGTGGATTCAAAAGAACCATCCATCAAATCAAATCATTGGTGATATAAATGAAAGTCGACAACTTCGTTCATTACAACAAGCTCATGTTGCTTTTCTAGCAACCTTTGAGCCTAGTATTTTTGAGGAAGCCAGCCAGAGTGAACATTGGGTAGCAGCTATGAATGAAGAATTGGATCAAATTGAGAAGAATAATATCTAGGAATTAGTTCCATGACCAAGAGATAAAAATTTCAATGGGACTGAATGGGTGTTCATGAAAAAATTGAATGAAGATGGGCAGGTTACCAGAAACAAAGCAAGATTGGTTTGCAAAGGCTATGCACAAGTGGAAGGAATTGATTTCGATGAAACATTTGCACCAGTTGCTAGAATGGAAGCCATCTGAATGTTTCTCGCCTATGCATGTTCAAGAAAAATCAAATTCTACCAAATGGATGCTAAGTCAGCATTTCTGAATGGAGAATTAGAAGAAGAAGTTTACATCGAACAACCTGAAGGTTTTCCACTATCACAAAAAGAAGACTATGTCTACAGGTTAAAGAAGGCTCTATATGGTCTCAAGCAGGCTCCCAGAGCATGGTATGCTCGTCTTGATGGATATCTATGTCAACAAGGGTTCAAGAAAGGTACTGTTGATAGCAATCTTTATGTACAAATAGATAAAGATAATTTAACAATTGTTGAGGTATATGTGGATGATATAATATTTGGTAGCAATGATGATCGACTAAGTAAGAACTTTTCTACAAATATGCAAAGTGAGTTTGAGATGTCTTTACTTGGTGAGCTGACATACTTCTTAGGGCTTCAAATATCTCAGCAAGAGAAAGGAATATTTATATGTCAAGCTAAGTACATCAAGGAAATGCTCAAGAAATTCAAAATGGAAGATTGCAAACTCGTCCTTACTCAAATGGTAACAGGTTGCAAATTGAGCGTAGATGACTCATCTAAGGATGTGGATCAGAGGTTGTATAGATCTATGATTGGTAGTCTTCTATATGTAATAGCCTCTTGGCCAGATGTTATGCAAGCAGTTGGACAAGTAGCAAGATTCCAAGCAGCACCAAAAGAATCACTTATTATTTCCGTCCAAAGAATTATTTGATATCTAAAGGGCACAGAAGAATATGGCTTGTGGTATCCCAAGGGTAACGATCTCATTATTCAAGACTTTATAGATGCAGATTGGGCAGGAAGCGTTGATGATCGTAAGAGTACTAGTGGATCAGCATTATATCTAGGTGGTTGTCTCGTATCATGGTTGAGCAAAAAGAAAACTTCAATCTCGTTATCTACAACGGAAGCAGAATACATTGCAGCAGCATCATGTTGTACTCAAGTCCTTTGGATGAAAAAAACTTTGCAAGATCTTCAAGTACAATTGAGTGAGCCTATTCCCATATTCTGTGACAACACTAGTGCCATCAACATCTCCAAGAATCCTATGCATTCAAAAACAAAACACATTCCGGTCAAATATCATTTTTTTAGAGAACAAGCCGCTGAAAAGAATATCAAACTTGAGTATGTTTGTACAAAAGAAAAAATTGTTGATATCTTCACTAAACCTTTACCTCGTGAAGCATTTGAATATCTTCATCAAAAGCTTGGGATTCTCCCAAGTTCTCATTAGATTACAGGTCTGCAGGACGATTGTGTGTCAGGGGAGTGGAAGTTTGTATAGGTCCACAAGATGGTTGTGTTTTAGGGGGATTTACCCTTTTCCATTGATGTCAAAGGGGGAGAGAATGTTGTAGGAAGAGGTGTCATGATCGCAGGGGGAGTACTTGCGTTGCCATCGATGCCAAAGGGGGAGATTGTTTATCAGCAGTTGTCATTGATGTCAGCCCAAGTAGCACTAGGGGCTAACCCAATATTGCATGGAAATTTTGACCTACAAAATTAATATATTCTAGGTAAATAATGCTTTTGATGGTTTCTATTTGTCGAGATGTTTCCGTTGTTATATGGCACGCCATGTAATTCTTCACGGTTTGAGAGATATTCATGTTTGAAGTTTGTACCCCCAGTTAGTGAGCTAAAACCCCATGGGGTTGGAGCATGGGTAGTTGAAAAGTCATTATTAATATTTTTTAAGCTCCTAAAATCCCTCCCACATTCACTTGTTGAAGCCCCTTTCAACTTAAGCATTTATATAAATTGTGATCTTCTTTTCCTCCTTAGGTAAGGGATTTCGCCATCTGAAACAGGTCATCGTGGAATTTGTGCTCTAAATTTTTTTCTACAAAGGTTCAGAATCTCAAATTATTATGAGGGGAATCTGAAATCCTAAGGAAGCAGCTGTAAAAATTTTAGATCAAGGGGCATAACAGTTTTTGAGATATGATTTGTGGAAGTCAAGGTTTTTGCAGGATCCTGAAATTCATCTCAAAGAAGTGACCTTGGTAAATTCGTCATAACTCTCTCTCTGAGTATCGGATTGAAATTCTATAAAAATTGGTAGATATTAAACAGTCTATAATTTTCTCTCTATCAATTTGAGAGCCAAATGAAGAAACAGTGACACGTGGCATGTCATACAAATGCACTTTTCTGAAATAGTGCATGATTAGGGCATTGTGAGTGATTGGGTATACATTTCTCTTGAAGAATCCAAATTGGGTCATACCTGTGGCATTAGAAATATGACTCAGAGGAATACTATAGGACCGAAAATTAGATATTGAGGATTTGAAAAAATAGAGACACACCAGATTCAATATCGAGGTCCTAGAAGGCAAGAAAAATCTAGATCATGTGTTGTCAAGGGTTGCAAAGGACCAAACTTTATACGGTAGCAAAAGAAAAGAAAGGTGCAGCAAAGGGTAGCATGATAAGAGCAGCAACCAAGGTGCATAATAGCAACAAGAAGTTCATCATATGAAGTCTTCAAGTGGGCAGCACTGCATACAATCATTGTAAAGGTATCATTGTACTTAGTCATTGTAAATACATTATTGTACAAATTGTACTAGTATCTATATGCCAAGGGTTGAAGAGGCAGTGTTGGGAGGTCTAGGATCATCATTAGGTGGTTGTGTCAAAGTTGGGGTTATGGTCTAGTATATCTTCTTCTTCTACATCATTCTATATCATTGTAAAGTGGACCATTTTCCCTGATACAGGAGTCCATTCTTCTTTTATTCTTCTATAGGGTGGTAGGGTGGTGCTAGGGTGAGTTGTAGCTCATTGGGTGTTGGGGCATCCGTTCAGTTGACTACTGAAGAATCTCGGGCGTTGGAGCGTCCATCCAGTGGGAGCTGGAGAAGAATGCTTTTCTAGATTTTAGGAAGTTGGAGCTTTATTTTCAATTGGAGTTGAAAAGAATTATTAGAAAAGCATTAGGTGGTTTTTGTCCCGGAGTGGGTTTCCACCTTAAAAACTGTGTGCATTTGTGTTCCTCTTGTTTTCTTCTATCATTGTACAAACACTGATAATAATTGAAGATTAACTAATGCTCTAATTGAAAGAAATATTGATTCACCCCCCCTCTCAGTATTTCCAACAATTGGTATCAGAGCTTGGTTCCTTCAATAGCAGTTTAACAGCTGGAAGGAGGTCATGGAGCATACCAAGAATGGTGTACCTATATTCAATGAAAATAATTATGCACTCTGAAAAGGAAGAATGGAGTTCTATCTCTTGGCGCAAGGTTACGAAGTATGGGACACTGTTCAAAATGGATTTACATCAATCGCAGATGAACAAGGTAAGAAGAATTTGGTAAATGATGCAAAAGCAAAGAATATTATTATCAGTGGACTTATTGAATTTGCTTATCATAAGGTGTTGGGTTGTAAAACTACCAAAAATGTATGGGACAAGCTTGAGAATATATATGCAGGTGACTCAAATGTCAAAAAAGCAAAGCTTCAAATCTATAGAGAAAAATTTGAGCAACTCAGAATGAAAGAAGATTGCAACATTGCTGCATACTTCCAATACGTTGATGAAATAACCAATACTCTGGAAGGATTGGGAGAGCCAGTTGACGAGAAGACTATTATACGGAAGATTCTTAGAACATTACTAGGGAGATTCAACCCAAAGGTATCGGTCTTAGAATACAGTGCAAATCTGGACAAACTCAGCAAGGAAGAATTACATGGAGTTCTCATAGCATATGAAATGAGACTTGATGAAGAAAAGGGTACTTCAAATCTAGAAATTGCGTTCGTTGCATCTAAGAAAACCAATAAGGACAAAAAACCTTCAATTGAAATGACATGCACCTGCAAGTGTGAATAAAAGGGAGATGATGGAGAAGGCCTTTCAGATGAAGAATATGCTTACTTTACGAGAAAACTAAAACCTGGTAAGGGAAAATTCAAAGGTAAACTTCCATTGATATGTTTCGGTTGTGGTGAGGTTGGGCATTTCGTAGAAAAAAGTCCGAACAAAAGTGATGGCAACTCAAAAGGAAAGAAAGGCTTTAAGAAATTCAACAAGTAAGGCAAAAATAAAGGATCCAAAAGGAAATTTCTCTCTAAAGAAGATAGCTCCTCATCCGATGAAGAAAGTGACAGCAAAGAAGAAGCTAATGAGAAATTATTGTTTATGGCCAAGCACAATAAACAAGAAGTATCAAACAATGAAGAAGAAGGGTTGACCATAGAAGAATTTTATGAGGAGGCAATCAAGCTTATAAAAGAGCTCAATGATGAGAAGATCCGTTCCAATACACTTGAAGAACAAGTTCAAGGTCTCAAAATTGAGGTTGAAGAACACAAATGTATTGAAGAGTCACTTCAAAAGAAGTTGGAAGAAAGAAATCAAGAAAGGGAAGCATTAGAAGCCGAAGTCGTCTCGTTGCGTAAGGAATTGAAGAAGGGAAAAACTATCCAAAACTATGCCAACAGTTCAAGGGCATTGGAAGAACTCATCAACAATCAATGATCTGTAATATTACGAATTAGCAATGACTAATTGGAATATTCCATTTTGGTCAATTTTGCTTTAAGTAGTTAGATTATGAATAAAAATGAGTAGAGGGACCACAACTCACTCTAAAATAAGAGGGACATCCTAGTAGATGCACGTTGTAATCAAGGGGGCCAAATTGAGCACGCAACAAAGGGATACTACCGTGGTATCGTGGGTGGAGGCGGCCTCCGGTTTTGAGAGCAGCCGACACTATATAAAGAAGATAGCCTCCTCATTTTGCATCATTGGAGTTTATGCATTTGAAGCTGGTCATTGCGACTTTGAGCATGTTGGCTGTTTAGCCTGTCTGCAGCACTGTTTAGTGCATTGAATGTCTCCATTTGGAGATCTCACCCTCAGCCCCAGGGGACTTCGAGTGCCTGCTCGGGTGAGGTAGTCCCATCAGTGTTGTTATAGGAAGATTGATTTCCAGCATTCATGGAGGAGAAACGCGTCTATTGACTGTGCGGCATCTGTGGAGGAGCAGCCCATTTATTGACTACGTAGTCCTGAGTGGGAGGATGCAGTCCGTATTGGGGAAAGCTCCAGTTGGTATTCTTGGAGGATCTTGGTCTATTGGGGATTTCTGGATAATCGGGTGATCATATTATCGAGGATCCTAGGCAGTGGCTGCGTGATCATTGGGAGGAAAGCACAGAGCTGCAAAGAGGTATTTCCAGACAGCTACACGGTCGTTTTCAGCAGCTGGAACGCAGATCTGAAACACAGCCATCCCATGCAACACAGATCTGAAACTCAACCATCCCATGCAATGCAGATCTGAAACACAACAGCGTTCTGAGAATATTTCTTAACCACCTTGTGCAAGTTTAGGTGCTATCGCTTTGATCACCTATTTTACTCCCCTATATTTATCAGTATAATAAAATGGCTCAACATTCTCTTGGTATTTATTGAGTATCTATGCATGCTTTATATACACGCCATTGTATGTTTACATTACTGTTATTTCTTCCTTTTGCATTTCAATTTCTGTACCGCTTGTTTTTTTTTCTCCCACACTCTTAGACAGAGTCTGGAAAGGGCCAAATAGCCTCCATATCTCATCCTCTTTTCAAAGGTGAGATATCTGGTAAATGCCCTCCCAGTCCATCTCTGGTTAGAGTTTGCTGTGTTTTAAAGATATCCTTGAAAAGGGATATTACAGTGGTATCAGAGCATAGATCTGGCTCATCCTATGGAGCTAGTATTCTATGTCATTTGAAGAAAAACCCTACATCTGCCATAGAGGTAGGAAGTACAGAGATATTGAGCACAATTTGGAGAACACCTACGGAGAGGGAGACTGCGTTCGAGTGGTGGACATAGAACAGGAGGAGCCTACGATAGAAGCAGAGCAGGGAGAGCCGATGGCGGAGGATAGCGATGAAAAACAGTTTGGGGAAGCACTCCTTAGATCAGTGCAGGATCTGGCGAGGTAGATAGAGGTGATGGGCCAGAGATTCATGGTTGTAGAGACTAGAAAACATGAAATTCCAAAGGGTTTCCAGGTTGGTGAGGGGTCGCGCACATCCCACCATTTGCAGGAGAAGGTTGCCACTCTGCACCAGGCATCATATGCCCCCAATCGTGCCACTATGCCCACTTTTCTGAGTGCAGATACTGGGAAAGGAGCACAGGAGGACCCAGAGTTTGACCGCATAGGTGATTGTTTTGCTGAGTACCAGGTAGCTGGACAGGATTTCATGGATGCCATTTTATTCAAATACTTTGTTCAGATCATGCGAGATAGTAGACCCCACAACCATCATAGAGGGCACTGGCATTATCATGATGGAAACACCCAGCGTATAGCAAGCCGATTCCATTTACCTATGTTTGATGGTTCATCAAACAGTTCGGCAAAGTCTTAGGTGGAGAATTTGGATGTATATTTCTAGCTCAACCAGATGGCAGAGTCAGAGGCCATCAAGGTGGCCACGCTGCATTTGGAGGGTGAGGCTCAAGACTAGTGGTTCCATGGAAGGGTGACACTTGGGCATTCCATTGTGACTACCTATGTCGAGTTCACTCGAAGACTAATAGAGAGGTTCGACCGGAAGGAACCAGAGGAGCACTTTGTTGAGCTAACGAGGCTCAAATAGACCAGGAGTCCTGAGAAGTATATTGAAAATTTCCTGAGGATTTCAGTGATGGTGCCAAATCTATCCGCAGCCCGGATGATCTATATGTTTTTTGAGGGGTTAGTGGAGCCACTTCGAGGTCTAGTTAGATCCACTAGACCAGCCACACTCCAGGATGCCATTGGCAAAACTCGAGATTTGCAGGATGCCTTACCCCGGACCAGGGCACCTTACCCCTAGAAACAGGCTTTCCAGCCAAAGGGGAAGGATGTGAGGATTCCACCTCCAAAGGGGAATCAGGGTAGGGTACAGCTCGATGATGATGCCCGGAGGGAGTTGAAGATGAAGAGGTTATGCTTTACCTGTCAGGAGCTGTGGGCACCAAGTCACAGATGTGCTGTTGGCAAAGCACATTTCATTGAGTTCTTCTTTGAGAGTAGCGAGGAAGAGGATGAGTATGAGGATAGGGAGGCAAGAGATAGTCAAACAAAGCAGGACCATTTTCCACCTCCACCTCCAGGGGCAGGAGGTGCAGCTTTTTCACCCACAGGGGGGACCCTTGCAGCATTGCGAGGAGTACCCAAGTATCTGATGTTGCAGGTCCAAAGGACAGTGTGTGGGCAGCAAGTTTCAATTTTGTTAGACAGTGGGGCAACCCACAACTTCATCGATGCACAGATGGTTGAAAGGAGAGGCATACCGACAAAGAGCTTCGATGGATTTTCAGTGTTGGTCCCAGGAGATTAAATGATGTAGTGTTCCAGGTATGTTTTAGAGCTGACTGTGACGATGGGTACCTACACAGTGACCGACCATATTTTTGTGGTTAACATACTAGATACCAATGTGGTATTGGGTGTACAATGGCTAATTAATTTGGGGAAAGTCACCACAGATTGGGAGGCCTTGGAGATGGAATGGGATGACAAGAAGACTGGGAAGCATGAGAAGATACGTGGGATGCACACTTACCCACCTCAGACTATTTCAGCTCACCGGATAGAGGCAGACTTCCAAAAGGGAGACATAGAGTGGGTAGTTGAGTTGCGGGCATTAGAGGTAGGGGCTACCAGGCAGATAGTTCATCCGGATATACAGGCCATCCTCGATAGGTATGAGATGCTATTTGGAGAGATACCATCGGGATAGCCACCAGATCAAGGGTTTGAGCACACTATTGAGCTAGAGCAAGGCATCCAGGCCATTATTACCACACCCTATAGGCACCCCAAGGCCTATCAGGATGAGATTGAGCAGGCCATCTAGGAGTTGTTGGCTCTTGGACATATTCGGCCTAGCACCAGTCCTTTTGCTTCTTCGGTGGTGTTGGTGAAGAAGAAGGATGGTACAATGAGAATGTGCATTGATTATAGGGCCCTAAATAAGAAGACCCTGAAGAACAGGTACACCATACCACAGATTGACGAGCTGATGGATGAGCTTAGAGGAGCCCAGTTCTTCTCAAAGATCGATTTGAGATCCGGGTACCACCAGATTTGCGTGAGGGAACAGGACATTTCCAAGATCGCTTTCAGGTGCCATTACGACCACTTTGAGTTTCTGGTTATGGCTTTCGGGCTAACCAATGCCCCAGCTACTTTTCAGTCATGCATCAACCATATCTTCCGCAATAATTTGAGGAAGTTTGTGTTGGTTTTTTTTGATGATATATTGATATATAGCAGGACTTGGGAGGAGCATCTCCAACACATAGAGGCAGTACTGCATATCTTGGAGGAGCAATAGTTCTATGCTAAGCTCTCCAAGTGTGAGTTTGGGATGATGGAGATGTTGTATTTAGGACACATCATAGGAGTGGATGGAGTGAGGGTCCACGAGGAGAAGATCAGGGCCATTAGAGACTGGCCAAAGCCGAGAAACGTGACGGAACTTTGAGGATTTGTTGGCATCTGCACATATTACAGGAAGTTCGTCAAGAGTTTCTCTCAGCTTGTGGTACCCCTTATAGATTTGACTAAGAAGGGAGAATTCAGTTGGTCGGATATAGCGCAGTGGGCTTTTGACAGGCTCAAGGAGGTTATGAGCAGCTGTCCATTGCTTGTGTTGCCAGATTTTATGCAGCCTTTTGGTTTGGAGTGTGATGCATCGAGAGAAGGGATCGGCACAGTCTTGATGCAGGGAGGCCACCCTATAGCCTATGAGAGTAGAAATATCCTTCCTCGTGAGAAGTTGTATCCTATATATGACAAAGAGATGTTGGCCATTATGCATTCATTAGCCAAATTCCAGCAGTACTTAGTGGGTAACAAGTTTCGGGTAAGGACTGTTCACAACAGCTTCAGGTTCTTTTTGGAGCAGAAACAGCTACAGGAGAGGTAGTAGAAGTGGATCAGTAAGATCTAGGCTTATGAATTTAACATTGAATATGTTAAAGGGAAGAATAATGTGGTAGTTGATGCACTTTCATGTAGGCCAGCTACCTTGTCTCTGATGAGCTAGGATACAGATTTGAAGGCTCGACTCTTGGTGGAGTACTCCAAGGATGGATTTTCCTATGAGGTTCTGGATGGTCAGGTGACATATGACAGATATAGGGTGATATATGAGATCATCTACTAAAGAGATAGGATCTTCTTGACGGAGGGCTCCCAGCTCAAGAAGAAGATACTTCAGGCGTCTCATGACTCACCATTGTCCGGCCATTAGGGGTTTACCAAAACCTACTGGGCTATCAGAGAGAGGTTCTCATGGAAAGGCCTCAAGGGGGACATGCTCCAGCATATCAAGGAGTGTGAATTTTTCTAGAGAAACAAGGGGGAGATGAACCATCCCGTAGGCTTGTTGCAGCCTCTTCCCATTCCGGAGGGGAAATGGGAGAGCATTTTGATGGATTTCATCATATGGTTGCCCACGGTGCAATGTAAGGACTGTATATACGTCGTCGTTGATCGAATGACGAATTAAACACATTTTTTCGCCATATTTGCACACTATATAGCAGCACAGGTGGTGGAGCTGTTCTTTAGAGAGTTTTTCAGGTTGCATGGTCTTACCAAGACCATCATCAATGACAAGGACAGCTACTTTATGGGCAGATTCTGGCAGGAGCTTTTTCGGCTGGTAGGGATGGAGCTAACACCGAGCACCAGCTATCACCCACAAACATATGGGTAGACAGAGATAGTTAACAAGTGGCTTGACGATTACTTGCATAACTATGTTAGTGGGTAGCAGAGAGCATGGCTAAAGTGGCTGCATTTGGGGGAGTACTGTTACAACAACACATATCACATGTCCATCGGTATGACACTGTTCTATGCTTTGTATGGGTACCATTTTTTATCTTTTGTTGATATGATGTTGGGTGCTAGCAAGGCTCCGAGAGCCAAATATTGGATCTAGGAGAGTTAGGACATTCTCTGCGCTCTCAAGGATAACATGGCTACCACGCCAAACCAGCAGAAGCGGTATGTCGACAGGGGTCGGATGGTAAGACAGTTTGAGGTAGGAGACTTGGTCTACCTATGTTTATAGCCATACCGACAGTCATCACTGAAACATAAGGGAGTTGAGAAGCTCAAGCCTCATTTTTATGGACCATACAGGGTGATATGCAGAGTTGGACAGGTTGCGTATGAGTTGGAGCTGCCCCAAGGCAACAAGATTCATAACATTTTCCATGTGTCATGTCTAAAGAAAGCATTGGGGTAGTAGGTGACAGTGACAGAGGAGCTACCGCCTACAGATGATGAAGGGCATTTGGTATTACAACTCGAGGAAATTATTGATACCAGGGAGAGGCAGTTGCGGAATAAGACAATCCGGGAGTTCTTGGTGAGGTGGAAGAATTTTCTCGATGAGGATGCTACTTGGGAGAATGAGAAAATCTTGCAGCATCCATCGCTACAGTTTCTTGGGGACAAGAAACATTCTGTCAGGCGAGACTATAATATTCCCAATTAGCAATGGCTAATTGGAATATTCGATTTTGGTCAATTTTTCTTTAAGTAGTTAGATTATGAATAAAAGTGAGTAAAGGGACCACAACTCACTCTAAAATAAGAGGGACTTCCTAGTAGACGCACGTTGTAATCAAGGGGGCCAAATTGAGCATGCAGCAAAGGGATATTACCATGGTATTGTGGGTGGAGGAGGCCTCCGGTTTTGAGAGTGGCCAATGGTATATAAAGAAGATAGCCTCCTCATTTTGCATCATTGGATTTTATGCATTTGAAGCTGGTCATTGCGACTTTGAGCATGCTGGCTGTTTAGCTTGTCTGCAGCGCTGTTTAGCACTTAGAGTGTCTCCATTTAGAGATCTCTCCCTCAGCCCCAGGGGAATTTTAGTGCCTGCTCGGGTGAGGTAGTCCCATCAGTGTTGTTATAGGAAGATTGATTTGAAACATTCATGGAGGAGCAGCGCATCTATTGACTATGCGACATCTATGGAGGAGCAACGCGTTTATTGACTACACAGTCCTAAGTGGGAGGACGTAGTCTGTATTGGGGAAATCTCTGGTTGGTATTCTTGGAGGATCTTAGTCTATTGGGAATTGCTGGATAAGTGGGTGATCATATTATCGGGGATCCCAGGTAGTGGCTGTGTGATCATTGGGAGGAAAGAAAAGATCCGCAAAGAGGTATTTCTAGATAGCTACACAGCCATTTTCAGTAGTTGGAACACAGATCTGAAACACAGCCATCCCATGCAACACAGATCTGAAACTCAGCCATCCCATGCAACGCAGATATGAAACACAACAGTGTTATGAGAATATTTCTTAACTGCCTTGTGCAAGTTTAGGTGCTATCGCTTTGATCACCTATTGTACTCCCCTATATTTATCAGTATAATAAAATGGCTCAGCGTTCTCTTGGTATTTCTTGAGTATCTGTGCATGCTTTATATACACGCTATTGTATGTTTTCATTACTATTATTTCTTCCTTTTTCATTTCAATTTTTGTACCACTTGTTTTGTTTTCTCCCACACTCTTAGACAGAGTCTGGAAAGGGCCAGATAGCCTCCAGATCTCATCCTCTTTTCAGAGGTGAGATATCTGGTAAATGCCCTCCCAGTCCATCTCTGGTTAGAGTTTGTTGTGTTTTAAAGATATCCCTGAAAAGGGATATTACACTATCTTACAACGACAGAACTGGCCTTGGTTACAAAGAAGAAGAAGCAGGACCTTCTACAACAAAATACAATGAACCTATGAGATCTGACATACATGTAGACTTCATTGGACAAGATTTGTAAGCACATCCTTAGAAGACGATTCCTCGAAGAAGATTTTCATCCATGTACCAACATATTTTTGATGGCTATTGTTATTCATGTGGAAAATTTGGTCATAAAGTTGTATAATGTCACACGTACCCTAGGAATCAATACAATTCCAAGATATTCTTCAAATATGAACCTCCCAGGGTTCAACGAAACATCAATATATTTGAACATTTAAGAAATAATATGGAATGTTACAAATTTCAGAACTTTGGACACATAGCCAGAGAATGTAGACTTGAAAATCCTCTAGAAGAATCTTCGAAGCCACATAATGAAGAACATGGAAGAAGAAGAAGACTGATAATTGTGCTCTTGCTCTCAAGGCTCAAAAAAATAAAGATGTGTGTTATGTTGACAATGGTTTCTCAATGCATATGACTGGAGATAGAAAGAAATTTGTATCTCTAAAAGAGAAGAAGGATGGGACCACATCATTTGGAAATGATGGATCTTCAAATGTTATAGGATCAGGTACCATCACTCTTGGAAGAAAAGATGTTATAGCCAAGAATGTTCTATTGGTCAAAAACATGAATCACAATTTGCTTAGTGCTGGAAAGATGTGTGATCAAGGACACACAATGCTATTCAACTCCACAAAATGTGAAATCAGGAAAGGCACGTATGCTAAAATTTTGGCTACATCAATTCGAGCTCCAAACGACATATATGTTCTGGATGAAGCAACTAAAGCATGTCTACTAGCTAAAGAAGATGAAAGTTGGTTATGGGACAAACGAATGGGTCATATAAAATTTGAAAATCTTGTCAGGATAAGCAAAAAGGAAGCAGTACGAGAAATGCCAAAAATCTCAAAACCTTCCAACACACTATGTGAGGCATGTCAGCATGGTAAGCAGACAAAAGTCCAATTTAAAAAAAAAGAACACTTTGCATCAAATCCATTGGAATTGATACATACTGATCTATGTGGTCCTGTGAGAACAAAAGGCTTAGACGGAGAATTATATTTCATGTTAATGATAGATGACTATACCAGGATGACAACCGTCAGTTTCCTAAAGAAAAAATCTGAAGCATTTGAGTGCTTTAAGATATACAAGGAGTTGGTTGAAAATGAAACTGATTTAAAAATAAAGTGATTGAGATCAGATAATGGTGGAGAATTCACTTCCAAATTATTTTAGCAATACTGTGACAAAAATGGAATAAAAAGGAAATTTTCAACAAAACGAACACCTCAACAAAATGGAGTTGCTAAAAGAAAGAATAGAACCGTACAGGAAATTGGTAGAACAATGTTGAATGACTCAAAATTGGATGAAAAATTCTGGGTTCAAGCAATTGATACAACAGTCTTCATTATCAACTAAAGTTTTCTCATAAATAATTGCAACAAGACTCCATATGAATTATGGAAAGGAAAACCAGCTAATGTAAAATATTTCAGAATCTTCTGAAGAAAATTTTATATCAAAAGAGAAGATCAAAATTTGGGTAAGTTTGAACCACGTGTTGATGAAGGTATCTTTGTTGGTTACTCATGCAAAAGAAAGGCCTATAAATGCTATAATCTAAGACGAAAATAGATAGTGGAGAGCATAAATGTTACATTTTACGAAGATGGTGTTCTAGCGAGTAATGATGAGGATCTAGAATCTTTGAAACTTGAGACAGAGGCTGAAAAAGACACAGATAAAATTGTAGAACAAGAAGAAACTATAAACGAGGAAGAAGTAAACAATGATCATCAAGATTTACCAGAACAACAACATGAATCTCCTCCAAGGAGAAAAAAAGAGTGGATTCAAAAGAACCATCCATCAAATCAAATCATTGGTGACATAACTGAAGGTCGACAACTTCGTTCATTACAACAAGCTCACGTTGCTTTTCAAGAAACCTTTGAGCCTAGTAGTTTTGAGGAAGACAACCAGAATGAACATTGGGTAGCATCTATGAATGAAGAATTGGATCAAATTGAGAAGAATAACACCTAGGAATTAGTTCCATGACCAAAAGATAAAAATGTCATTGGGACTAAATGGGTGTTCAGGAACAAATTGAATGAAGATGGGCAGGTTACCAGAAACAAAGCAAGATTGGTTTGCAAAGGTTATGCACAAGTGGAAGGAACTTATTTCAACGAAACATTTGCACCAGTTGCCAGAATGGAAGCCATCCAAATGTTTCTCACCTATGCATGTTCAAGAAAAATCAAAGTCTACAAAATGGATGTTAAGTCAACATTTCTGAATGGAGAATTAGAAGAAGAAGTTTACATCAAACAACCTGAACATTTATACTATCACAAAAAGAAGACTATGTCTGCAGGTTAAAGAAGGCTCTATATGGTCTCAGGCAGGCTCCGAGAGCATGGTATGCTCATCTTGATGGATATCTATGTCAACAAGGGTTCAAGAAAGGTACTGTTGATAGAAATATTTATGTACAAACAGATAAAGATAATTTAAAAATCATTGAGGTATATGTGGATGATATAATATTTGGTAGCAATGATGATCAACTAAGTAAGAACTTTTCTACAAAGATGCAAAGTGAGTTTGAGATGTCTTTACTTGGTGAGTTGACATACTTCTTAGGGCTTCAAATATCTTAGCAAGAGAAAAAAATATTTATATGTCAAGCCAAGTACATCAAGGAAATGCTTAAGAAATTCAAAATGGAAGATTGCAAACCCGTCCTTACTTCGATGGTAACAGGTTGCAAATTGAGCATAGACGACTCATCTAAGGATGTGGATCAGAGGTTGTACAGATCTATGATTGGTAGTATTCTATATGTAATAACCTCTCGACCAGATGTTATGCAAGCAGTTGGAAAAGTAGCAAGATTCCAAGCAGCACCAAAAGAATCACATAATATTGCCGTCAAAAGAATTCTCTGATATCTAAAGGGCACAAAAGAATATGGCTTGTGGTATCCCAAGGGTAACAATCTCATTATTCAAGCCTTTACAGATGCAGATTGGGCAGGAAGAGTTGATGATCGCAAGAGTACTAGTGGAGAAGCATTCTATCTAGGTGGTTGTCTCGTATCATGGTTGAGAAAAAAGCAAACTTCAATCTCGTTATCTACAGCGGAAGCAGAATACATTGCAACAGCATCATGTTGTACTCAAGTCCTTTGGATGAAACAAACTTTGCAAGATCTTCAAGTACAATTGAGTGAGCCTATTCCCATATTCTGTGACAACACTAGTTCCTTCAACATCTCCAAGAATCCTATCATGCTTTCAAAAACAAAACACATTCCGGTCAAATATCATTTTTTTAGAGAACAAGTCGCTAAAAAGAATATAAAACTTGAGTATGTTTGTACAAAAGAAAAAATTGTTGATATCTTCACTAAACCTTTACCTCGTGAAGCATTTGAATATCTTCGTCAAAAGCTTAGGATTCTCCCAAGTTCTCATTAGATTACAGGTCTGCAGGACGGTTGTGTGTCAAGGGGAGTGGAAGTGTGTACAGGTCCGCAGGATGGTTGTGTTTTAGGGGGAGTTAGCCTTTTCCATTGATGTCAAAGGGGGAGAGAATGTTGTAGGAAGAGGTGTCATGATTGCATGTGGAGTACTTGTGTTGCCATCAATGCCAAAGGGGGAGATTGTTGATCACCGATTGTCATTGATGTCAACCCAAGCAGCACCACGGGCTAACCCAATATTGCATGGAAATTTTGACCTACCAAATCAATATATTCTAGGTCAATAATTCTTTTTATGGTTTATACTTGTCGATATGTTTCCGTTGATATATGGCACGCCATGTAATTCTTCATGGTTTGAGAGATATTCATGTTTGAAGTTTGTACCCCCAGTTAGTGGGCTAAAACCCCATGGGGTTGGGGCATGGATCATTGAAAAGTCATTATTAATATTTTTTAAGCTCCTAAAATCCCTCCCACGTTCACTTGTTGAAGCCTCTCTCAACTTAAGCATTTATATAAATTGTGATCTTCTTTTCCTCCTTAGGTAAGGGATTTTTCCATCTGAAACAGGTCATCGTGGAATTTGCGCTCTAAATTGTTTTCTACGAAGGTTAATAAGTTGAAATTTTTATGACGCGGAGTGGAAATGCTGAGGAAGCTTTTTTTTAAATTTTAGATCAAGGGACACTATATTTTTGGAGATATGATCTGTGGAAGTCGGGGTTTTTGCAGGCTCCTGAAATTCATCTCAAAGAAGTGACCTTGGTAAATTCGTCATAACTCTCTCTCTGAGTATCAGATTGGAATTTTGTAAAAATTGGTAGATAGTTCACAGTATTTAATTTTTGTTCTATCAATTTCAGAGCCAAATGAAGAAACAGTGACACGTGGAATGTCCTACAAGTGCACTTTGCTGAAACAATCCATAATTAGGGCATTGTCAGAGATTGGGTATAGCTCTCCCTTGAAGAATCCAAATTGGGTCAGACCTATGGCATTGGAAAGATGACTCAGAGGAATACTATAGGACCAAAAATTTGATATTGAGGATCTAAAAAAACAGAGATACACCAGATTCAATATCGAGCTCCTAGAAGGCAAGAAAAAGCTAGATCATGTGTTGTCAAGGGTTGCAAAGGACCAGAATTTCTACGATAGCAAAAGCAAAGCAAGGTGCTACAGAGGGCAGCATGATAAGAGCAGAAACCAAGTGCATAACAACAGAAAGAAGTTCATCATATGAAGTCTTCAAGTGGGCAACACTAAATACAATCATTATAAAGGTATCATTGTACTTAGTCATTGTAAATACATTATTGTACAAATTGTACTTGTATCTTTCTGCCAAGGGTTGAAGAGGTAGTGTTGGGAGGTCTAGGATCATCATTAGGTGGTTGTGTCAAAGTTGGGGTTATGGTCTAGAATGTCTTCTTCTTCTACAGCATTCTATATCATTGTAAAGTGGACTATTTTCCCTGGTGCGGGAGTCCATTCTTCTTTTATTCTTCTATAGAGTGGTAGGGTGGTGCTAGGGTGAGTTGTAGCTCATTAGGTGTTGGGGCATCCATTTAGTTGTCTACTGAAGAATCTCAGGCATTGCAGCGTCCATCCAGTGGGAGCTAGAGAAGAATGTTTTTCTAGATTCTAGGAAGTTGGAGCTTTATTTTCATTTGGAGTTGAATATTAAAGAATTATTAGAAAAGTATTAGGTGGTTTTTGTCCCAGAGTGGGTTTCCACCTTAAAAATTGTGTGCATTTGTGTTCCTCTTATTTTCTGCTATCATTTTACAAACACTGATAATAATTGAAGATTAACTAATGCTCTAATTGAAAGGAATACTGATTCACCCCCCCCCCTGTATTTCCAACATAAAATATACCATTATAAAGATACGTTGTAATTTAGATTATTTTTTTAATATAAATTATTATTCCTAATTTGATTTTTTTGATAATTTAGGTGAAACTTTTAGCCATTAAAGACACTCTTATCTAGATTTTGGGAATTCATGCAATTTTTTTTGTTTGTTCACGGACATCAAAGATCGATGAATGTAAAGTCCACAGAATTTTTGTACTAGGAAAATCCACCCAAAGGGATCACTTCCTATGAGCTCAACCACAGAGCCTGACCTCGAGAGTGTCGAGAGAGTTGAACTTGTGAGCTCTTAATAGAAAATGTGCTTTTAATGATGGGTACTTAACCAATTGATCTAACTCTCGGGGTTTGAACTCATGCAATATACATGTATATGTATAGATAATAAAAACTATAGCTAAGCTCATAATTATAATACATTAAGATATGCTTAGGTGAAATTTTACACTATTAAAGACAATCTTATCTATATCTTAGGAACTCTTGCAACACACACACATACACACACACACACACACAGAAAATCTCACAACGAGAGTACATCAAGATATAATTCTTACCATGGTAAAAAATTGCACCCCATTTCTATGTAATTTCCTATGAACATTAAGAACACTTGGGTAGTATCCAATACATCAAATTTCTAAAAATTTATAAAAGATAAATCCTAAATAAAATTCCTAGTAAAAACACAAAGTATGAATACATTAAAAAAGGATTATGATGAAAAATTAATTCATCATTAATATCATTACTTGATGTGTTAGTTACATGATCTTCCATAGGTTGTTTCCATGGAGAGTCTATTTTTGTTCTTGTTTAATACAAGATTCCAAGATTTCCAACCCCATTCTAGCATTAAAACAGTTGTGTAGATGACCCTCTAGGGTAGGAGAAGTTGGGCACAGGGTGAGTTTCCATGCTAGGAAAAACTAAAGTCCTTTGATTTCCAAATTTGGGGTAGAGATGTGTTAGGTTTGTTGGATGTGTATGCCTATGAAAACTTAAATTTCCATGGGTCCCATTTGTTGAGGAAAAAAATTGAGTTCTAAGGCCTTGAATTTTGCAAATATGTCCTTGATTTCACTATCTAAATTGCCTAAATTGTTGGTAATGTCTTCATATCTTGCCAATGCTTGCATTGTTACTTTGAGTTCTGTATAATCCATGCTTTTTTCATAACTTATTCGACCAAAATTATTAATAGCTTCTTGTTTTTCATTCTAAGGTCCAAAACTTGTCAAAGAAGGAGGCTCCCCAGTTGAGCTTAGAGCCACACCACCTAAATCTTCCCTTTATCATAAAGAACCCAGGAACAAATGACCTTTAGGAAGTAACCAAAACCCAAATTGAAACTAGGGGATAACTAGAAAAATTGAAAAATGTCATTAGCTAAGGGGGCTAGGGAAACCTCTCTAAAATAAGAGGAGCCATGAGAACCCCATCACAGAGGATACAAGTTGTGGGATACGTAGAGCATCCCAAACCAAAGATAACTAGAATGCATAATATTCGCACCCTTTTCTAGAATGAGTGCCTAATTCCACTTGATTTTGATGGAAATATATTTAATAAGAGTAGTCTATTGAGGCCACAAATTCACCAGCAAAATAACGGAAATTATGGCATGATTTTTTCCAAAATCCGACAGAAATTTTGGGAAATCCAAGTTATAATTGTCAAAATTTAGGATTTTTGGGCACCTAGGGGTTTTTGATGGTGTTGAATCCATTTCCACTATCAAATAAATAATTTAAACACTCCTATGATCATATTTTTTGAGAAATAAGTCATTGTATTCTAACAAAAATTAACTTTCTGGACGAATTTGTGGCATCAATAGACAATGCCTATTTAATAATACGTGTGTCTCATCGCATTACTGTAAGGAAATTATAAGTAGAGGCAATGTGGGTTGGGAATCTAAATATTGTGGAGTGGTCATATTCACTAACTTCAATCATAGTCAAATTAATTAATAATCTTGCATTGATCCATATATCAATAATATATAATTTTAATTAATTATTTAAATTAAAAAATAATTACAAATAAAATTATATACATACATACTCTTACACATAATAATATAACTTAATTTTGTATATATATATTTTTAAAGTTCATGTTTAAGAATTCCATATTATTTAAGTTTATTAAAGTTCATATTAATTTTTATTTTATTTTAAAACTCTATCTTATTTCAAAAGAACATGATGTTGGAAAAATACTGAGAGGGCCAGGGGGGGTGACATGATTACATCGAAGACAACTTATACCCATAGGGGGAAACAACACACATAACTCGACCTCTATCACCATGAAGATCTATAGAGACTTTCAAAACTAAATACATATAAAATACAACCATAATATGCCTTGAAACTTCCACATGCAAATTAAGTACTGAAGCAAGAACCAAAGTCATAAAGGGCACCCAAAAATCATGCCCACATCCACCATCCCCTAAGAACACATATAAAACAACCAATTTTTAGTGACATGAGAGCCACCAAACTATAGGAAACTAAAAGCATTAACCAACAGGAGGAGAGACCACTAATGTCGACCCAACAACCAACAATTCGTCCACATAATTCATAGCCTTCTCTTAACACCATACACTTATAGCCATAGATACAAGAAAGCTTGAAAGACTGAAATATAAAACCATAAGAAAAACTCAGAAACACATAGCTTCAACCACAATATTATCACCATCATCCGTAGAATTGAAGACCACCAAAGGGCCTTTCGAAGACAAAACTAGAAGCTTCAGGAGAGACCTAGAATTTTCCACCCACCGCCCATGCTCATTGTTCATTGTATGAGGAGGAGATATTGGTTGGAACCCTTGCACTAGAGCCAGGGGGATCCAACCGCTCCCCATGATCTGAAAATGAAAGTATTTGTTTTGTTGTTCAAAGTATTCATTTACATTAAATTAAGTGTGCAAAGTGTTTGGATAGTCTTGCAAGTGAAACAAAGTGTTTTTGATAATTGTTTATGAAATGTGGTGTGAGGGAGTGTTGTTTAATTTACTATTTAACAACTTTAATCTGAATAACGTAGTAGAATAACTTCACCATAAACACATAGAAACATGATGAGGCAGTTCACCCCTCCTGGGCTACATCTACCGAGTCCAAGGCTCCCAATGGGCATGTCCTTGATATATTATGATGCTCAAATTGGTAATACAGTGAGAAAAAGACCTAAACAAACCAAACCAGCTGTGAAAATGAATTCAGAACATAGAAAAAAGCTAAGAATGACTCTGATTTCACCTAAAACAGTGAAGTGTAGTCCAATGCAGCTCCATTTCCCTCAAGGCCCTTATGGCTCCCCAAGATTCTCTAAAGTATAAATGGCTGAAAGACACTTCTGATGGCTCTACAACCTATTCCAATGGCTCCAGAATGCTGATAATACCCGAAATCAAAAAACAATTCTCTCCAAAAGGTTCAGTAATGTGAAAGTTATGACCAGCAGAAGTTTTGTCCAATCTGGCCTAAAGAAACTCCACTAATTTTGGAGTAACTGCAATTAGCTCCGCTACATCTGGCACTGGTGCCTAAAAAGGCAGACTCCGCTTCAATTTAGATGTGCGGTTTGGGTGGCAATAAGTCTTTATGGGTTAGCAGTCACATGGACCGTCCGAACCCGTCGGATTAATCGTTGGCCCAACGATTTCATAACTATGGCCTTAACTCTATGCATAAACTTCCGCCGGAGAACATGTGAACATCCGCTACTTGACCACAACTTTGTAACGTAACCACTGGTTTAGAAGGCCAGGGTTCTAGGCCTGTGGTTATATTTATAGGGGTTGGCCCACTTTCTGCCCCCATTTAAACCTTTGTTGAAATTTAAATATGCAATGTGTCCATTGTATAATAAGAACCATCGTGCAGGCGGGCTGGTCGGGCCTGTGGGCTACCAGCCACTCGACCCGAGGTTGAATCTTGCCAACTCCAAATAATTTTGCCACTATAAAAACTTTAGTCTTGGGGTCACGTGGCGGCCTCCGGGTAGGCCACGTGGAGCCCTTTAATTGGCCACTAAATCCCATAGTCAGCGCACTGTGCAATTCACAATTGAAAAATGTCGAGCTGTGATAGGTTGATGAAGGAATATTCCATGGAATATTCTATGGAATATTCTTTTTTTAATATTTTTTTAATCAAAGTCAACCCTGGTCAAACTAGTTTTTTGCATGAAATTGTGAATTTTCAAACTTGAATAACTTTCACATACATTGTCGGATTTGAGTGCCGTTCACGGCATTAGGATCGTATCGACGAGGCCTATCCAGTCGTTCTGGTTTCAACCAATTCTGAGCAGTTCCAATTTTGAGCATTTTCTTCACTTAGGACATGATCACCTGATCACCCCACCATCTGAATCACATGCTATGTGACTTCACATGCATTAGCTGAGCATTGATTTTATCCATATCGAACCTCAAGTTCCTTAGCATTCTCTTCACATCCTCCAAAGAGATGAAAATATTATATTTTTCCACCTGCTTATCTCTTAGAACCAAACCCAATAAGGTCTTCATTTGCCAATGATGTGCTATATAATTTAGATACTGCTTACGCCTCTATTATCTAGAGCCCAGACTGACATAAGCTCCAACAACTTTGAGTCCGAGAGAGATTATCTCTCCTCCCCAACTTTTATTTACAGCTCTCAGATCTCCTGATGAGTATTAGGCATAATTGCATTAAAGTAGGTCACCATAGAGTCATGGGAAAAGAGCTATGTCCCACGCTGTCCTGGATGGGATAAAATTTGTCCTCCCCTTGTGCTCCTCATCCTCAACCTTGGTGGCATCAGTGGGTCATGGGAGGGTGCCTCAATTTTGTTACAGGGCCTACCTCTTCCTGCAAAAGGACACAACGACTAACTCAACCCTTCCTCAGTAAAACCGAGATACCAAAATACTATCTCATCGCAGAAGACATATGACCTGACATTGGACGAAGACCCACTAGAGAGGGTGAAGGAAAATGCTTCCTCAACCAGAGACTCTACCCCCTTGACCACTGAGCACACAAGACGCCACCTTAGGATCAAGAGGCTTCTACATCCTAGAGTCCATAGACAATAAACCAAACCCAATGTGTTGCACTTGTCCAGCCAAACAATTAAAACTACCCCGTCCACCCCTCTCTAAGATTTCCAGCTACCCACACCGAGGAGAAGAGATTGATCCAACAATCATTGCCAAACCTCTCTCACAAATCTAACAATTTCGTGAGGCCCTAAGATACAAACAACACATAGATATCAGGACCCTAAACCCAGAAGACCAACAGTCTTAGAATGACTATGCAATGAATTCAAGTATAACCAAGACGAGGGCGGAATGAGCACAAAGAGCTTACCAACTACAGACACCAACAAGTCTTTCCAATTGATAGTTGTCATCTTCCAGCAAAACCATGCTAAGTAAACGATTAGCTCTACCAGCTTCCAAATTAAGGAAATTCGATGAATTCCTTTTCTTTCTAGGCATTCTATCGCATCGCACTGCACCAGAACCTCATCACAAGTAGCCTTTGCATTCAGACTATTCCATGGTGTCGAGGAACTCACCTCACCCCAAACCCTATCGTCGTAAATAAATTCACCACCTATCCCAACCATTACATAGCACCTTCACCGATAAGAGGACTGCATGCCCATGCGTGAGAGACGCCAACTACATCTTTTCCTCATCAATGTGCAATTACGAGTTCGAGAGTGATGAGCACAATGCCCACATGCCAATCCCTCCATCATAACACCCTCATAGGAAATATTTAAAAATGGTTATAACTTTGCATTTTTCATTTTTTTAGATAAAACAAATATTTTATTTTTAAGAGAAGAAATATCTTAGTTTTTACTTTTTAATAAAACAAATATCAAACTTGATATATTTATAATAATAACTATGATGTAATAATTAAATAATTTATCATATTTTGCTTCCATTAATTTGTCGGAACTAGCAACATTATTTTCATTTTTATCCTAATAATAATAATTGATCAAAATGATATCAACAAAATCCAAAATCGAATTGGCTTAATTCCACAAACACTCGATATTATTTTAAAATTGAAAATTTATTAAATTATAAAATATTCATAAATAAACCATATTTGTAAAATAAAAATTTATTTTAAAAATTATAATATTAATAATTCGCAAATAAAAAATCTATTATTAAAACTATTAATTAGTTTCAAAATATACACCGCCTCAAGATAAATAGAGAAGGCTGTGAGATTAGATTAAACTTATCAAACCGTTATTCTCTTAGAACAATAGCCCTACTTCCAAGTGAATGGAACTTCCAACCGGTGCGTAATCTTCGGTTCCACCAGTTTTGGAGTTAGCGAGATCTTGCTGTTGGGATTCTGTCCGCATTTCACATGCCCCAAAATCTCAACGGTCTCCTGATCCGGAGAGGAAAAAGTGGGTTTTTTCGCTGCTCTCAAATGGTTTGGACCATATTAATCTAGATGTGCTAGTGGTTTATTCAATCTGTTACTATTGGTTGAACACAGGGATCGGGACGGCAATGAAGTTACTCTGTTACTATTGGTTGAACACAGGGATCGGGACAGCAATGAAGTTACACTAACCATGCAAAAGTTTTCGGATTCTGATTGCTAATATTAAGGCCAACAACTGGCCCCTGGTATTACACACCGTAAATCTCAACTTCCCCCAAATCCAAAGCCTAAGAATGCCTCCATTGCCCTCGAGTGCTGGAAAAAGGTTATAGTTTCATACCCACTGAACATATCTGGGGACGGGGTAGTTTCATACCCACCGAACCTGGGTACGCTTTCTGTGGTTGGTATAATAGGTATTGGCGCACATTACCTGCTCCAGGTATTGGTTCTTTTTTTTTGTATTTGACAGGTTCCATACTGCCTACAATGTTAGTACCGGATGGTCATGATGCTGACATATTGATAAGGTAGGACGGTTTTGGTCGGATCTCTTGCCCTCACGATTAATGATTTTGGTTTGGATGCTTTGGATTCTCTGAGATATTTTTGGAATCTATGTAGGTAGGATCTCTGTTGCAAGCTTTTTCTTATCTACCTTGGTCTTTTTCTATTAGTTGCCTGGGCAATTTTGGATACATCTCAGTAAAAAGATATATACACGTTGATCATCTATGGGCTTTTAACAAGTCCCTGTAAGTGTTTTGGGATTATTATCTCTTGTCTGACATGGGTCACCCTTTTCTCTTGGATGGAAAATTGGGTTTCTACCTTCAGATGCGAATGTAATGACTGATGGACTGTTTTCTCAATATATATAAACAAAACAGCCTTTTTTCTCTTGTGAAAAAAGGTACATATGTAGACAAGGATCTCCAGTATTGGACTCTCCTTGAGATGTATAGATTTATGTGAAAAATGGATGCTGGATGCACCACATTCTTAGTTAGATCATTTTTTCTTTCCTTATTTGTGTCCCATTCCCTGTCAAAACAATTCCACTATGAAATTCATTAATGTGAAAGAATTTTTTCTATTCCACATGATAATTCATGTATATGTGGGCTTCTTTGTATGTTGGATACCACTACACTGCCATTGCAAAGCATTCAAACTCAATTATAGAATGTCGAAATGAGTTATTGTTCTTTTGTTATAGCGAATGAGCCCTAATATACACTAGTTGTTAATTCTAGGCTAGCTGCATAGATTAACAATTCTTTTAAGTTCAAAGAATACCTGAGCAAGTTTTTATAAGGGTTGGTATTTCGAGTCTTTTTCTCAATGACATTTTGTTTGATTGGAAGATTTAAGTATAATTTGAAAGCAAAATTAGAAAAGAGTTCTTTTCATTCCTATAACAATAAAGAAGAGGAACATTGGAGGGCCAAGAATGGAATTTTACCAAAAGAATTGTATTTTGACTCCTATACATTAATAAAAGCATTTTAATTATGTGGAATTTTCCTGCTTAAATTCATTTTTCTTCCTCAATTGTGGCATATTTTGACAATTTCAATTGTCTTAGGTTGCATCAATTGGTATTAAAGTGAGCTTGATTCCTACAAAAGGCACAACTCTGTAAAGTGTGGTTACTAGGTAGCATTGTGTGGTACACTGTAAATTTGTGGTTGAGAAGTTTGCAAACCAAAGTGTAAACATAAAATTGCCAAAGTTGTCATAGTATGGCATAGATAAGATAAGATAAAATAATTTCATTAATGTCCCATTAATGACCACAAAATTAGTTTAATTTGTTGTTGATGGGAAAGTGATATGTTATAGGTTTAAATCTAGTTCATTCCCTCAAGGTTACCAATCACTATTAGGGTTGGTTGTTGTTCCAAAATCCATCTATAAGAAGAGAGGGGGATCCCACCAGATTTTCTTCAGAAAAAAAGAAGGTTAAGTGAATTGGCTTATACAATTTATCCAATATAAGGAAAAAATGGGAAGGAAAAAGAAAATATGAAAAGTAAATAAGATAAAGAAAGAGAACTAGTTTTCTAACTAATAGTGAAAAGCTAAATATTTGACTAAGAGAAGATATAAAACAAGGTGCAAATATAAGAGAGTTGCAGTGTTGGAAAGAACACAATAGATGATGTCAAGGTTTGCAAAAGTGGCACTCTTTCTTGAAGTCAAGTGAAGGGACTATGATATAATCTCCTCTTCATGAACTGTGAAAGGGCTAATGCACTAGCTAATGATATCCTTTAGGGAATGACTAGGTCTCAGAGGGCTAGGTTGTATGAACATAGGGGAAAAAAAGAGTGTGAACAAGTCATGGGAAACAACCTCTTTATAGAAGCTTGGTTGGTTAAGAAAACATGAATTGGAGTGAGTTTCATAGGGGGCCATGTAATGTGAGGATGGTACAACATTGGTGTGATGTTGAATGTAATGCAAGCCAGCTTGATGCCTTACAAGTATACAAAATGTGAGACATAAGGGATGATGACCAGAGTGATGTTAGGGAGATAGAATGAGAAAGTGGAGATGAACCCTATTGAATAGAGCCAAAGGAAGAAGACCCAATTTGGATAGTCATGCCTAATGAATACCACTAGCTTGAAATCAAAAAATGGGCTCCACAAGACAATCCAAAAAAGGGTTTGTAATTTAAAATTAGTATATTAATCCCTAAGGATAGTGAAAGTCTCACTCGAGGTGCACTACCAAGAGTTTAGCTGGATGGGAAAAATCTATAGAGGATTATCACAACCCCCTTTACCTTCATGCTCTACTCAACATTCTATTCATTCCTTCCATTTACTACTGCTTATGTTGTTCCATTCATATGATGATAACACATATGCAATTGTTCATTACTGCAAAAACTGAAATAACTATGAAAAAATACAACACAATAAATAAAATAAAATATCATTAAGATATACCATTAACAAAATACACCACTCTTGAAATGAAGGTATCATTTTCAAATTCACCACAAATAATATCATCATTATATATTATTACTAATAAGAATAGCACTTTAATACAAAATTAAGCGGTGATATGATTCCTCTCTCAACCCTATATATAGTGAAACCTTTACATTTTAAAATTGCATTTTTAACGTTGGGGTTCTTTAAGCCTTTGCCTCAGTACTTGTTGGCTACCCAACAACACCCTTTTATTTTTTATTTTTGAATGAAATGAGATCTCTTACTTCTTGCACTAAATTTTTAAATACCTCCTCATTTTACTGACTTTGGACATTGTTTTTTTAAATTTCCTTCCAAATTTTTTGCTTGTAATCATTTTTTACTATCTTTGACTTGAGACATGTGTCATTCTTGCAGCATGTTTTCTTTTTTATTTCAAGGTTATGATATTATTATTCATTTTTTTTAAATGTAATTTGATTTGTTACCATCCCTAAATATTGTTTTTATTATAAAATTAATGCTTGTTATTTATTATTATTATTTTTTAAGCGTAAAAGGATGTTTTTATCATTTTTATGTTGCAATGATATCATTATTCTAGTATTCCTACACAAAATTTTGGATTGATTATTGTTATATGCATTAAATCTAATATATCAGTGTTTCAGGGATCCAATGTATTGTTTCATAGTCTCGAACCTCTTTTTAACCTCGTATTAAAACCGAAACTATCAAAACCTGTCTATTCATGCTCATTGATAACAATTATTGTGGTATGATATGGTATATCACAATGGTTCCTATGTTTATGAGTTGAGCTGTGAAGAGGTCATCTTATTACACATATGAAAGCTCTATGACAGTTAATTCATTTATCCGTGTTTTGTTATGTGGATGTCATTTATCCGTGTTTTGTTACGTGGCAACGCTTACAATGAGTTGGCAATGTTTTATGGTGATGTGGCACATCTTATGTTTCAAAATTTGAATTAGGTTGTATTAGAATGTCCCGAGCTTGGTTATGTCTCATTATGAATCTGTAAATTTTTTTATGGTTACTCTCTATTGCGCATACCATTCCTCTTGGTCATGTCAAACTTCATTGCAAAACCCAACCAAAATTCGATTATTGTCATTTCATTTGAAACACTACCCGTTTAACATAGGCTCTAGGTATTCTGGTCCGTTGACTTACATTCTCTCAAATCCTAGCTAATTTTTCTATTATTCTGTCACTCAAAACCCGGTTCAAATCTCATCCATTCCTCTACAATCAACTCAATGTATTTCCCAATGGCTCACATTGTGAGAATTGAGCCTATTGGAGGAGAGCCCGTCGAGGCATATGAAGAATATCCCACCTTGCTTAAACTAGTTGGTTGGTGGGATTTCGTACAATATTTCATAGTGCCAAATGTTGAAGCAACAAAACATAAAATTTTAAATTGTACGGGTTAGAGACCTTGAGCTTGTAGTGAACAAAACATACATTGCAGAGGTTACAAAATTTCATGTTAAGGGTGAGCATTGGTCAATTTTTTTTCTAGAAAAGGATGTGTCGTGGGATAAGTTTTTCCTATCAAAAAATACCACGTATAACATCAAATTTGCTGTTGTAAACCAGCTTAAACCTAAGTGGAACGATTTAGTGTTGTTTATTAGAAGATATGTGACATGTGAAGGCCGATATGGCCTTGTATTTTATTATCACTTTAAACTCTGAATGGTGTTCTTAGGGTTTAAACTCAATTTCCCTTTTATTTACACAAGACCCTCACAAAGCTTGGCCAAATATTACCAAAGGGTTCTGAAGGAACTTGAGTGCAATATTTTCCATCATGGATTGATTCACATGTTACTTGAATTTAGGCTAAATCAATTAAGAGATACCTAGGAAGTTTTTTTTTTTGTGTTGAACCAATTTCATTAAGCCTTCATGCAAGCGTCGAGTAGATATCCCGCCGGAGGTCAAGGAAAATGATCAGTCTTTTTATGAAAACATTTCAGAGAACCTTGTTTCTATGTATTAGCTGGAAAACCCTAAGTCTTCTCCTTCTCAGGTTACACCTAGTTGTTTTAATGAAAATCTTATTGACTTGGCCCCTCCATAATCACCCACGGTATGGATAAATCAATTAGGGTCAGGGTTGTCAACCAAAACCCTGATCCAACATTGGAAGTTGATTTTAGTGATGAGCCAAATAATTCTGTACATGATGACCCTTCCGAATCTACCAAAGACACAAGGGAATGTGAGGAAAATGTTGTCTAGTCAACTCGGGTTAGAAGCAAGAAGTTTGTTCATATTAAAAACGAAATAAAAATAAATCCAAAAAAAATATGGTTGTTCATATTAAAATTCCTAAAATTTCCTCGCCCAAAAAGGATAAGCCACAAGAAAACACTTTTGAGGGTTGTGGAGACAATTTTGTTTTCACCAAGCCTAAAAGCAATGTCAACACTAGACTTGGAAAACAAGATAATTCCCACAAGTGATTCTATATGTGGTATTGGTAGGAGAAGTATGTCGTTGTTGTACTTCACTTAAAAGACCAAATTTGACAGCTACAAAAACAAAATGAATATATGAAATCACAAAACAAGTTCCTTAGAGAAAAACATGATAAAACAATTGAACTTAAGGAAAAGTTACAAGTAACTGACAAGCAAATTGTTATCTAGTCTGCTTTAGGTCCGTAGGGATTTTTTTCTCTGAAATATTTTTTCAAAGCCAAATATTTTATCTCTTCTATGTATATTATGAGGTACAAAATATTATTAGTTGTTTGAATGAATTCTGATAACAATAGTTACAGAATCCTTGATTTTGTAGCTATTATTTAATTTAGGTTATGATTTGTTAATTATATGCATTTTTCTATCCTACAGTTACTGTATACACCTGTGTGATCACTAATCAATTTCCTGTTTCGTCTTATGGGTTACCACTGCCTGCTAATATGGTGTGTCAAGCCATTTTATTTGTTTTCTTTTGAAGAAAAATTTTCGTTATAACCGATGGGTCCTGCATGTAAGTTGTATTTTGGTGTCGAGAATATTGCGAACATATATCTTTTCTAATTTTGTAATTATTTTGAATAGAGGGTCATTTCATATATATATATATATATGAAATTTTTAAGAGGGGGGATCCTGGAGTACTGTACATGATAGGTAGCTAGGCGAAGTGTAATTTTGAGTGACATTTATACTCTAAGTCTCACATTAAGTCTATGTTGAATGTTTTTAATATAATTTACAATTTTTATTTAATAGTCACACCAACATAGGTCAGTTGGAAAGAGAAATGCCTAACAAGAACACTCCCAAATACGATCAATCCCGCATGATAATAAAGAACATACAATATAAAAACCATATAGCAAGTTTCAATGTCACTTTTGGAATTTTGTAGATTCATTCGATTGTGTTTCAGGGAATCTTGAAATTTAAACAATATTTCTCGCATGACTGTGTCTCTATGGGATGATATCAATATATTTATTTGCTTGTCTATTATAAACTAGTTCTGTTTGTCTGTTTTAAAACTAGATTATTTTTCTAATGAATGTTTTCAACAAGGAAATAATTCGATTTATATATACCTTACTCTTTGAAATTATAGACTATCTTTTCATTGGTTCAATATATTACACATATATATGTGAATGCAAGCAAGATTAGTTTGAATGTGTTGTTTTCTATAATCATTAATTAACTTTTATTTATCATCAAGGATGATTATACTTAGTGTTAAGTGAATGATAAATTTAAATTGAATAGGGAAAAATATGAATCTTATTTAATAATGTATTTTTACTTGGCAAGGCATAGTTATAATCTTGTATTTCATTTCATTTTTTATTTTATTTTTGATGTAAGAACTATAAAGAAAATCAAATTTATTTCATTTGTTTAAAGTAAGAGCAAGCACATCTGTGATCTTGTTTGTTGTTCTTTCATTCTCATTACATTAGAACTATAAAGAAAATCAAAATTTATTTCATTTGTTTAAAGTAATAGCAAGCATATCTGTGATCTTGTTTGTTGTTTTTTCATTCTCATTACATTAGAAATAAATTGTATTTCAAAATTATAATTTTTTGTGTAAAATATAATTTATTATTTTTTAGTAAAGTATTTTACACTAATTAGGGATACCCTTCTGGTGTTTTCTCATCTATTATATAGTTTTATAAAATAAACCAAACCTTCTTAACTAGTCATACATATGTACAATAGGGAAACCAATTGAACCCTAAAAATTTAATTCTCGAAATAGAAAGAGACACTAGGCTAACGAATCTGTAAAACCAAACAGGGAAACTATCCCAAACAACTTGGGTTATTAAAGAACTCTAGACTGGGCTATTCCCTCATGTTGATGAGTGGTCCTATTTCATCTGTAGTAAATGGTGCTAGAAGGAGCGTCTCTCTGAATTTAAATGGCTAAAGGGATCCACAAGAAATCCTACCACTCATTATTTGATTGTTACTCATAGTTACTCTACAAGTGAAACTGCCACTATTTCCCACACATATTATAACTCCACATCACCCATTCATCCTGAACAAACAAGTGAGCTTGTTTCTCCCCCACACTCACGAGTTACACCTGGAATTGAATGTTTACTTTGAAATCTTGCAAGTTATTAAATAGAACTAAAGAAAGGTTAACCAGGGACATATTCATTGAGTGAAAATTAAATCAATGCCTTGTTACACCTCTATATTTACAGTTGGATGAACCCATTGTGATTGATCCACTACAAGGAAACCCTCAAACTACTGGAATATTTAACGATACATTATGTGAAATCTTGATTGTGTGAATTGACCCCAATCAACCATAATTTTAAATCCCTGCTCGTGGTTCTTCAATCACAACATATTCTTTTAGGAGGATCAAGTACATCATCCTCATTTCTTAGTTCCTCTTCATCATCTTTTGTTGAGGATTTCTCCAACAAAGAGAGTTCCTCTTAAACATAATCAAATGATTCACAAGGTTTTCCCCGTATGTAAAATAATAAGGGTAATAATCAAGGAAACAACCAAGGAAATATCCCTACTACCCCATTGTTGGACCAAGACATAGTTGTTGTGCCTGGTGTATAATATCCTTTACTCAGAAATCCTCAAAAATTCCTCCCAAAATTTGACCCTTACTCCAAACAACCTGCAGATGATCACATAAAAAAATTTATTGTGGCCATTGGACAAAAATGTGTATGCCATGATTATGTTGTCTATAGATTTTTCCCGTATACCTTTGAGGGAAAGGACTCAACATGATACTTTTCCCAACAACCCCAAAGTATCACTTCATGGAGTCAGTTTGAAACTACATTTGTAGAAAAAAATGGGATTGATAAAACACCTGAAGTTTTAGTCATGAAGTTATCTAATATGAAAATGGAACATAAGGAAAGAATAAAGGATTTCAACGTAATATTTATTTCTTTGAAAAATAAAATTATTTCCGAGTCCATGCTCACTGAAAATCTAGTCGTTGCTTATTATGTTAAGTATTTTCTTTTTGATATTTCCATGTGTGGGTAAAATGTGCACAAAAATAAACTCTCCAAGTAGCCTTTGAAGAGGCAATTTTTGTTGAAAATTACATTCTAAGCCTTAAATCCAATCTGGACGTCTAGGGTGTGAAAGATTCATCTTTACAGAAGAAATATGAGTTATCCTCCAAGCCAACCTCAACTTAGAAGGAACAAAGAGCCCTAGACATATAAAATATTTAAAAGGTCCTAAAGAAGATATCCAATTATATAGTTGACCTAAAGAAGAGCTCAAGGGAAGGTCCATTCAATAAAGGTAATTTTAGACCCTTCACGGAAAATTTTCCACATAAACCTACTACCCCTGTTGAAGGGATATATATTGAAGGGTCAAAAAACATTCTTTAGGCACTCATATCAGTTGTTGGCTCATTCTCTAATGATAATACAGATGAACCATATGAGGATGAGGAAGAAGTTGATGATAATCATGATGAAGGTGAACATCCTCCAACTAGGGGTCATTTCTATGATATAGCTTGTGACCCCTTTGAAGAATACCACAAAACCATATTTTAAAATAAAAACCCCTAAAAGACTCGTGGTAAAACAATTACAGATGATTATGGTCCATCTACAACTGTTAAAACTGGAAATATGAAAAATAGGTAGAGATTCCCAAGAATCTTGCTGTCCCAAATTTAAAATACGATCTAATTAGAGATCTTAAGAAAATTAAAGCTAATATTTTAGTGTTTGAGTTGTTGAAGATCCATGTCATGCAACAAAAGGCTCAACTTACTTTAGCTATATTTTCTGGTAAGAAAAAAAACCCCAAGCAATGAAGTAACAAAGTTTGATAAAATTGGATAGGTACAATTAATATTAAAAAACGAACTTAAAATAAATCCCCTACATAGGCCAAGAATGCTATTGTTCCTCCTTTCTTACTTGGTTTCAAAATTTACAACATAAATGTACACAATTTCTTGATGGTGTAAACACACCCCCTTACCCTTTGGAGTGTATTTACTATGTTAAACGAAATTACTTGGTACAATTAGCGAAATGGGGTAATTTTTTTTTTACTTCTTCCAAGTTTCCAAAACTCAATTTGGATGTCATCATCTTATTTGTCTCCACGAGAATTTTTCAGTGGTATAAATTTGGTCCCACTCCAATATTTCAAATTACGATTATCATTAGTTCAAATGTACCACCTCACTATTCCTGCCATGTGGTCTCCACTTGGTGCCATGTGGCATGTTACTACACTTCCATATGGTGGCAGAATTGTATGGGTTTAGTCTCACTTGGGCACATGGTGTGCCTCGATACCACACATCTTGCATCACTCCCCACAATTACATGTGGGTGTATCACCCCCCCAAGAGCTCCTTGCCATCATCGTGAAAACTCAGAAAGAGCAAAATTTGTGAAAAACGGAGGTTTTATTGCATTTTGGGAGCAGTGCGACCCTTCTGCACGGTGCGATCCTTGGAGCAACCCTTTGCACGACCCACAACATGACCCTTCTGTGAAATTTACAATGTTGCTGAAAGGAAGGATTTCTTCATGGGTTCAAGACAAATTTTTGATTTTGCTAGCTTCCAAATACTGTTCAAAGACTCATAAGCTTCTACAAACAGTAAGTGATCATCTACACCATATTTTCAAGCAATTTCATCAAGGATAAAGTGGTTTCTTCTAAGGGTTTTCTTAAACAAATTTTTTAGCAGTTTTTGTTCTCCATTGTTTTAGTGAATGAAACCTAGTTTTTACTATCTTACACTATCACTTATCCCCCATGAAGCCCTAATTTTACATTTCCTATCATTCACTATGTTAGGGTTCCTATGTTTTGGTATATTGGCTAACCAAAAGACAAGAAAACATCAAAACCGCTTTGGGATATCAGGATCTAGCCCTCCTGGATCCAGAGAGGGATCTCTCTATGTCATTATAATGATATGCATTGAAAGCTTTAGTAGTTGATTTTAGGCTAGTTATGATGTGCAGGGTTGTTTGTTTTGTTTGTTTGGTTGGACAAATGTGTTTCATGTGGTATATATAGAGCATGGGAATCTACAAGCCATTGGGCAATGGAGTCGTGTGAAAGTCCCAAAGTTATGACTGAGAAGGAAGGTAAACCAAAGGGAAAATCTAACTTATTCAAGGATCTGTTGAATAATATAGGGGAAATGGGATTAACATTAAGGACTAAGAGTGAAAACAAGCTAAACCCTTTCACAATGGCTTAAAAGATTCGGGGAATGCCCTATTTCCTCCAGTAAGCTTATTGATTTGGACTTAATCAATATAAACACTCAAAGGAAAGAGAAATGCTGGCTAAACCTTTGTTAATAAATTATAGGATTTGGGGAATGCCCTATTTCCTCCTACAAGTTTACTGCTGAAGGCTCAATCAAGAAAAACATACAATTGCATTCAAAGAAGAGCGAGCGCCTTAGACATCTAGGACTACAATTATAGGTACCTTTAACACAATAATTACAATAAGAAACAGGGGGTATGATTGAAATAGACCTCACTAATCAAAGGGATATTTCAGATACAATATTCAGTGGTAAAGAAAGAGGGAATGCCTAAACAGTCTTTAGCACAACCAAATTAACCATTTCTGAAATTAAAAAAAACTAAATATTCAAGAGAGCTATTAGACTACCCTGTCATATTCAGTAGTAGAAAACATATAAACAGTGAAGGATAAATAGGTCATAGGTGCTTCTAAGATACATTTCTCTGCCTAAACTTTTTATCCTACTGTAAGTCAAAGCATAATGGAACAAAGTGATAAACGGGAGATAACATTAACAATAGAGATTACTTCACCATAACCAGGCTCAGGGATCTGAAGGTCCAGCTTCCTTCATCAACAAAAAACATAGAGACTTCCACACTCTTTCAGAACACCAATGCTTCTTCAAAGCAACAATATGTATTACTTTAGAATTCACAAAATGCCAACATTTTACAATGAGACTTCGAAGAGTCTTTATAGGAAAAATGAGGAAAAGTAGGTGAGGAAAGTTTTAAATGATCATTTAGAGATAGGAGAGAGAATTAGAATGCTCCATGTTGTGTCATAAACATAACATTAAATTTAGACATTATCAATAACTTTGTAGCTTGTTGAGACCATTTTTATATGATAGAAATCACCCACAGGGTGTCCTTGAGAGGAAAAACTATCTGGAGTGGTATTGTTATCTTCCTGGTGTGAGTTAAGTGAAGAATGGGCTATGAGGACTCCCATACTTCTAAATAACTTCTTCTGACAGTTTTTAGTAGCTTCCCTGGTGTAATAACTGCTTGGTAGGCCTTTGAGCGTGGAGATGGGCTACGTTTGTGTAAGTCAACATTCTACACTAATAACTGCTCTGTCTCTTTGTACTTCAACCTATTTTAACTTTGTTTATGCTTTCACTTTGTTGATTGCTCGATCTGCTTCTATACTGATGCCCTTTGATGTGTTTTGTGGCCCTGAGATTTCCATCTGAACCTTTGTGTCACCTTTGTGACTGTAAAACATTAATTCCTTCATCGGCCATTAAAAAACCTGCAAACATACGATAAACATGTTAAGAAATCCATGCGGGCTTGGTTAGACTGCTTGCAAAGGCTCTAGGGTGGCGGAGGAGCAGTGAGGAAGACTGTGATTGTAGCGGAAAATGGATGAAAAACTTGGCAGAACAACTAACCAGGTGCTTTGGAGTTTTGGGCGCGAGGATGAACGTGGACCGTTAGATCAGGATGATCAACGGTGGAGATTGGTTAAATAATTCATTTGGGAGATTGGTGAAAAGGTAGGTGAATGAAGTCGCAATATAATGTGGACCGTTAGATCAGGATGATCTATGACTGTGATTTAAAGTGAAAATGACGTTGCGGGGGAGGGTAAGCGGTATGGCGAAAACTAGCAGCGGTTTTCACAAAATGAAATGGGGGGGAAGTGGTTTTAACTTTTGGAACGCGATATAGGTAAGCGTTCGACACGTGGATTTCTGAAACCACTTTTACCGCGTAAAAGTTGTGCACTGTGGGAAGGGCTCAAAAATTATGCGAAATTGATCGTCAACCATTGGATTAGAGGCTCCATATCCAACGGTGCGGGTTGAATGCGATGGATGAAAAGATGCAGGGTGAAGTTTATGCGGGGCCCATGGTGGAGGAAGGTTTCACGACAAAAACCAAGGTTTAAACAAAAAAGGCGGAAAAAATGACCTTTAGTGTTAAAGTGTAAAAACTTATGCATGGGAAAATACGAAGGAAAAAGGTGAAAATGAGGGGAAACGGGGGCGTTTGGTGGTGGGACTGTGAGTACAAAGGAAAATATCGGCGGGTTAAATTAGGGCCGTCAAATCATGATAGAGATCAACGAAGGAGATCAAAGATGGGTCGATGATGAAAGGCTTATGAACGGAGTATGATACGGTCGCAGCCGTCGGTTTCTGTGGATTCGACGACTCAGATTAAATCGGGAACCGACATCGAAGGAGACAAGGAAAAGGAACTAAGCCTTTGCATTTTTCCGATGCGATGGGGCGATGCAACGTGGGTCGTCTGATCTGAAGAGAGATCGACGGTGGAGATTAAATCGAAGGTCAGGACGGTGGAGGCTTATGTGATAGAAGGGCACGATGCGATGAAATGCTGGCCGTTGGATCTGGCGGAATGGACAGCTGGGATTAAATCGGGGATCACACATCAGAGGTGAAAAAGTGAATAGGACTTTGGATTTGCGATGTGCGATTAAGCGCTGGCCGTTGGATCGAACGAGAGATCAATGGTCAGGATTGGATTAGAGGGTGTAATGACGGAGGACTATGGGTGGAGGGCGATTGAATCTTGGCCATTGGTTCTTGTGGATTCAATGGTTAGGATCAAATCGGGGATTGGAGGAGAAAAGGCTCATCGCATCGGAAGATTTGAAGAATAAACGTTTAAGAAAGAAACTATAAACCCTGATTGTGATTGCGCGATGGGGGTTAGCTCCTGGTCACGAGATGAGGTCACATGCGAAAAAGGGGCCAGGGCTAAGGCCGAAAGGGGCTTAGGGCCTTAGTGTAAAAATGGGTTTTTAGGCAAAAAATGAAGGTTTTTCAAGGCTTTTTTGGCTTTCGGTAAAGGGGAAAAGGGGTGTTTTAAACCTATAAAAGGGATTTTTATAGGTTTAAAGGGATTTTGGAGACTTTTAAAGTGAAATGCAAGGTTAAAAGATGAAAAGAAGGTTTTATGAAAATGAAGGGGAATAAGTGGACATGGGCAGTTTTAGTGGCCTTTGGAACAACTTTCATTGGTGAATCAACATGGCTTTAAAGGTGGAAACAATAGTGAAGATGAACCTCCAGGATAGGACAACATAAGACTTCAAGTATGATAGATTTCCAAAGGAAATAAATCTCTTGAAGGCTTGAAAAAAAATTTAGCCACCACTTAACATATCAAAATTTATAGGTGGCTAACAGTGGCTCCACTTGGGGAGGAAAACTTGCCCTTTAGGTGTCTAGAACCTCAGTAATCTCTGTGTTTATCAAACCAGTGCCTTTCCATTGGGTAGTAGTTCTTCTTTTCTTTATTGGTCTTCTTTTGACCTGATAACCTTTGCAGCAACCTGAAAAAAAAACTGTGATTCTTCAAAACAACATCTCTACCTGCCCATTCCTACTGTATTAGCATTTTTCTTCCTTTGAGTGCACTTGGACTGGCAAAATATTTTTCCAACATTTTATTTTGCAAACAGAAAAATAAAAAAATCCAATGCTATCCTTATTTCTCCATGAGTTCAGATTAAGCAGTTGAACTCATAAGTTTCTCTACCTAATCTAATATCTATCAGGATTAAACAGTCTGACAGATTTTCATTCTCTATATTCTAAGACAAAAATTGAAAAACACAGTCAAACCAGGATTAGACTATCTGATTTGCTGTGTGTCTATGGCATAAAGACAAGCAACACATGAACTGAAACTAGTAGAAATTAAAACAAAACTTGGAAGGTTTAAAGATCTGAAAATAAAAAACATTCTTCCTCTTTGCTGTGACTCAGATTTTGAGCTTTTTAGAGTCACCTTTCTTTCTTCATTTTAGCTCTGATTTTGATCTTGTTAGAGTTGTTCTCTTTACTTTGTTGGTTCAATTTTTGAGCATGTTAGAACCAGTTCTCTTCTATCCTAATCTGTTCTACTGATAAGCCAAGATTAAACAGTTTGGAAAATCTTCTTCACTATCCTATCAGCAGTAAATTGAAATATGTCCAATCATGATTAGGTTGTATGATTGGACAGTAGTTCTCCTTGAAGTAGTGGCATTTGAGCTTGCACACTTTCATATTTTCCTTTCTTTTGGTATGAGGCTATACCTTTCTTGTTTTATTTCTGCCCTCTTTTCTATTTTTTTATTTTTTTTGTATTTTTCTTTCTTTTTCTTGTTGCAAATGGTATGTACAATGGATGAAAAACTCTGAAACTTAAGACTCTTGAAAGAAATATTGTTTAAGCATCCTGCCATTGACAGGACCTCCCAACACTTCTTCACCATTTAGTTCTTGCAGGAAAAATGCATTATGCCCTCTTATGGAGTGAATAATGTAGGGCCCTTTCCACAGATTTTCAAACTTACTATGTTTTCCTTTTTCTTCTCTCCTTGAATCCCATTTGAGAACCACATTCCCAACTTGGAAATCATTTTCTTTAGTGCTCCTGTCAAATAACCTTTTGATGTTTTCTTGGACTTTTTGAGTTCTCTGATAAACTTCCTCTCTGGTCTACTGCAAATGGATGGTCTGATTGATCCTTTTCTGCATATCATTTTCTTCAACTTGGACTTCTTGAAGGAGTTTCATGATTGGAACTCCCAAAGATGTTGGGAAAACAACATCCATTCCATAGACCAGCTGATAGGGGGACATGTTAATTGACTTTTTGGTGGTTAACCTGTCAGCCCACAAGGCATGAACAATTTTTCTATGCCATGCTTTCTGGTTCTGCTCCAGCATCTTTTTGATGATGTTGATTAGGCTCTTGTTTGAGGATTCAACAAGTCCATTTCCTTGGGGGTAATAGGTAGTGGAGTGGCCCAAGGTGATCTGGTATTTATGGCAGAAATCAACCATCTTCTTGGATTTAAAGGCAACAGCATTTTCTGTGATTATTTTTCTAGGACAGCAAAATCGGGACAATATGTTGGTCTCAAGGAATTTAATAATGACAGATTCAGTAGCATTCCCAGTGGGTATGGCCTCTATCCATTTGGTAAAATAATCTGTGGCTGTGAGGATCCATTTGTGCTGGGTTGAGGAGGATGGATGGATTTCCCCTATAAATTCTAAACCCCATTGTTGAAAGGGTGTTTCAACACTAATAGGTTTCAAAGGCACGGGTAAGAGCTTTCTTCTACCATAAAAAATTTGGCACTTGTGGCAAGACATTACTAGTTTGTGGGTGTCTGGAAAAAGGGTGGGCTAATAGTAACCTGATCTGAGGATTTTTTTTGCTGTGGTCTTCCAATTTAAGTGCCCTCCACATTCTCCTTCATGCATTTCATGCAAGATTTTTCCTGCATCATTCTCAAGTAAACATTTTAGTAGCATCCCAACAACATTTTTCCAATATAAAACTCCATCTATCATACAATAATTTAAAGCCTTCTGTTTTACAAATCTAGCTTTTGTTTTTGACAAAGAAGGAGGAGCATTTAAATAAAGTAGCACATAAATGATATCAGCATACCATGGAGAGTTCATGAATGTTTCTTCAGTAAATGGTGTTGGGAACTCTTCTATCTCTTCTAAGGCATCAACCATGTTCATATCTAGATCTTTGAAATTAGACTCAGCCATGAGTTTTGCTAATCCTCGTCCCTTGATGAGTTTAGTAGGCCTGATTTCTAAGTCATATTCAAGAATAGTGGCAATCCATTTTCCCATTTTACCATCGGGGTCCTGACTTAGAATATCTTTAACTATGGTGTGAGGCACCAAGACAATGATATGTGAATGTGAAATGTACACCCTGAAATCCTTTAATGCTTTTACCAGAGCCAAGGCTTGCTTCTCCATGATGTTGTATTTGAGTGGGGCATCTCTTAAGGCTTTAATGAAGAATGATATAGGTTTTTCTTGCCCCGAGCTATTCTTTTGTAGCAACACTGCAGTTATTGTATGTTCAGATGCAAAGAAAAAAATATAGAAATCTTTGGTGAAATCAGGACTGATAAGGACTGGTGCTTGAGTAAGGGCTTGCTTTACCAATTCAAATGATTGTTTAGCTTGCATTTTCCATTTAACACCTACTTATTTCTTGAGCATGTTAGTGATGTTTCTTAATAGCTCAGCAAGGTTGGGGATGAACCTCCTTAAAAAATTAATCTTTCCAATGAAAGATTGTAATTCTTTGAGATTTCTAAGGTGGTTGATATTCAGTATGCCATAAATTGTTTTAGGATTTATCTTGATCCCTTCTTCAAAGATTATATGACCAAGAATATTTCCTTCTTGGAGGCCAAAGAGTGTCTTTTTAGGGTTTAAAGAAAAACCAAATCTTCTGCATTTCTCAAAAAATTTCCTTAAATGTTCCAAATGTTCTTCCTCAGTTTTGGAGAAAACAGTAATTTCATCAAGGTAAATGATTATGAAGTAGCCTGTATTCTAAGAAGGCTATGGCCATGGCCCTCTGGAAAGTGGCGCCTGCATTCATCAGACCGAATGGCATTTTGACGTACATGAATGTCCCCCAGGGTGTGGTAAAGGTTGTTTTATGCTGATCACTTGGGAGGACTAACACTTGATTATAATCCGAGAACCCATCTAATAATGATATTATTTTTGACCCAAATATCCTTTGAAGAATGTGGTCAATTTTTGGCAAGGGGTAGTTATCTTTCAGAGAGGCTCTATTAAGGTTTCTGAAGTCAATACACAGCCTGATCTCCCCTATTTTCTTCCTGACAGATACTAGATTGGAAACCCAGTCTGAGTATCTGAGAGGGACAATGATCCATGCATCATACATCTTCCTAATTTCCTTTTCTACTATAGGCAGTAAAACAAGGTTTATCCTCCTTAATTTCTGTCTGAAAGGTTTCTAATTTTCCTTAAGAGGAATTTTGTGCTGGATGATGCTGGTGTCATAAGATTTCAAATCTTTATAGTCCCTTGCAAAAACATCTATAAACTCTTTGAAGAGTGCTATGTATTGCTGTTTGATGTGAGCAGGAAGGGTGCTAGACAGATTAATCATTTTAGGCTCAATAGGGATGCCTATGTTGTGCTCTTCTATATTGGTTTCCATGTTTTCTGTTTTTGGTTCCTTAGCCACATTGTTGAAATCAAAGAGTTGTTCTAATGGAGCAAGGCCTTTGGGTATTGTATCACCTTTACACTCTAGAACTTTGAGGTCCTTTTAGTTTGGATCATCAGATAATTTTTCTTTGAAAAGGTGATCAAACTGATTTAGATCAGTAGGAGAGGGGGACTCTGTTTCATGAATTTTTTCCTCATCTAAGCATTATTTTTCATGGCTGAGACTTGGTGATGCTATGGAAAAATCATTTTTTGACTGCAGGAAATCCTCTATATGTTTATCATTGTTAAAAACCTACCAATGATCTTCGTTATTAGGCACTGTTGGTCAGGTTTTCACCTTTATAATGAGCTTTTCATCGATTAGTGGTATCTGGCAGTTACTAGCAGCAAAAGCAAGTTTGTTTTCCAGGTGATTTTGGGCTCTTGGTATGAACACAAGCTCATATTTTTCGAAATTTTTTCAGGAGATCTAACACAGTGTTTCTATATTCCTTGAGTCTGGGGTTTTTGGTTGAATATTCCCCTTTGATTTTTCTGATAATTAACTCAAAATCTCCCTGTACTGATATCCTTTTGGCCTTTAAATCTTTAAGTATGTGTAGGCCAAGGAGAGGGGCTTCATGTTCTGAAATGTTGTTGGTGCATGAAAAATCTAATTTGCAAGCATGTCCTTTGTCTATGTTGTGAACCCATACACTAGCCCCTGCACTATTTTTGTTGCAAGAGCCATCAAAGCTCATTCTCCAAAGTGTTTCTGTTTCATTCTCATCTGTTTTGCGTTGCACTAGGCTGCTGGAAGTTGAGATATCTAGAGGTTGAGAGGAAGACAATTCTGAATGCTCTGGTTCACTAATGTCCTTCTCGTTTTCTTCCTTTGTTTGGGTGACTTCATCTTCATTGTATAAAATGAAGGATTCTAGATCTGAATGGGTGGAATAAACAGGAGTGTTGTGAGGTTTGTCCTTGTTGCTCACCATGTATTTCATGAGGGTTTCCCTATATAATCTTCTGGTTTGACCAAACACTGGTATGGTGGCATAAGACATATCCATTTGAAGGGTGCCCTGAATCTTAGCTCCCCATGATCTATACAAGAGCATGCCATATTTTGGGGGAATGTCAGCTACTACCACATCCATTACAAGATTCTTGGCAGGAATTTGAGACAATTTAACACATAAATCTTTAATTAATCCCAAGCATTTGACCCTTCTGGAATCAAAGGAGTACAAGTCTTTGTATGGTCTAGTAATCTATAAGCCTAAGCTCTCCATTACCACCTTGGGCATAAGGTTGTGTGATGCTCCTGAATCTAGCATGGCATTGTGTAAGATTTTGTCATGTATGTTTAGACTGACATAGAAAGGAGGCACAACCCCTTCCTGGTATTTTCCTTCGATTTTGGGACCAAACAACAACTCTAGCTTGTCATCTGTCAAGTTCAAATTATCAATATCAAGATTTATATTCAGAGCTTTCAGGACCTAGTTTTTATACGCTTCCTGGGCTACTAATTCAGCCAGAGGTATGTTAATTTTAATCTTTGAAATCTCTCCCTCAAGGCTAAAAGGAACTATTGATTTTGTTGTATTTACATCTGTTTTCTCACTTATGTTTCTTTCAGCAATTTTGACTTGCTGAGTTTTATTAGGACTGTCAATATGGGCTGTTTTAACAGAGCCACTAGCAAAAGTACCAGGGAAACTCTATTCCACATTTGGCTGGCTGCTTTTCTCTTTGTTTAAATCTGTATTTTTAGTCAAAATGCGGGTTTTTTCTGCTATTTTCTTATGTTGATTTTATGTATTTTTCCTAACAGCGGAGCTAGTGTTTTTGTCATTTGGATTATCTATGTTCCCTTTGCTTCTTAGATCATAATGTTTGTGCATCTCCATGATTGCATTCTCAAACTCCAATCTATAATCTTCAGACTCCTTATATGTGTCTTGTTTTGGTTCTGAGGAGAAGAAACCTTGTTCTTCTTCAGTGAGGTAGACATCATCCCCACTGTCTGATCCAATCAATTTTACATGGTTTTCTTCCAAACTTTCAATCTCCCTTTCTTCCTCTTGATCTACGTAGTTTTGTTGGAAGGGAGGTCTAATTTGTTGATCATTGTCTCTTTGCCTATCTTGATTGTTTTCTCTTCTAAAGTTCTGGTTTCTGTTTCTATTTTGGAGGTTGTTTTGAGGTTCTCTTGGTGGTACTCTATCACTCAAGTTTATCTTTTCAAGCATTCTCTCCATTACCTTCACTAGGTTGTCAATCTTGGTATCAGAGGATGAGGTTGAGGGTGCATAATCATCTTTGTAAGTTACCCTCTTCTCTGATCTTAGCCTAGCTCTTTTTTCAATTAAGTTTGCTTCTACACTCACTGCTCCCTTTTGCATGTCCTCTAGAGTTGCATAATCTCTTTCCCTCAGCTGATAGGCCATATCAGCATCGAAGCCTTCAGGATATTTTACCAAGGCCATGCCTTGGGGAGGTTTCATGTGAGGTAGAAGGGCATTGTAGACACTATTAAACCTGGTGGAGTAATCATGAACGCTCTCCCCCTAATTTATTTTGAGACTTTTATATTCTGCTAATATCTGGAGGGGGTTGCTTTTGATTTCCCATTTGTTTATGAATGTTTGATGCAAAGAGGGAAGATCATTGATGCTATTAGGGGTTAGGCCTTTAAACCACTTCCTTACTTCTCCTCCTAAACTTTGAGCAAAGATTCTCATCTTGGCGCTCTCATCTTCTATTTCCATATAATCAAAAGCATCTTCCATGCTATCTACATGTTGTTGAGATGTGGTAGATTCTTTTCTAGTGAAATGGGGGATCTTAGACTGATAGTCATTTGGCAAGGGAGCCATAGGTTGTGGTAACACTAACGGGGCATACCATGCTGCCATGGCTAGAAAGAAAGGTGGATTTACAGTGGGCGGATTGACAAGAGGGAAAGTGGGCTGTGATGGAGTGTTTTGGGTAGTGATGGTATGAATTGGAGTGGAAGAAACACTTGGGCCAGCAAACTGGTTTTGAGCATATTGGTTATGAAAGAGTTTAAAGTGGTGGAGAAGCTGTGAATCGGGAGGAGTAGAGGGTGAAGATTCCCTACTAAAGCTCTGTTGCAAACCTTTAGTTTCAAGATCAGTTTGGTTCAAATCACTTTGAGATTTGGTTCTAAAGATGTTCTTATTATGATGTAAGTCAAAGTGTAAATCCTCCAAGACACTAAAGTTTTCATGGAGAGATTTTGTTCTTGGAATGTTCCTATCAGCAGCTGATTTTCCAGCTCTAGAAGTCTGCCACAGAATTCTCTCTGGATTGTCAACTATTGTAGGAGGATTAGGGTCTGGATGGGATCTAGTGTTGATCCTATGTGCAGCCAGATTGCTTTTCAAAAATTGAGAGGTTGAAGTTTGTAGGAATTGCTTTGAAAGTTTTGTCTCTTAGAATGTCTTATCTAATATGGGAATAGGCTTCTCAACTTCTTCAAGGCTAGTTAACACAGTCCTAAAGCAATCTGGAGACCTAGATGAGCAATAGGCCTACTGGGCTAATGGAGTCACCAGGTGGAAATTTTTTAGCTTTTTGTGAAGGTAAAATTGTTTTATGGTTCCACCACCATGTTTATTATGAAGCCAATCTGAATTTTTTTTGGGTTTTATATATTTTTATGGTTATGAGAGTGTCCTATGTCTGATCTCAACACTTTAGCTAAGGTGCTCAAATAAACAGGGTCTACTCTATGGCTCACTAACTGATTTTCTTAGAGATTTGTAGGACTAAAGAGTGCACAAGAGTTAGCTAGACTATCATATACTCCATAGGTCCCACTATGATTACCATTATGTTGGGGTTCCTGTGTTTTGGTAGATTGGCTAACCAAAAGACAAGACAACATCAAAACCGATTTGGGATCTCAAGATCTAGCCCTCCTGGATCCAGAGAGGGATCTCTCTATGTTGTTATAATGATATGTCTTGAAAGCTTTAGTAGTTGATTTTAGGCTAGTTATGATGTGCAGGGTTGTTTGTTTTGTTTGTTTGGTTGGGAAAATGTGTTTCATGTGGTATAGATAGAGCATGGGAATCTACAAGCAATTGGGCAATGGAGTCATGTGAAAGTCCCAAAAGTTCTGACTGAGAAGGAAGGGAAACTGAAGGGAAAATCTAACTTGGTCAAGGATCTATTGAATAATATAGGTGAAATGGGATGAACATTAAGGACTAAGAGTGAAAAAAATCTAAACCCTTTCACAATGGCTTAAAATATTCGGGGAACACCCTATTTCCTCCAGTAAGCTCACTGCTTTGGACTTAATCAATATAAACACTCAAAGGAAAGAGAAATGAAAACTAAACCTTCGTTAATAAATTATAGGATTCGGGGAATGCCCTATTTCCTCCTACAAGTTTACTGCTGAAGGCTCAATTAACAAAACATACAATTTCATTCAAAGAAGAGGGAGCGCCTTAGACATCTAGGACTGCAATTATAGGGTCCTTCAACACAACGATTACAATAAGAAACAGGAGGTATGATTGAAACATACCTCACTGTCAAACTGCAAACATTAATAATCAAAGGGACATTTTAGATACAATATTCAGTGGTAAGGAAAGAGGGAACTCCTAAACAGTCTTTAGCACAGCCGAATTAACCATTTCTGAAATAAAAAAAACTGAATATTCAAGAGAGCTATTAGACTACACTATCATATTCAATAGTAGAAAACATATAAATAGTGAAGGATAAACAAGTCAGAGGTGCTTCTAAGATACATTTCTCTGCCTAAACTTTTTATCCTACTGTAAGTCAAAGCAAAATGGAACAGAGTGATAAACGGGAGATAACATTAACAATAGAGATTACTTCACCATAACTAGGCTCAGGGATCCAATGGTCCAACCTCCTTCATCAACAGAAAAAACGCAGAGACTTCCACACTCTTTCAGAACACCAATGCTTCTTCAAAGCAACAATATGTATTACTTCAGAATTCACAAAATGCCAACCTTTTACAATGAGACTCCGAAAAGTATTTATAGGAAAATGAGGAAAAGTAGGTGACGAAAGTTTTAAATGATCATTTAGAGATAGGAGAAAACATTCGAATGCTCCATGTTGTGTCATAAACATAACATTAAATTTAGATAGGATCAATAACTTTGTAGCTTGTGGAGACCATTTTGATATGATAGAAATTACCCTAAGGGTGTCCTTGAGAGGAAAAAACCATCTGGAGTGGTACTGTTATCTTCTTGATGTGAGTTAAGTGAAGAATGGGCTATGACGACTCCCATACTTCTAAATAACTGCTTCTGACAGTCTGTAGTAGCTTCCCTGGTGAAATAACTGCTTGGCAGGCCTTTGAGCATGGGGATGGGCTACGTCTGTGTCAGTCAAAATTATGCACTAATAACTGCTCTGTCTCTTTGTACTTCAACCTATTTTAACTTTGTTTATGTTTTAACTTTGCTTGATTTCTCTATCTGCTTCTGTACTGATACCCTTTGTCGTTATTTTGTGGCCCTAAGATTTCCATCTGAACCTTTGTGTCACCTTTGTGACTGTAAAACATTAATTCCTTCATCGACCATTAAAAAACCTGCAACATACGATAAAAATGTTAAGAAATCCATGCGGGCTTGGTTAGATTGCTTGCAGAGGCTCTGGGGTGGCGAAGGAGCAGTGAGGAAGGCTGTGATTGCAGCGGAAAATGGATGAAAAACCTGACAGAGCATCTAACCAGGTGCTTTAGAGTTTGGGGCACGAGGATGAATGTGGACCGTTAGATCAGGATGATCAATGGTGGAGATTGGTTAAAGAAGTCATTTGGGAGATCGGTGAAAAGGTAGGTGAATGAAGTCGCGATATAACGTGGATCGTTAGATCAGGATGATCTACGGCTGTGATTTAAAGTGAAAATGACGTTGCAGGGGAGGGTAGGCGGTATGGCGGAAAACCGACAGTGGTTTTCGAAAAATGAAATGGGGGGGAAGTGGTTTTAAATTTTGGAACGCCGATATAGGTAAGCGTTCAACACGTGGATTTCTGAAACCACTTTTATCATGTAAAAGTTGCGCACTATGGGAAGGGCTCAAAAATTACGCGAAATTGATCGTCGACCATTAGATTGGAGGCTCCAGATCCAACGGTGCTGGTTAAACACGATGGATGAAAAGCTGCGGGGTGAAGTGTATGCGGGGCCCATGGTGGAGGAAGGTTTCACGACGAAAACCAAGGTTTACATAGAAAAGGCGGAAAAAATGACCTTTAGTGTTAAAGTGTAAAAACTTATGCATGGGAAAATACAAAGGAAAAAGGTGAAAATGAGGGGAAGCAGGGGCGTTTGGTGGTGGGACCGGGAGTATGGATGAAAATATTAGCGGGTTAAATGAGGGCCGTCAGATCATGATAGAGATCAACGGCGGAGATAAAAAATGAGTCGATGATGAAAGGCTTATGAACGGAGCGCGATACGATCTCAGCCGTCGGTTCTTGTGGATTCTACGGCTGAGATTAAATCGGGAATTGACATTGGAGGAGACAAGGAAAGGGGACTAAGCCTTTGCGTTTTGCCGATGCGATGGAGCGATACGACGTGGGTCGTCTGATCTGAAGAGAGATCGACGGTGGAGCTTAAATCAGAGGTCGGGATGGTAGAGACTTATGTGATAGAAGGGTGCTATGCGATGAAATGCTGGCCGTTGGATCTAGCAGAATGGACGGCTGGGATTAAATCGGGGATCACACATCGGAGGTGAAAAAGTGAACGAGACTTTGGATTTGCGATGTACGATTAAGCGCTGGCCGTCGGATCAGACGAGAGATCAACGGTCAGGATTGGATCGAAGGGTGTAATGACGGAGGACTATGGGTGGAGGGTGATTGAATCCTCGCCGTTGGTTCTTGTGGATTCAACGGTCAAGATCAAATCAGGGATTGGAGGAGAAAAGGCTCATCGCATCAAAATATTTGAAGAATAAGCGTTTAAGAAAGAAGATATAAACCTTGATTACGATTGCGCGATGGGGCCTGGATCCTAGTCGCGGGATGAGGTCACATGCGAAAAAGGGGCCAGGACTAAGGCCGAAAGGGGCTTAGGGCCTTAGTGTAAAAATGGGTTTTTAGGCCAAAAATGAAGGTTTTTCAAGGCTTTTTTGGCTTTCGGTAAAGGGGAAAAGGGGTGTTTTAAACCTATAAAAGGGATTTTTATAGGTTTAAAGGGATTTTGGAGACTTTTAAAGGGAAATGGAGGGTTAAAATATGAAAAGAAGGTTTAATGAAATTGAAGGGGATTAAGTGGAAATGGGTAGTTTTAGTGGCCTTTGGAACAACTTTCTTTGGTGAATTAGCATGGCTTTAAAGGTGGAAACAATAGTGAAGATGAACCTCCAGGATAGGACAACATAAGACTTCAAGGATGATAGATTTCCAAAGGAAATAATTCTCTTGAAGGCTTGAAAACAAATTTAGCCACCACTTAGCATATCAGAATTTATAGGTGGCTAATACACTACTCATTCACCACCGATTTCATCAAACCCTAGTCTTCCACTATGTTTTCATTGCAAGAAATGACAAACTCCTCACTTCCCCATATTCATCTCATGAAATACACTTACTGTTGTAAACCTTTGAGGAAATTCCGATATCATTATTACAATAAGATTTGATTTCAAATCACCGTGTCCTTATCATTCAAGCCATAAAATCCATCTTTTCCATAAATATCATCTAGATAGGGTACTATCCTTCAATAAATTTCATGGAGAGTGAAAATAAAGTACACAAGGGAGTAGATCATTCAATATTTGAGCCATCCAACCTGAGAGAAATCAATACTTCTCCATTTTCCCAAAGCTTTTTTAGAAATGCTGGTTGTATGATGTTTTGTGAGAAGATCACAGAGGTTGGCTGTCATGTTCCTTTGACAAGCATTTTTTCCCACAATTTCAACATAGACAAGGTTTTCATAGCAGGTATAGAGTTCAATGTTTCAACAAATATTATTTCTTCAACCACATGTATTCCCAATCATGGTGACACTTGGTTCAAAGGCATGGAATTAGACCTTGATGACTATAAATTGTTCCTGAAACCTAATGTCAAAGATATTCCTAAGCATGTTTTTCCTTTCAAACATCTCCTTGAAAAGTATGCCCCTTTGATGAAGCTCATTATGAAATATTTTACATGTGAAGGGATATTTTCCAAATTATACAAGTATCATGTCAGGTTGCTAATGCACTTCTGATGCAGGGGCATTAGACAAAAACAAATTCCATGCATTTTTGTTAGACTTAGGGGTTTTAGTTTTCAAGAGAGGTAGATTTTATATAGTTAATTTAGTGGGTTTTAATTAATTTTAATTAAAGGTGGAGAGAATTGTAACTACCCTCGAATGATTAGTTGGCATGTGAAGAGATGAGATATTCAGAAAAACTGTAGAGTAGGAATGAGTTGGAGTCAGTTTCCACAAATCTAGGGATTTAGGCTCAATTTAGGACTTTGAGGGATTTCAAGAGTTTTTGTTGAGTCACTGGAGAAGCTGAATCGATTCATGATCAATTGTATAAATGTAAGCCTCAAAGGCATTAAACATTAGAGCTGGAGATCTGGAAAGGCAGAGTAGTGAGAGTAAAAGGCCATCGAATCAAAGATCTGGCCAAACTAGTAGTTTTGTAAGTAAATTCATTTGTATATATGAAAATATATGTTTCGGAACTATATGTGTTGATTGGTTGAGTAATTGTTATTTAAACCTCTGTAATTGAGGGTTGAGGTGAGATTCTATAAGAGATTGTAATAATGCTCTTCATATAAGGGAGAAATCGATGTTAATTCCAACTATTGAATATGTTTAAAGGTTGAATTGAACCTCTGCTTTGGTATGAAATCTGGTAGAGACCGAATACAATACAGTGGAGCCCGATTTCAATAACCTCAGAGCTTAAAATTGCAGTTGAACTTGTTTAGATCTGTGTTGAAATTTATTTGACTGAAATCGATTGAAATTGATTTCTCATTCACAGCGTTGAGTCTGTGTGATAGATTGAGTTGATGAATTGCGTTAAGGGGAATATGAATGCAGTGATGGTGTAGAAGAACAGAACTTCAATGGCAGAGCGATGGAGTAATTACAACAAAGAAACAATAGAATTGTGAGCGATGACTGGGAATGAATGGTGTGGTGATGGTTTGTTAAGTGTGGAGGAGTTGTATAAGATGGAAGCACAGTAATCGTGGATCCAAAAAAAATCAACGGACGAGGTAAAAGGTGAACCCAAAATTGAATTTGGAAGTAAATAGTAAGGGCGGTTTCGGAGGTCGAAACCAGTGGTCTTGCGTTCTTTGAAAATGGTAAATGGAATCCAAAAAAAAAAAACGATACTATTAGACGGTGGACACATGGCATAAGGTGGTTTTCAATTACCACCTATTTCGCGTTTTTTTTAGCGTTAAAACTCAGTGAGAAAAAAAACGTGATTCGCGTTCGATCTGAAGGGCGAAGGATCCAAGGGACTTCGCATAGGAGAGTTTCACGGGAGTTAGCTCAAAGGTATGGCTCGACATTATTTGAGTTGATAATTGTTTATTAATTATTTAATATGTGGGCCAAAGTATTATATGAAGTTCGGGGTTTATGAAGTTTGAATGGTATCATTGAGATGTGATGTTAGCGTGGGATGGACATTATTATATGTTGGTGTGTGGAATGTTAAGTATGGCAGAGGTTTCAATTTAATTGAATTCGAATTATGGTATATGAGAATGGTAAGGTTAAACCTTTAATGAAGGTTATGAAAATGCGGTAAAAGGAAAGCATTGCCATACACAGATATAAGTGTGTGGGGGCTATATTATATAATGGGCTTTCGGAAAAAGTCCATTCGAATGCCATAAGGTAAGGGTGAAGACCAAGATTTAATTTGAAGTGAAATTCGAATAGTTGATTCAAAATTTCATAAGGTGTGTTTATTGATAAGGCTTTTGTTTGAAGGTTAAAAGAGAAAGCTTCTGCATTTATTAATTTAAATTGCCCAGTCTAGGAAAACGAGTGGACATGCATATTTATATGCTTGAGACTTTGAGTTTTAATTTGGGCATTTTATTTGGATGCATTTTTATATGCACATAAAGAGAGTTGAAGAAGTGGTTTTGGCAGGGTCCCGGCATCATGTGGTATCAGAGCTAGAATAGCTCTTTGAAGGTTCAACGTTTTATTAATTGCATGTGTGATGAAATAAGACCATATTTTTGAAACTGATAAATTTTGCAGCATGCAGAGGTGCAGTACAGGTGGAAGAAGAAGCAAGATTATACATAATCTTGAAGGTGAGTTGATGAGAAGTGTTTAACTCTAGTTTGAAAACTTGTTTGCAGAATTCAGATTGCAGGCAATTGAAGAAATCTCAGCAAAAGCAGATCACAACTTTGAGAGCAATGTTGAAAGAGTCCAGTAGAGGATTATAAAGTGAAGAAGAAAGTGTGGCAGAACTTGGAGAATTCCCAACAGAGGTTGGAGGAAAGAAGAACATATGTGTTCTTGAAAAGCTGCAGAGTGAAGCCTAGAAAGAGAAGAAGGGAGTGCTTAGAAGGTTCCAGCAGATAGGGGACCAGTACTTGCCAAAAGTCCAGATCCAGAGGAAAGGATTGGTGAGGTAAGTGGCAGCAGGAGAGCTTGCTGTTGCAGAGGCTTGGTGCAGCTGATGAATGAGGAACTCATGATGGAGGAGAAGATGACTTCCAAAAGTCATAGAAGAGATAGCCGAGGTTTTGACAGAGGCCACAACAAAAAAGAGGAAGAAGATGCCAGGACAAATGGCATGAGGAAAAAATTGACTGATGCAGAGTATTGGAAAGAGGTAGCTGAGATCAGAGAATAGTTTAATAAACTGGTAATGATGATAGAGGAAAGCCAGAGAGTTGGTTGGCTCATGAAGAAGAAATTAAAGTGGCATAGGCTACATATGAAGAAAGAGCAAATGATACATGCTCAGAAGAAAGAGAGAATACTCAAGATGATTGAGTATTTGGAGAAGGACTTGAAGACTAAAACTTCAAGTGAGACCAAGAGGTCAAATGACTTTACATCTGATGATTTTTGTATGTTTGTAGAAAAGTTGAGAAAGCTTGAACAGAGGATGGATGTACTGTTGGAATGTGCAGAACTCAGAGTAGCTGAGTTGAGAAGAGAATTTTCTGTTTGTGAAGCAGAACAGAGTATAGATGAAGAATGGAGATCTGCAAAAGATCTTGTGAATCATGGTGAAAGTTTAAGATAGAAAGAAGTTTATCTTGCTAAAGAGGAAGTTATTGATGATTTCCTGAGTTATTGGACAAGTCCAAATCCGCTGGATGATGTAGAACCTTGTATTTTTGTGACTGACAATTGTGAGGTGATTCCAGGTTTTGCAGAGGAGGATGAGCAATATTGTGAACCTGTCACAAGTATGAAGAAGTATCTCTTAGGAGATGAATACTCTGAAGAAGAATGCAATGTTGGAGAATGTCTCTTGACTGAAGGAAGCAGTGATACATTTATGATGGAAACTGTTGCAGCACAGGAAGAAATCATTGTGAATGAAGAAGGAGGGGATCATTTTGAAGAACTGATATGTGAAACACCAATTGAGGCTGTTGAAGTTTTTGGTTTACAAACTGAAGGTTTGTGTATGAATGTAGGGACTGTAAATAATGATGAAGTACTTCAACAATGCCATAAATAAATTACATTGCTGGAATATTTGTTGGAGAATTCAGAGTATGAAAAGGAGATTGCAGAAGGCAGAGTTCACTACAGTGAACAGGAAACCATCATGGAGGCAGATGGTGTGAATGAAAGACTAGTTGAAAGTCTTGAGAATTCCTCAGAGAGTTCTTTGGGAAAAGTGAATCAGCATACTGATGTGCTGATAGAGAAGGAAGGAATTTCAGGACATCATACTGAAATGCTGGCAGAGGAAAGAGAGACACTGGGGCCTTATGATTTTTGTTTTAAAAATTGTTTTGTGCATGCAGATTCTATTGATTCTGAAGAAAAGTTGACACCATTGGGAAGTCAATTAAAAGAGGAGGAGAATTCTGTGGAAGACTTTAATCCATGGAATGAAGAAATTGGATTGCTGGAGATTATGCTGAACAACCAGGATTCAATACAGGAAGGAGAACCTCAATTTCAAAATTGGGGATTACAGAATGTGAAGATACAAGGGAATGAAGACATTGAATACTTTTTGGGTCTTGGAAGAGACTTGGAATTGCAGAAGGAAGAATTGGTGACTAGATCATCAATTGAGGCCATTGGGTCTTGTGATTTTGAAACTGACAATTTGACTGTGGTTACAAGCATGGCAGAAGACAATCCATCTCTAGGAGTTGTCTTGGATGAAGATGAACTGTTGCAGGGGAAGGAAGGTGCGGCTATCATACCTCATGTAAGGGAACGTGTTATTACTATTGATGACAAGAAGGAGCTGATTTGTCTGATGGACAAGGAGAAGACCGGAGGACAGATTTTTGGGACTGCTACAGTAGTGGAGAATTAGAATTTTACTCTGATAGAAGATGAGGACACAGTACTTGAAGAACTTGAATTGATTTTCAGAATCAATCAAGAAGATGGAAGACAATTACTGAATATTGTCAAGGAAGAAGAAGAAGAATATGCTGAACCAAGTTTGTAGCATATTGATGAAATGCTTGAAAATAGATGGCTGAATTGTTTGCTGAAAACATTTAGAGAAGAGAATGAAATGGCAGAGCAACATATTGAAGTGTTGCTAGAGAAGATGTTAGAGCAACAATTTGAAGTGTTGCCAGAGGAGGAAGAGACACAAGGAATTTATAATTTTAGTGTTTGTTTTATGATTGCAGGTACTGATGGAAGGACTAAGGAATGTTTGGTACAGGAAGAGAGGAAAAGAGATGATGACAGTGACTGGTAATCTAAATACCAGTCCAGAGAATTGCTGAAGTCAGAGAATGAAGAAATTGTCATGGGTGACAATCAGGAAGAGTTTTTCTGTTACAGAAAACAAGAGGGTATGTTTGATTGGGTGGCAGCAACCGCAGGATTTGAGCAAGATATAAATAAAGTTAAAGCTGGGGCTAAAGCTACAGCAAATGTGGCAGTAAGGACTGAACAATTAGGAACTCAACAAGCAGAAGCAGCAGTAGAAGTTCAACAATCAAGAGGAAGCAATATCCAGCAGTCAGAGGACATATTAGACAGGGAAATCGAATTTATGAGGAGATTGATCATGAAGGTGCCTCAGAAAAAGCAGACAACAGCAAGAAAGTAGAGAGATTTTAACAAAGGAAAAACAAGAGAAAAATGTGAAAGCATAACTGGAGGCAAGTTGCAGAACAAAGTATGGAAACCTGGAAGTGTGCAGTTGAAGAATAATGCAGCTGATAGACAACAGCAAAGCAAATTTTGGGATCCAGGAGGAAAATTTTTAAGAGCACATGATCAGGAGATCATGATTAATTTTAACCTTGGGAGTCTGATGCAGGGGCATTAGAAAAAAACAAATTCCATGCATTTTTGTTAGACTTAGGGGTTTTATTTTTCAAGAGAGTTAGATTTTATGTAGTGAATTTAGTGGGTTTTAATTAATTTTAATTAAATTTGGAGAGAATTGTGACTACCCTCGAATGATTAGTTGGCATGTGAAGAGATGAGAGATTCAAAAAAACTGTAGAGTAGGAATGAGTTGGAGTAAGTTTCCACAAATCTAGGGATTTAGGCTAAATTTAGGACTTTGAGGGATTTCAAGAGTTTTTGTTGGGTCATTGGAGAAGCCGAATCGATTCATGATAAATTGTATAAATGTAAGCCTCAAAGCCATTAAACATTAGAGCTGGAGATCTGGAAAGGAAAAGTAGTGAGAGTAAAAGGCCATCGAATCGAAGATCTAGCCAAACTAGTAGTTTTGTAAGTAAATTCATTTGTCTATATGAAAATATATGTTTCAGAACTATATGTGTTGATTGGTTGAGAAATTGTTATTTAAACCTCTGTAATTGAGGGTTTAGGTGAGATTCTGTAAGAGATTGTAATAATTCTCTTCATATAAGGGAGAAATCGATGTTAATTCCGACTATTGAATATGTTTAAAGGTTAAATTGAACCTCTGCTTTGGTATGAAATTTGGTAGAGACCAACTGCAATACAGTGGAGCCCGATTTCAATAACCTCGGAGCTTAAAATTGTAGTTGAACTTGTTTATATCTGCGTTGAACTCTATTTGACCGAAATCGATTTATCATTCACAATGTTGAGTCCGTGTGATAGCTTGAGTTGATGAATTGCATTAAGGGGAATATGAATGTAGTGATGGTGTAGAAGACCGGAACTTCAATGGCAGAGCGATGGAGTAAGTACAACAAAGAAATAGTAGAACTGTGAGGGATGACTGGGAATGAATGGTGTGGCGATGGTTTTTTAAGTGTGGAGGAGCTGTATAAGATGGAAGCACAGTAACTGTGGATCCAAAAAAAATCAACGGACGAGGTAAAAAGGCAAAGCCAAAATTGAATTCGGAAGTAAATAGTAAGGGTGGTTTTGGAGGTTGAAACCAGTGGTCTCACGTTCTTTGAAAATGGTAAATGGAATTTGAAAGAAAAAACGCGATACTATTAGATGGTGGACACGTGGCATAAGGTGGTTTTCAATTACCACCTATTTCGCCTTTTTTTGAGCATTAAAACTCAGTGAGAAAAAAAACGTGATTCGCGTTAGATCTGAAGGGTGAAGGATCCAAGGGACTTCGCACAGGAGAGTTGCACTGGAGTTAGCTCAAAGGTATGGCCCGACGTTATTTGAGTTGATAATTGTTTATTAATTATTTAATATGTGGGCCTGAGTATTATATGAAGTTCGGTGTTTATGAAATTTGAATGGTATCGTTGAGATGTGATGTTAGCCTAGGCTGGACATTATTATATGTTGGTGTGTGGAATGTTAAGTATGGTGGAGGTTTCAATTTAATTGAATTCGAATTATGGTATATGAGAATGGTAAGGTTAAACCTTTAATGAAGGTTATGAAAATGCGGTAAAAGGAAAGCATTTCCATATATAGATATAAGTGTGTGGGGGCTATATTATATAATGGACTTTAGGAAAAAGTCCATTCGAACGCCACAAGGTAAGGGTGAAGACCAAGATTTAATTTGAAGTGAAATTCGAATAGTTGATTCGAAATTTCATAAGGTAGGTTTATTGATAAGGCTTTTGTTTGAAGGTTAAAAGAGAAAGCTTCCGCATATATTAATTTAAATTGCCCAGTCTAGGAAAATGAGTGGACATGCATATTTATATGCATGAGACTTTGAGTTTTAATTTGGGCATTTTATTTGGATGCATTTTTATATGCACATAAAGAGAGTTGAAGAAGTGGTTTTGGTAGGGTCCCGACATCAACTTCACTTCTAAAAAAACACTTAATTTGTCCAACTTTCTATTTAGAAGCTTGGTGAAGATGATTGAAAAGATTTAGACCATGGGAAAGGCTCATATCACCAGTTGTTTTCACCATAGTTTGATTAAAATTGTGATTGTGTATTAATTTTCAACAAAGAAAATCACCTGGGAAACTTTCTTGGAGAAACTAAAAACTGTTCCTATCATTAGTCCCAATATTTCTCCTAGCAAATCAACATCATATAGATAGGTAGAGGTTGGATCTTCAAGAAAACATGCTGAGGTTTAAAAGGAACCTAGGCTTGAGGTGGCCAAGACATACCAGAGAGGCAGAAGGCTTGTGTTTTCTCCTCAGATTGAGGGAGGGTCTATCCCACATCAGCAGGACAAGAATCACCATCACAACATGAGGCAATTTTTCCTGATGAAGACCCCATCCATCTTGACACTGATATACTAGAATTGAAAGCCCAAGAAGAGAATAAAACCCTAAATCAATTCATAAAAGAGAAATATACTGAAATCAAGAACTTCAAGGACAATTTGGCAAGGGCTAATTTTGTAATTTCATTCCTTGAGCAGGAGAAAAATCAACCGAAGGTAAAGCAACTACTTTTAGAGAAAAGCCAGTTTAAAGCTAATATGAAATATGTAAAGGGAAAAGCAGTGATTAAATTGAATATTCAGAGAAGCATAAAGGGCAGGTGACAAGGAAAAGGCAAAGGACCATGGGTCTCAGAAAAGCACTTCAAAAAAGAAAAAGAACAAAATCTACCAGTTAAAGAGTTGACCTTTGAAGAAAGGATAGCCATGGAAATCAATGAAGATAAAGAGTTATGGCTTGAAAAAGTGAATTGTCACTTATAAAAGCTCGTTGAAAAGGCCAACAGAGATAAAAAGTTACATAAAAGAAGGGTTTCCAACTACCAGACAGAGAATCAGGTTGTAGGAATCAAAATCAGACAATTAAAAAGAAAAGTGCAAGAAGCCCAAGACAAGAAAAGGGAGTCAAGAAAAATGGGTAAAGGAGTGAAATTGGTGGCTAAAAATCCTTGGATGTTTAGGTTATCATCCATAGCAGTCAAAGAAAATTTTTTGAAAGTTTTGGAGCATTTTTATTTTTTTTGAAATTATGCAAAATTTGGCACACAAAAGCGCCGTGCAGAGGCACGACCTTTTCTCCCAAGGCATCCAAATCAACTTTTTTATACATGGATGGGTGTATCTTAATGTGTAAATTACAAATGTAATTTTTTTTTTTCATGACAGCTTCTAATTTTGAGGAAAAACTCAAAAAACCTTGTCTTTTTCATCCTTCTGCCACATATTTTGCGGAGGCACGACGCTTCTAAGTAGGGTTGGAAAAGCCAGTTTTAGGAGGCCTTCCCATGGGTATTTTATTGAGTTTGATATTTCATTAGAAATTATACACGTGGGGCTACTTGAACCAGGTTTAAGAATTCAAAATGGGCTTCTAAATGTTGGCAAAAAAAAACCCTGAACTGGCACGACGCTTTTGCTAAAAATGCTGATTTTTCTGCAAGCTGGTGCGACTCATCTTCTTCCTAGCACGAACCATATAGCATGGCAGTTGTTTGAGAAATAATCAAGCAAATATGGTGTAAAATTTGAGATTTTGTGATCTATTAAGTATATTTTAGGCTTCTTATTTGGTTTTTGCCTCTCTTTATGAGGAAATTTGTAATTAATGAGTGAGATATGCTCTCCTAAACTTTGGTCTAAATTGTGGAAATTGTTTCAACTATCCTAGTCTTTAGCTGATGACTCATCAAATGCATTTATGATGGGATTTGAATATAATTTTGACCCCTGAGAGAGGGGATATTTTTTTATGGTCTACATCTATCATTTTCAGAGTCATTTGACAGGTTGGATGCTATGGAATTGAGCCTCAAAACACTAGTGTACTTTGTGATTCTGGCAGGAACTAATAGACAAAGTTTGCAGCTATTGTGGTGGGATTCATGTGGTATGTGCTTTAGCTGTGTTTATTCTTCTGTCATCATATTATTGAATGTATTGTACCTTCCATTTACATTCCCATGTCTTATGTGATTGATTTCTAAGTTTGATAAGTAGAATTCATTGATTTAATGCTCTGTTTTGGAGAAGCTCTCACATTTATGTTAATTTTGTTAGGATATTCCGACACATAGGAAATAGTTAAGAATAATTTATTCTAGTGTAGAGTTAGTTAAAGTGTGTTTCTTTACCATGTACATTTGTAACTTATAATCCGACGGTCACGATTTGTAGTGATCCGATGGTCATCTCTAACCTTGGTATTAACGACACTTGATCCGTGGCTTAACACCTGATTGGTCCATGATCTCTATTTAAAGAGCATGGAGGGTAATTTATCCGGTAACCGTTTATAAGAGAAACAGATGTAACTTTTCTTTTTATATTAATAAATTGCCTGAAGTGGCCGCATTGGCTCAGGGCATGGACTGTTTCCCTCTTTGAGGGTTTTAACCACGTGATTATACTGGTGTACTGATTTGTGATCTATTTGTGAGCGGTGACCTTTGGTTCTTGATCTACAGAACTCACCCTGTAAATTCCTACATGGTATCAAAGCTATTTTGAGGGCCGCGTCTGTTGTTGATCAAAATCTGAAGCTGGTTTGACTGCATGCAAATGCCGTTTTGTAGATCTACTATTTCTAAACATTTTTGGGCTTGTAGAACTGCTCGGTTATGTCTGAAGCATCTGTTACAGTGAGGAATGCCTTTCGTTTCATGCTAAAAGGTTTCCGACTACCCAAGTTATGACATTTTAGATCTGGAGGTATAAAGCATCTATTTTGTAGTTATATTTGTTAATAGTTTTGCTTATTTTGGTTCCCTTTTTTTATTTTCAGTTTATAGGTTTTATTTATCTGCCAAATATATACCCTCTTCTCTATGTATGCTCTTTTCTGTGTGCTGCATGGGATCTCGGAAAATCAGAAACAGGAAAAAGGGATTTTTTTTGCTACGTATGCTCTTTCCTCACGTCTTTGTGTGATCTCGGGAAATCAGAAATAGTAAAAAAATGATAGCTGCCCATAAGACTAACTGAAAATATAACATTCTGCCGTAAGGCTCCACATTTCATTTTTTTCTTTTTTTGCTCGGTTTCTGTGTTTTTCTTTTTGCAGGAAAAGGCACGCACATCGTAGGTAGCAAAAAAAAAAAAAAACCCTTCCTCCTTTTCAAACAATAACGTGATTCTTTTACTATCTCACTTGGTGAGGGGTTAGTTTATGAGAATAGAAGTCTTGGGTTCAAGTCTCCTTCTCAAGCTTCTTTTGTAAAAAAAAATTGTTCAAAGGGGCAGATTTTTTTTTTTTAAAAGCCGCACTTCAACCCGTTCCCGTGACTATTCGGCATATACTAAGATTTTTCAAAAGGCATAACTTTTTCATCCAAAAGCCGTTTTTCAAGCCATTTTTTTTGAAACAACCTAATTTTTCAAGATATTTCCATTGAAGCAGTTAGTTTTAGCTTTTCTAAGCTTAAGGTTTAAAACAAATTTGGAAAGTGCATGCCCGATTATTCTTAACAGCACAAATTATTTCCAATGGCTACCTCACATGGTAGATATACTTCGAAGTAAAGGGATTTATAGAATAGCCACAGGATAAGAAACTAAAACTTTCGATGATAATAAAGTTTCTAAATGGGAAAATAAACAAGATCAAGCACTAGGGTTGATAGGAATGTTCATTGATCAAGATCTTCAATTTCATATCCTTAACTTTGACACCCCTGATGAAGCCTTGGAAAAGCTAAAAACTGTTTTTGGCATTCAAAATCAAATCAGGGCCCACCAACTTGAAAATGCGTTGCTTATTTTGGACCCCAATAATTTCTCCTCTATTGAAGATTTTTTGTCAAAATTCAAGACTGTTTGAATTCTTTTAGAAGGTTGTAAGATCAAAAAGGAAGATGGTAGCCTCATTTATTACATTCTTGCTAAGCTTGGCCCTGCATACTCTGTATTTGTTTCTGCCTTCCATTCCACTAAAGAAGCCATCATTTCTTCAGGAACCATCTACAAGAACCCTTCTTTTGATGGCTTTTGTGATTCTTTGATAAGAGAACAAGAAAAAATATTACACCTTGGTCTTATCACTTCTAGAAATGCTTCTAAGAAAGCCTTAGCAGCCCAACAACAATCATATCAAAAGAATCCCAAGAAGCAGTATCCTAAAAAGTATGGTCCTAAACCAAAAAAGGGTCCTAATAAATTTCAGCTGCAAACTGAAAAACCAAATCACCAAAATGATAAGGCATATAAAAACAAAGGAAAAAAGACAGATAGATGCAATCGTGATGGCCATTTAGAGTCCAAATGTTTTAAGAAGATGGAAGCATTAGAAGCAGCAATGAAGAAGCACAACATCAATTTGGAGCACTCTTCACCTTCATCTTCAGGAATGGCACTTTCTACATGTGGTTTCCAAGCATCCAGATTTGGTTATGCATTAAATGTATCTTCCTCCTCTCATTATCATGAGTGGCTCATTGATTTTGGAGCTTCTTATCACATGGAAAAAAATAAAGCCATGTTTTCTTCTTTAAATGATTGTAACACCAAACATATTTATGTTGGTGATGATAGATCTCTTAGTGTTGTAGGATCTGGAACCATTCATCTCTATAATGGTTAGTTTAATGATGTACTATGTGTTCCTACCTTGTCATGCAACCTTCTCTCTGTTTATCAGAAAACTCATTCAGGTGAAGGGAAAATAGTAGAATTCTCACTTCATGATGTTGTAATCAAGGACCTCAAAGATCCTAAACATATTTTAAACATATTTTAGCTACTGGCATTGCTGATTTTTCCACAAGGTTGTATAAGTTTTACAACTTTGGGTCATCATGTATTCCTTGTGTTTTTGTTGCTCATAATGATGAAGTGAGCAAACTTTGACATGAGCGATTTGGTCACTTTAACTATCGCTCTCTTCAAACTCTATGTAAGGAAAATATGGTGACAGGCCTTCCTATGGTATCTTGCCGAGATGGTGTTTGCACCGGATGTGTACTTGAAAAACATCATTAGGATAGTTTTAACAAATGTGCCTCTTGGCACGCTTCCACCCCTTTGCAGCTTGTGCACAGTGATTTATGTGGTCCACTTCCTGGTGTTTCTTTCTCTGGTTGCAAGTACTTCTTAACTTTCATTGATGATTTTTCCAGACACACTTGGGTATGCTTCTTAAAACTCAAGAGTGAAGTTTTTAACATGTTCTTGGCCTTTAAGGCCTTTGTTGAGAAACAATATGGACATCAAACTCTTAAGTTAATATCAGACAATGGAGGAGAATATGTTAACAACAAATTTATCAATTTATGCACTGAGCATGGAATTAAATTGCAACATACCGTACCATATACTCCACAACAAAATGGTGTAGCTGAAAGGAAGAATCACACCTTAAAATAAATGGCTAATTGTATGCTTCAATCTAAAGGACTTAATCTCAATTTTTTGGCAGAAGCCATTAACTGTGCAAATTACATAGTTAATCGCACTCCTACTAAGGTTTTAAATAATATAACTCTAGGAGAAGATTGGAGCTCAACACTTTCGTGTTTTTGGAAGTGATTCTTGGGCCCATATTCCAGATGCGAAACATAAAGCCTTAGAACCTAAGAGTGAAAAATGCATTTTGTTGGATATTTTGAAGATGTCAAAGTATATAGAATTCTTCAACCAAAATCCAAAAATATAATCATTAGAAGAGATGTAAAATTTGATGAAAATATATTGGCCTGTGAGCCTAGTTCGGTGGGTGTGACACCTTTGGCCTGGGAGCCTGATTCGACATATGTGCCATCTCTCTCTCTCTCTTCTATTTTTAATAGCATTCCTTCTAGTTTAGATGATGACAGCGAGGATGACAATCCTTCTCCACCTCTTGAAATTGTTCCTTATACTCCACCGCTTCCAGGATGGGTCTGCTCTACTCGAGATGTGACAGGTTCTCTTGCAGGTGACCCTGCAGATCAACGATGTACACGTTCTCAGTTCGAAAGAGCTTCTTCCTTATTGGCTCAAGTTCTATAAAATATTGATCCAGAAACATTTGAAGAAGCCTCCGGTCATCCATCTTGGGATGAATTTATGAATGAAGAGTATCGTTCCTTATTGGCAAATGATACTTGGGATCTTGTTCCTCTTCCAAAAGGAAGAAAACTTGTCAGATGCAGATGGGTTTACAAAACAAAGTTTGGACCAGATTGAAAAGTGGATAGACATAAAGCTCGTCTTGTCGCTAAAGGATTTTCACAAGTTGAAGGCATTGACTATACTGAAACCTTCTCCCCTGTTGCCAAAATGAATTTTATCTGCCTTGGTCTCTCCCTTGCTGCCTCCTTTAAATGGGAATTCCATCAGATGGATGTTAAATCTTCCTCCTTACATGGATATTTACATGAAGAAATCTACATGGAACAACTCCCTGGCTTTATCCAAAAAGACTTCAGCCTTGTCTGTCGCCTTAGGAAGTCTCTCTATGGTCTCCAAAAAGCTCCTCGGGCTTGGTATGCCAAAATGGATAGATTTCTATTAGATAATGGCTTTTCTAGGTGTCATTCTGACAACACTGTCTACACCAAGAAAGTGGGTAAGTCCTTCACCATCCTTGCTCTTTGTGTTGATGATCTTATCCTTACTGGTAGTGATCCAAACCATATAAACCATGTGAAGTCTAGTCTCAAAAAGAAGTTTGAAATGACAGACTTAGGACACTTGCATTATTTCCTTGGTCTTCAAGTCTTGCAATCCAAGGAAGGCATTACCCTCTATCAGTCCAAGTATGCCTGTGATCTTCTACACCACTTTCACATGGACGATTGTAAGCCAGCCCCTTCTCCCTTTCAGTCTAGAGTCAAGATATCAGTCACTTGTACTACCCCTGAAGTTGATGCTACCTTATATCGTCAACTTGTTGGTAAACTTATGTATCTAACCCATACCCGTCTTGACCTTTACTTTGCCGTTGGTCTTATCGCTCGATTTATGCACCAACCTCATGAAAGTAACTGGAAAGAAGCTAAAATAATACTTAGATATATTTGAGGTATATTTTAGTTCAGGATTCATTATAGTGCAGGAGTATCTCCATTGCTGATTGGTTTCACTGATTCTAATTGGGCTAGTGAGCCTGATGATCGAAAGTCTATTGCAAGATATGTATTCACTCTTGGTTCAGGACCTATTACTTGGTCTTGTAAGAAACAAAGTGCCATCTCTCTTTCTTCAATAGAAGCGGAGTATCGTGGTGTAGTTGAAGCCAGCAAGGAAGTCATGTGGCTTCATCAGATCCCGTCTGAATTTGGTCTTCATCAGCAGCATCCAACTACACTTTGGTGTGATAATTAGAGTGCCATTCAGCTATGTAAAGATCCAGTTAAGCATCAACGTATGAAACACATTGAACTCCACATACACTTCATTAGAAATCTCATTCATTATCGTGTTCTTGAAGTGTAGTACTGTCCAACCAATGATCAAGTAGCTGATATCTTTACAAAGGCTCTCACAGAAGCAAAGTTTACCAAACTTGGATCCATGCTTGGATTTCAGGAAAGTTGACATTAAGGGGGGATAGGCTCTAATGCCTCCTTCCTTCTCCTATTGTGTCACTTTTGCAAATCCTTCAATCCTATCCCAATTTTTTCTTAAGGGGGGATGTTAGGATATTTCGACACATAGGAAATAGGCTCCTTTTGTGTCACCTTTGTAAATCCTTCAATCCTATCCCAATTTTTTCTTAAGGGGGGATGTTAGGATATTCCGACACATAGGAAATAGTTAAGAATAACTTAGTCTAGTGTAGAGTTAGGTAAAGTGTGTTTATTTACCATGTACATTTGTAACTTATAATCCGACGGTCAGGATTTGTAGTGATCCGACGGTTATCTCTCACCTTGGTATTAACGACACTTAATCCATGGCTTAACACATGATTGTTCCATGATCTCTATTTAAAGACCATGGAGGGTCATTTGTCCGGTAACCGTTTATGAGAGAAACATATGTAACTTTTATTTTTATATTAATAAATTGCCTGAAGTGGCCGCATTGGCTCAGGACATGGAATATTTCCCTCTTTGAGGGTTTTAACCATGTGATTATACTGGTGTACTGATTTGTGATCTGTTTGTGAGCGATGACCTTTGGTTCTTGATCTACAAAACTTACCCTGTAAATTCCTACACATTTTATTCTGATATAAAAAAATTCATGATGTTCATGCTCGTTTTGAAACCCTATAAATCTACCATATTCCCCAAGATACCTTTAAAGTACTAAAGTGTGTGCCTACCTTGCCCCATTACATCTCTGTAACTCTAATTTTCAGAGCCTTGACCTATTTTTTCCTAGACCTAATTCACCATCCAGCACAAACCTTCAAAATAAAAACAAACCCTAAATCACATACCTAGCCTAATATCTTTCATGTCACAGTCAATCCTTGGCTGTGATCTCATTGAGAGAGCCCTCTCAGCCTAGTAGGACTAGCTACTAGGTCAAATTGGTCCGTGGTTACCTTTGCTGGTCTCCTTGTAACCTTCGGAGAACTGATGGAGTGATAATAGATGGTAGGTCATGGAATCAACATATTTGGTGAGCCCTTGTATTGCACCAAGAGTGCTACAACTCCCAGGGGCTGCCCTACTTTACTTTAGCAACCCGAGGTTCATACAAAATTGGAGGTGACAGTGCTATATACACAGCAGATGCATTCTGCTCATGTCATCCTCTTCTGCTTTACGAAAGGGTGATATTTCCTAAACTATGATAAAAATTGAAAAGTAAATTTATGGAAGGAAATGACATAAAGGAAACTAACTTAATCTACAAAAGGAAATGACTGAAAAGAAACTAAACTAAATTGCTGAAAATAAATGGCAGAAAGGAAACTAATTCTAAACCACACTAAACTTGGCCAAATGACTAAATGCACTCCACTTATCCAATTTTCTATCTATCATTCTTCTATCCATGCAACGAAGCTATCCATGGCTTATTCTAATTGAAAAATTGTTAATTTGTAGCTTGGAAGGAAAAAAAGGGTTAAAGAGGCTAACGGAGGGTTAACGCATGAAACAAGGCTTAGAAGTGGAAAGCGGAGGTTTAAACCTGATTAACACTTTATTATAGTGCAAAAATGCTTTGGAGTGGAATAATTTTAAAAATGTGATGGAAGAGATGCGATGGAGCAAAAGTTGCGAAGTGCGACGGGCTAAAAGCTATGACGTGCGAAATGCAATGGGAAAGAACTGCGAAATGCGAAATGCAAAAAGGGAAAAGTTTGCGATCTGCGATATGCGATATCGCAATATCACAATCGGAAAAGAGAGAGCTGGTATTAAAAGAAAAGGGAAAAGGTTGCGAAAAGTGATTTGCGACGAGTGATGTGGCGGTGGGACCAGTGGCAGAGCGCGATCGCAATATCAAAATCAATGGATAGAAGCGGTAAGTCTTAAAAGAAAAGGGAAAAGGTTGTGAAATGCGATTTGTGATGGGTGATGTGGCGGTGGGACTAGTGGCGGAGCACAATTGCAATATCACAATTGGAAGATAGGAGTGGTAAGTCTTAAAAGTAAAGGGAAAAAGTTGCGATGAGTGATTTGTGATGTGGTAAAAGTTGCGAAGTGCGAAGTGCGATATCGCAATTGCAATCACAAAGTTGGAGGGATAGCGGAAGTTTTGTTCAAGAAAAGTTGCAAAGTGCGGAATGCACTGGGTGACGTGGTGGTGGAACTGGCGACGGAGCATGAGCACAATATTGTAATCAGTGTTTGGAAGTGGTAAGTCTTAAATATAAAGGGAAAAGGTGTCAAGTGCGATATGCGATATCGCAATACCGCAATCGGCTAAAAGGAGTGGTAAGTCTTAAAGGAAGAAACTAAACACTGCGATTTAGAATTTGTGATGACGGTATCGGGAAGTTTGAGGAGCAAGGGCGGAATTCGAGTTCAAATGGTTTTAAATAATTTTTGAGTTAAAATGAGTAAGGAAACCATAACCAATAGAAACAAAGGAATAAGGCAGGCTGAAGGGTTTAAGTGCTTTTAGGGGAAAAAGGTGGGTGCAACAATTAGAATAAGCAGAGAAAAAGAGGGAATGGAGGGTGTAACAACAATGCTCAGGTTGTGAGTAAAAATATGGAAAATGTAGCGGGGAAGCACCATGGATCTGCTCTGGGGCTTTATCACTAATTCCTACAAACAACTCTACTGGTCTATGCACGAAAAACAGGAAAATGCATGAAAATGAAATAAAACAAGGAAGGCTGAAAATGGTAATGCAACTCTACTTTTAATCTCAAAAATAGTGAAAATAAATTAGTTCTTGGGTCTGTGGGAAGGTTTTCCCTCCTCGAGCCTTATTGACAAAGATGAGAAGGGGGTATTGATCAAAAAAAGATTTTTTTTCCTCTATTATATTACTCTCATAATCAAATGGAAAACTACAACAACACACTGAAAGAAAAACTAAACAACAATGAAACTATCAGAAGGAGAACTAATTGAATGACAGAAAGAAGAGAAAAAATACAATAGAGAGGTTGAGGCACATGGATTGGGCCCTAACCCATGAGCCTAGCTCTCTGAAACTTAAATCAATAAAGTGAAATAAATCTATTCATTTCATAAAAGAATGGCCTCATACATTTCTGAAAGTTTGATCACTGAGTAAAATAATAAAGAGCTTAATAGCTTGCAACAAAGTTCCGACTAGAATCGACTCCTTCCTAGACCTATCTCTACTCTATTTTTTCTATAGGGCAGCTACCAACAACTCCCTTGAAAATGGTGATTGAGTCCACTTGACTCCAAGTAAACAAATATTGAGTGCACTCCTCTTTGAGTTGCTTGGTTGCCTATGGAATTCGAATTGCTGGAGAGAATTCTTGGGGATTCTTTGGCTGTCTTTGAAATTCAAATTGCTGGAGAGAATATTTCGGATCCCTTGGGTACCTTTGAGAGTTAAGGAGGGTGGAAAATCCTCCTATAATTTCTCCTTGCTTTCTCCTCCAAGTCTTTATGATAAAATCCTTATAAAAATGCTAATAATTCATGATTTTATGCACTCAATCTCATATTAGGCACTCAAAGTATGTTACCCTTAATCACCACCTATAATAGCATAATAAAACCAAATAATAATAAAAATGCAAGAAAAAGAGATCTAAGAAGGAAAAAGGGTGGCCATTAACCCCTCCAAATATGTCTAATGATGGAGCTCATGATCACCCCCCTACTGAATGGTTGCTCATCCTCTGAGCAACTAATCCTGCTCCTACATTTCCTTTAAGGCTTTGAAAACCCCCCTAATTTCCTGAGGAAGAAGTGTGGGAGTTTCCCCAAGGGGGTAAAAACCATTCGTCTTTTTTGCATTCTCCCATTCTCTATCTTTTGCATTTGTGTCCTTTTCAGTATTCAACCCCAACAACAAAGGTGGGTTGAGATTTAGTCCCAACCATTGGATCTTTTTGGCCTGCATGGCCCTCCTGTATAATGGTGCCCTTTCTAATGCACCCCTCGGTCTTTCTAGAGTATGGTACTCCCTATTCTTGAGACTGTGAGGGAGGCTATTCCATCTCCTATGGTTGGCCATAATGAACTCATATTCTATCTGCCTAGAAACATCATCAAAGTGGACTGTTACATGTGTTTGAGTCTGAAGGTAGCTTTCAAATAGTGTAGGGTCCCTTTCAATCTCTCGACGATTAAGGATGACTCCTCTTGGGCAGAACAATTATGGTTTGATATGTAAGGGTTCTCTATTTCTTCTTCTCATGACCGTCCATATCTATTTTTCTCTAGTGTCCTCATTCATCATCCACGATACTAAAGCCATCAAATACATATGCCCTATTCATCATCCACGATACTAAATCCATCAAATACATATGCCCCATTGTAGGATTGGGTTCAAAAGTATCTAGATTTGTCAGCATAAGGTTATGCACATAAAACTCTGCCATCTTTGCCTGATCATTCATGTTATCTTTCTTGTAGAAATCCATGAATTGACTATAATATTGGAAAGGTAGGGATCCATGGGAGGCTAGAGTTTTTATTTGAAATAAGAGCCATTTCTCCTTGAGGTACACAACATATGAGTCAGAAGGGAATCTGTGCTGAAGGGCTTCTATGCATAAGTCTGCCATGGTGGCTACTTGCTACCATTTTTGTTGCAATTACTCCTTCACTGTTACATTCTCTTCTTATGCCTTCTAAAATTTCTCCTTCAAAACTATTTCTTCGATTGTTTCCTCCTCCCTTGGTGATTATTCAATGAAAATCAGGCTCATGGGAGGAGTTTCTATCTCTCTCTTACTTATCCTCTGACATTTTTCAGCTCTGAAATGCATAAAGGTATGCCTTTTTCTCTTTGCGCTAAGAGGAGCTAAGGTGGCAACTACCTCTTTTCCTTGAGAGGATGTGGTGTTGTGCTGTGAGTCTGCTTCTTACTCACTTTCTGGTACCTCTATGACTTCTATTGCAATCTCTTCCATTTTTCATTGGCCCTTTGTCTCTTCCTCTCCTTCTTCTGGTTCTTCTTGTTCCTCTTTTGGTTCTTCTTCTTCTGGTTCTTATTCTCTAAGGTTAGGAATAGAATTATGCCTTGTTTGGGTTGCTATAAAATCTTCCCTTGGTCCCTTGCTACTGTGTCTGATATGTGGTATACTTTGTGTTGGGGTTCCCATGTTTTGGCAAGGTTGGCAATACCAAAAGATGAGACAACATCAAACCACTTTTAGACCCTAGGATCTAGCCCTCCTGGGTCCAGAGAGGGATCTCTCTATGATTGTCAAAGTTATATGTCTTTGAAGCTCAAAGTTAAGGTGTTAGGCTAGTTATGAGGCTCAAAGTTTGTTTGTTTAATTGTATGTTTGGTTGTTGAGAATCAGGAAAGAAGGGTTCAATGTAAGACAAGAGTGAGCAAAGAAGATTTTAGGCAAAGGAGAGATAATTCCAGGGAAAATTCAAGACCATTGGGAAATGGAGTCAGAAAAGGATTTTCTTGCTAATCAATATGCATGCTTTCAATTGGGCTAGTCATCTAAAGCATTGGATATTAAAGATGATAGTGTGGTAGGATAGGAAAGAGTGAAGGTGAGGGCAAGGAAACATTAAAGATTCAGAACACAAAGTTGAAAACCTGAGATCAGAGAGAGAATTTGAACTCTCAATGCTTCGGCCTCCAGCTTGAGGGATCTTAGAAAGGCTCAATTAATTGAAAAGGATCCTAGTGAGATAAAGATAGAGTTCTAGACCTCCTAGTGTTGCAAATTCATTCAATTAAATCCTAACAAGAACATCTAAAATTAGATTTCATTAATTCATACATCAGCTAGCAGCATATGGAACCACTACACTGGTTAAATCATTTGAAATCAACTCTTAGATAACACATTTAGTAGAAAAAATTAAAGGCAAGGAGAGTAGAAACATAGGGTACCTAACACGGGTAAATCCTATGCCAAGTTTCTGATGCAAGCCAGTAGAAATGTAATGAAATGAAATAAACACAGAGATAGAAAAACATCACCAACTGCTTTAAATCAGGATCCAAAGAAATGTGCTTGTCATATTAAAAAACAACACCAGTCAGGTACAACATTACCAATGGCTTGATATTCAATCTGAAAACATCTTCCTCAGCCTATCTTACAACTTTACACAGAGAACATGTCTCAAAGGAAACAACTTGCAATTCTCTGATAACTGATCAATAACAACCAAACATACAATTAAACAAACAAACTCCAAGCCTCATAACTAGCCTAACACCTTAAATTTGAGCTTCAAAGAAATATACCTTTGAAAATCATAGAGAGATCCCTCTCTGGACCCAGGAGGGCTAGATCCTAGGGTCTGAAAGTGGTTTGATGTTGTATCATCTTTTGGTATTGCCAACCTTGCCGAAACATGGGAACCCCAACATAATGGCGACTCCACTGGGGACTTTCTGAGTATTTTCCATCTTACTGCATTACAAGAGCCTTAGAAAATCTAGAAACTTTGGTTAGGTTGGTAGTGAAACACTTCCATTTGAAATTCACTCTCTACACCATTTGTTTTGTTTCTCCCATACTCTTAGATAGAGCTTGGAAAGGGCCAGGTAGCCTCCGGATCTCACACTCTTTCAGAGGTGACATATCTGGTAAATGCCCTCCCAGCCAATCTCTGGTTAGAGTTTGTTGAGTTTGAGATATTCTTGAAAGGGGACATCTCATAAGCACTGTGGTGGACAGTGTACCCTCCAGAAGCACCCTAAACCTTCCACTTGGCGACTCCATAGCTCCTTAAATATCAAAGACTCTATTGGTGATCAGTAGGCCTGCTGATTATCTTGGTTTCACATAAGACTCCTTTGGAAGACCAGCCTCCATAACAACATCAACCACAATAAAGGTAGGGTTGAGCTGCCTTGTTGGAGAACAACATTCTGGCTTTCAGAACCATTCACACACAAGCTTACCCTAACCCAAACCCACCTGAAATAGTTGAAAACCCTGAGAGCATCCTCAATGGATCTCCTACACCTAAAAGACCAACTATTTCCAGCCACATCCATAGATCTGACTCTGCTCCAGAAGACTTTACAGCTCTATCAGATCCATTTTTTGACCTAGACCTACCAAACAAATTACCAAGAACTAGGTCATTCAGTGCTCTAGACCAGCCAGACCTTGAGCTTCCCGGTTCACCAACTCATAGTGGTAAACATATTAGGGACAAAGAGACCCCTCCATCTACACCCCCTGACATTCACTTTATTCAGAACTTGGGGCTCAGTCATCCTAAGTCTGCTCAACAGATTTCTGCTGGTCCTAATATCCCTGTCATCCATATACCAGTTGCTCAATTTAACCCTTTACATCATCAAAACATCATCATGGCAGCCTGGTATGCACCTCTAGTCTTACCTCAACCTCTAGTGTCCCTACCTAATGATTATCAATCAAAAATCCCACATTTCACTGCCAAAGAGTCTACCACAGCCCAACACCATGTAGATATGATGAAAGATTATTTTGACTACATGGAGATAGATGATGATACAGTCAAAATGAGAATCTTTGCCCAGAGCTTAGGAGGTGATGTGAAGAAATGGTTCAAGAGCCTACCTCCTAATAGTATCCAAGACCTCCCTGCTTTGTATCAGACTTTCATAAACAAATGGGAGGTTAAGGCCAACCCTCGCCAACTCCTAGCAGAATATATGAACCTTAAAAGAAACGTAGGAGAAAGTGTCCATGATTACTCCACAAGATTTAACAGCATTTATAATGCCCTTCCTCCACATATGAAACCTCCGCAGGGCATGGCTCTAGCAAAATATCCTGAAGGCTTTGATGCTGACATGGCCTACCAGCTTAGGGAGAGAGATTACAACACGTTGGAAGACATGCAAAAAGGAGCAGTGAGTGTAGAGGCTAATTTGATTGAGAAAAGAGCAATATTGAGAGCTGAGAAGAGGGTAACATATAGATAAGACAATGTAGCTTCCACATCTGATCCGAACTATGACCGTTTATCCAAAAACATGGAAAAGCTACAAAAAATGATGGAAAAAATGGTTGTCACTATTAGTAACCAAAACTAAAACCAAAATCAGAACCAGAACTTTAGAAGAAACAATACCACTCCCAACAGACAACGAGAGTCAGATCAGAAAGTTATTCCCCCATTTCAAGAGAAATTTCTTGATGAAGATGAGGGACTCATAGAAGAGCCTGAAGGGAACACAATAAACATGTTTGAAATAGAAGATTCAATCCATAACTGTTACACAGAAGACGATCAGCCCTCACCCTCATATTGGGATGAGAAAGATTGGAATCTGAGGATGACAGACTTGGGTTTGAAGATGCCATCATGCAGGTCAGAGAACAGTATGAGCTTAGGAGCAAGAAAAGCCTAGATAATCCCAAACCCAAAACTTCTAAGGTTACCATTGTTAGTCATCAGTATTTTTCACCTGTTGTCGATGACTAAATTCTAGCTGAGTTTTCTAGAAGCTGATCTCCATATGTCAATTTGTCATCTAGAAAACCCCCATAAACTTTTTTCCTTCCTACCTTTTCAGTCTACCCATGACGAGATGAAACCCCATTATCAAACCCTATCCAGCTTCAGCCATACTAGTCTGCCCACATCAGCTCTAAAGAGACAATCCAAATCTATTCAAACAGTCTCCCCTAAGTTAGGAAGTGGCGCTTTAAGACATTTCACCCTTGGCAAACTATCCAAGAGCCAAAAAACCTCCATCTGCTATAGACCAGTCATAACAGACCTCCCACTCTGCTAATAAAGTTGGTCACAACCCTAAGTCGTGCCACTAATACACCCTAAAGTCTCAGCAATACATAGACCATAATCTCAAGCTGAGTTTAGGTGTTTTACAGTGTTTTATGGATATTTCAAGGACAAGAGACATGTCAACATCTCAGAAGACTATTTTCAGCTCCACTTGAGAAGACAACTTCTTCTGAATGTGGTCATGAGCCTGAGATGCATCTACAGGGCAAAGAGTTATTCATAAAACTCTTGCGACCTCATTCATAGCTTGAAAGGACAGCAGAAGAAAAAGGCAACACTGTCAAGAGGCTGTTGATAAGTCATGGCTAAACCTCCTTCATTTATAAGCAGAGGGTTAAGGCACCTCCTTCATCTACAAGTAGAGGGTGATTGCCAATGTTGACTTAAAGGATTGCAAAATGACTGCAAGACAGGTTTGTTTTTAATAAACAGTAAAACAGTAACTAAAGGTTTCCAAGGGAAAGTGATGATCAAAAACAGGGCTAAGATCAGAAATGTTCAAATCAAGAGAAAGCAGAGTTTTTAGGTCTTATGTCCTAAGAAAGAAGATCAATTGAAGTTTCAGGAATCATCATCGTGGTGCAACAAGAAGAGACTCCATTGATCAAAGCTATTGTAACAAAACATCTCTGCAGGGGTGCTAGTATGAATGGCTCAAATCAGTGCTGGGCAAGAAGACACTTCAGTAAAAAGGACCTCTGTGTACTCTTATGTTTCTGTTGGGTTGTGGAATATAATCTATGGTTTCTAGATAAACATAGAGAAAAATAAGGCATGTCATCATTTCCACATGAAAGCAACTCCATTTATAAAACAGGTACCTTTTCAAAACTGCTTATCATAGCTAACATAGAAAATCTGGTTTGATCTCCTCAAGAGGCATTACAATTGAAACTATTTTTCATAATATGCAAAAGGGGTGCTTTGACATACTGTCAGTTTTTGGAAAGCTTGAGACAAATATAGGTCTTCATTTAGTTAAAGGTCAAGAGACACCATATTCGTATGTTTTGAGTAGAGAAAGTGTGTTAGAAGAAGCACCCTCCTTCATCAACAGAAAATGGAAAAGTATGAATAAATGCAGCAAATTTTTTGGCACCTACAGTTGGAGAAAAATTGATGAAGCACCTGGAGGCAAAAATTGTCAAACCAAGTTACAAAGATAAGCCCTCTCCTTTCAAAAAGACAAAACAGTTTTTTAATACTTTTTAACAGATTCAGTGTAGATTTTACATAAATATCACCAAAAGTGTTAACAAGTGGCAGAGGATGGTCTATAGGTTATTGAGGTATTATCCAAAGTTGGAGCTTCTATGCTAAATTATCACCAAAGGGAATATATTAGCAGAAATCACCTTTTCAAATCTATATGCATGAGTGAAAACAATTTTGACCTTTTCAAAATAGGTTTGCTGGTTATAAAAAGGTTGGTACATATTGACATGGTTTAAGAGCATGAAAGACATGCTTCCAACATCATCTCAAAAGGATAGACCCCTCTCAAATGCAGGATATATCATTCAGGTTTCAAAGGTGCACCAAAGGCATTATTGAAAAAAGCAAAAACTTTGAAAACCCTTACAAAAAATAACCAAGGAGTTTGATTTCATTGAAAAAGTGACTGTTGGGGTTTTTTCTATTTCAAAGGAGTAAATCGAAGTGGCAAATTTCATTTTCAAATTCTCCAAGCAAGATCGAGCCATCCCTCTGCAGTTTCCAAGCGGTGAACGAGGTTTTCAAGTCAAATTTCAAAGTTTTCAGAGTTGGAACACCGCGCGACACTCCTGGAAAAGTGCGCGGCGCTCCTGAGTGTAAAATTAACACTGCGCAACAAGCACGCGCAACGCTCTCGTAGCCGCGTGCGGCACTCCTGTAGCGGCGGGTCACGGGCGCCTGACAACGACCCGACAAGCCACCCGACCATGTTTTTGCGCGACGCTCTTTTCCTCTGAAGTGCCACGCACCTGTTGACCGCTTAAGATGCCTTCAAACCACCTCTGAAGCCGGCTCAAACTCCTCAAGAAGATTTTCATCATGTTTTAGAGGTATTTCCATGTGCCCTCTTGGTTTTCCAAAAAACTGATAAGTGGTATGAAGGGTTAGAAGGCCATGGTTTCAAGTTGTGGTGTGAAAATGAAGTGATGTTTTCCTATTGACCGATGAAACAAGGGTGAAACTATCAAGCAGATGCATTGTTTAAAACTGTAAAAAATTCCACCATAAATAGTTGAGAGGTGTATAGATCAGTTTTAAGTGCAAAGATGCAGCGTAGTATGAAGAAAACAGTGTGTTGTTAGAGTAAAGTTGATGATCAATTAAATGAGATAAACTCTGTCCTTTAAGCACAAGTAACCTTGGACTGTGTTTTGCCTCTCGATTGACTGAGTTTATATATCATTTCATATTGGTGGACTGCATATGAGGGGTTAGTATTTTGATCAAAGGGAGCTTCTCCACATTTAAACTGCTACATCACCATATATGAAAAACAGTGTTTTGCTGTGTGGATATTCGTTGTTTAAAACTGTGCTGGAGTGTTGTATATGCTGATAAGATGCTTACAAGGAAAGGGTTCTTGAACTCAAAACTGTTTTTTCACCTTGCCTCATCAAAGAACAAGGGTATCTTATATCTTCAAAGCATCAAAGGGCAGGTTACCCCTACCAACCACAGAAAAAGATAGTTGTTGACCGTGTATACTACTTGACTGCCTTTTTGTTCTTCAAGCTCATTTGATAAGTTGATTTTCAGAGGGTACAAAGGCATTTTTCTAGAGGGACAGGGTTTTACATTGATAAGGTGCCTTGATTATTTGAAAGGTAAAATTCCTACAGGCTTTGTTCAAACCTTCGAAACATTTCCAAGATCTGTCACCTTTGTTCTATAAAAAGTGAAATTGACTGTGTCTCTGCACAAAAGTTGACTGTGTATATAGTGTGAGTTTTGTTGGTTGATTTGAATACTAGACAAGGGCAGGATTGTGAAGTTGGGAAGTTTACTTTGGTAAAAGATACAAAAATAGGTTGTTGACCCCCAAACATCACAGAGCAGGGTGACTTGGTCACTATACACAGCAGATTCAATTGACAGCCTATCTTCCTTTTCACTGTGTTTTTTCTTCTTAAAGGTCTGCTGGCTGAAATAAATATCAAAGCTTGGGAAGGCCACATTTTAAAGGAGCAGAGGTTTTGTATTGAGAGAGAAAATTTTTCACTAGCATCCAAAGACATTGTTTTCTTATCAAGACAGTGGGTTGACAGAGTTTAGCTTAAAGAAGGCATTTTAAAGACAGTGAGGCAGTTTGGTGCTTCAAGAGCATATTTAGCCCAAAATACCGCCCAGACAAGACAACATAAGTGGTTTACACAAGAGATATGAGCCAATTTCTACTGAGGAGGTCAATGCACATCCATCCATCCTCTTCAATTTTCATGAGGTAGGTTGTTTGGATTTCTGCGAGAGAGTACAGGAGGTCAAAATTTTCTCGCCCTTAACACACCTATGCGCCTTAAGGTTCCAAAGCAAAAATTTCCAAGTAGCAGGCCTTGATTTCAAGTTTTCCCCGAGGTCGGTATCTAAAGCCACCAAAATCCCATATCTTGGCGAGAAATGGTTCAAGCAGGCCTATCTAGACTTGGATGACTACAAGCCTTTCATCAAGCCCGAGCATAGAGAAACATGCACTGCTATTTTTCCTTTCTCTCATCTTCTTGCCAGCTATGCTCCTCTTATGAAGATCATAATGAAGTATTTTACTTGTGAAGGGAGATTTACTCGAGTTTATGCCTACCATGTCCGACTATTGATGCATTTCACTAGAACTAGGTAGCTCAATATCCCTTACTTTTTGTGCAAGAGCATCGAGAAAATGGCATCCTTAGTCCAGAAGAAGCCTCCATCTCAGCAAATAGCTTCTCTCTTCCATCATTCTCTGATCAAAATCATCATTCTTCATCAGCTGAAGAAGAAAGGGGTTTCTTGAGATGTTTTTATCAGTCACCCGGATTTCTCCACTGTTCCTCCGGTCCATATATCTCCCACCCCGCCTATTAATCGCCCTTTACCTTCCTCCAGCGGGCCTACTCCTAGAAGGCTCAAGATCACCACAGAACATTTAGGACAGAAATAAGAGGAGGGGCATGAACAGGTAGAAAAAGAGGAGGAAAAGCATGAAGGAAGTGATGAAGGACAACAACTTGATAGTGATGGAGGTGAGCAACAACTTGAGCCACTAAGTGAGCATGGAGTTGAAGCACAACAGTAGCTTGACTTTGGTGGTCAGGGGCAGCAGGTTGAACCACAAATTGAATAAGGGATTGAAGTAGAACAACAGCTTGATGTTGGTGAACAGGGGCAATAGTTTGAGCAAACAGGGACTTGAAGCTGCAAAGGAAGATGACAAAACATTTTCAAAAGCTAAATCAGTTTGCCCGGCGCAAGTTGAAGGCCACTCAAGAGAAACTAAAGGAAGCAAAGGGGAAGCGCCCAGTGCGGAAAGAGAAGAAGGACACATTAGCACTTGAAATTTTGGCCTCAGTTTCGGATCATGTTGCCGAAGACCCTTGAGGGTCATGCACACCAATTTTGGGTACATTTTGACAATTTTTGGTTTTTTGGCATTTTTGAGTTTTTGGTCAAAAACTCATAAATTCGCCATTTCATTTTGAGGATTCGTCAAGAGAGGAAAATGGTATCATTGGATACCATAATTTCATGAGCACACCCTCAGTGATTTTCAGGTCATTTGGAGATCTTTTTCCCCCTCAAAACGGCGAAAAATGCTCACTTTTTGCACACTCTACCCGGTCTATCAGCAAACTGTAATTTTCTGGTTTTTTACACACAGGTGCAGATTTAAAGGACTTCCAAGTATCAGATCTGGATAATTTCAGTTGTTCCAGAAATTAGACACTCATATCTTTCCAACGAGCTATCATGAGCCTCATTTCGACACCAGGAAGGCTGCCAAATGTTTCCAGCAAATCAGGGGACCTTTTGCCGATATAAATTTTGGATATTTTTGTAATTTTTGAACCTCTAAAATTTGCTTTTTCCAAATGTGCGTTTAGCTATTTTTGCACATGGAAATTGATGTAAAGTAAATTTATTTCCCATTTTTAGCATTTTTTAGATATTTTATGAGATATTTTGTGCCTTGGGCTTTGCAAAGCCTCAAGGACAAGTTTAGATATTTTGATTAGGCCAATGAGGATGCAAGTTGAACCATGAGGTTTTCCTCACTTGAGCCTATTTATTCGACAAGCTCTCATTTGTAAACAAGGCTGAACTTGAGAAGAGAAGCAATATATGGTCATATGAGCTTTGGAAGAAATTACTTGTGTTATGCTTTTGGATTGCCCCTTGGATATTCTTGGATGAATGATGAAGGATTGTTGATGGATTCCATGACTTGGTAGAATGGTATAGTGTCTCTTGCCTTGTTGTTGTCTTCTAGTTTTCATTCATGATACATGTTTCTTGCTTGCTGTAGATCAGTAGAGAACAAATTTGAGATATGCCCATGGAGGCACCTCAAATTTCCTGAATCTTCATAGCTTTCATGTTTTCTTCTTCCTTAGTTGCATTAAAGAATTCTTAACTGCTCTTTAACAACTTGAGGATATTGTTGCTTGTTTCATTCATAGTTCTATACATGCTAAGGACTTACGGTACGCCCTGCTTACCTATGGCTAGCTATAGTTCCATCCATGAAACCTCTCTTTGATTGATTTGATTATCATTTTTTTTGAACCAAGGAGGCCTAGTTTCGATCTAGCCCTTTGCCTAAAACTATGCAAATCTTGTTGTTCAAAGTGCCCAATAACTTGAAGTACTGTGTTTAGGCGTTCCGACATAGTGTTTTGAGTTGTTTGTCTTCCTTAAGTGTTTTCCCCAAAGTCTGATAGCCATTTCCCAAAGTTAGAGGGTCTTATACTTCTATGCATGGCTTGAATGTTTATTTATATGTATTGATTAGCTTGTAGTTACATTTTGCATGATTAATGGTTTGCCCTACCATGTTTATGTTATCTATTAAACTAGTTATGCTTGAAACTCTTTGTTGTTCACAAACTTGATGTCCATTTACTCCATTTTGCCCAAATATCCTTTCTACCTTGAATCAAATCGGCCCTTCAACAGCCTTGTATCGTCATCTAATAGCTTTCTTGACCTTTTGACCCCATAGCCCAGTTAATCTAACATCTTGTTACCTATTTCATATCTTTGATCAGTTTCATCCCTCACAACTTAAAAAACCAAAACCAAAAACATACTCCATAACTAGCCTAAAATCATAACACAATAAGCAAACACACAAATATCCCTTACACATATAGAGAGAGCCCTCTCTGAGTCCAGGAAGGCTAGGTCCTTGGGCTCCAAAGCTTGGTTTGATGTTACACTGTCATTTGGCTTGCCAATCAGCCAAATCACGGGACCCTAACATAATGGCGATCACGGTGGGACTCTGAGTATTAAACAAACTTAGATTCCATATACCTTAAGAGACCTTTGAGAATACTATTTGATTGACTTATCCCACTGCTCACTAACATAACGGCGATCACGGTGGGACTTTGAGTCAAAACATCCTAGGTATCCCTTAGGAACTCTCAAAATCTCAGTCAAACTTAGAAAAGTAGAATATGGTTGTCTCACCATCCTGGAAAAATGATGAGTCAGTTATAGGAAAATCTTCCAAAACTCAGGACTACATAAAACTCAAAACACTCCCTTAGATTGGTTTTTGACAGTATTGGCGGTGGACCATACACATATACCTCAAAACAACCAAGTTCTACCTGGCGACTCCACTGGCCTCCAGTAGGCCTTACTATTTTACCGAACTCTAGGTTACCATCTGATCAACCTATCCCATCGCTCATTAACATAGCGGGAGATGGTGGGACACTGAGTACATGATAGTCTAGAAAAATCTTATAGACTCTTTAGTCCTTTAGATACTTAAACAAGCAGTAGTCCATAAATCATTTAGAGTAAACTCTTTTTTTTCTCGCCATCTTAGCAAAGTGATGAAGCAGGTTTAGAATACTTTTAATAAACCATAGACTGCACATAAAACTTAGAAATATCCCCAAAATATTCCCAGATTGGATTTTCCCTAGTTACTGGTGGTGGACCATAGCTACATCTCTTAAAAAACAACCAAGTTCCACCTGGCGACTCCACTAGCCTCCAGTAGGCTTATTTCCCCACTAGTCCTTATAAAGTCTCCTAAGAATGCATTAAGCAATCCCAATCATGCTGATGGAGGACAACATAGTTCAAATCCTTCACCTGAGGACACAAAGGAGATATTCTCCAATGAGTAGAGAACATATCCCTGGATTTCCACACAAAATGCCTACAGATGTAGTTTGGACTAAGAACCTACCTCTCTTTCGAAATGAAAATATTGACGTTCCATTTTTACACCTCATAAATTTTCATATACATGTATGGAAGTTAAAGGTTGAATGGCATGAGGAATGCCTCATGAAAATGTTCATGGGTACATTAGAAGAAGAGGCAAGAGAATGGTATGAAAACCTAGAACCTCGCACCTTGTTTTCTTTGAAGGATCTCCACAAATTATTTTGTAAACACTATATAGGGCATTTTCCATCTCTACATTGGCTGAAAATTGTTGTGGTCACTTTGAAAACCTCATACAACACCTTGTAAGCATTGAAGAACACTTAGGAAATTGGCATCCTGAGGATTTTTTAGAGGAGGTCCATAATTTTCTTACCCAAGCTAACCATCAAGATGACCAAGAAGAGTTGATCCTAGATGAAATCCATCAAGAAATAAGAGAGGATCCACAAGAGCTCTTTGAAAAGGTTGAAACCAATAACAGTTTATCTACCCTTCCCTGCAAAATGCAAGAGGACATTCAGCCACAAGATCAACTTCCACAAAAAATGGAAAGAAATTGTTACCCACTTCAAATAAAACAGAAAATACCCTCTCCTTTAACTAAAGAGGAAATAGATCAAATTATAAACATACAGACAGCCTCTGAAACTTCATATAACCAAAACTTCTCTGATCTTTCTCCTGTTAATCCTGCATATCATAAATCAGAAAATAGATTTGTAAATCAAGTTGAAGAAAAGCAATATGATAGTCCAATATACATGGTTGGTGACATTACTTATGTTAATGATTCTCCAATGTTTGATCAATATGTTGATGATTATGATTTCCAAATAGAAGCTAACTTTGCAGAAGACTCAGTTTTTGATTTTCGGGAGAAAGCTCAGTTTCATAAACTTGAGAAAAGCAAGCAGCCTTTACAGGTCATCTATGACACTGATGAGAAGAGCCTTGAGAGTTCAGAAGTAAGCGAAGAGTCTCGGACTCTTTTCTCTATTTCACTTCAGTCCATCAGAGATAACATTCACATAATTGGAAATCAGCAGTTTTTCAACTTTGATGATGAGGTTGAGGAGGATGATGAAATTCTCGAGCATGTTGTAAATGAGAAGCCTTTTCCTGAAATGGTTGAGGAAATCATTTTAGACATGGAATATTCCTTTACTCCAGATTTGCAGCCACCAAGTTCCATTGAGTTACAAATTGCAGATGAAGAAATAGAGGTTGATAAACACATGGGAGTTGTCACACTATCCTTTCAAGATAATTTAATGTCAAGGTGTATCCCTGCCCATCATCCTGATGACCTTCACAAAGTTTTCAACCCGCCCTATCAAAACACATCAGCTTGGAAAGAAAACTACACTACAATATATGATGAGTCTGACATTTCAAGTGATCATGAGCAAGGGGAAGAGTTGCTTTACCAGGAGAGTCCTAGATATAGCCAAGTGGAAGAAAGAGTAGTCCTGAATGAAGCCCATATATCCAATCCTCTAGATCAGGTATTATTCCAAGATCCATTTGTTGTTTTCCTTGATAAATCTGTAGGGGTAGTGGGTTCTATCATAAACAAGTTGCTACCAAGAATGAGAAATAAATTAAACACTACTGTCCGAAAACAAACCAAGTGGGAGTGGCCTTTTCATTATTTCTGCATCATGAAAGAAATAAACTAGAGTCACCCATGCAATCATCTACTTGACTGGTTACATTGGAAAGAAGAGTTCACCAAATGTGTATGTTGTATATAGTTTAGGCTAGGATAGATAGATAGCTGTGAAAAATAAGCTCAGCCTTGTGAGCATCTTTTCAGTTTTAGTTTGTTTGAAGAAAAAGTAAAAAAGCAGAAAAGTCAAAAACAATAGAAGAATAGAAAAGAGGGCAGTTGAAAAATAGAAAAAGGCCCCATGTTCCAAAAAATAGTCATGCTGAAAGCGAGCAAGTCTAAATGCCGCTACTAGTACTCAAATGTCTTGTTCAGTTATCTAGCCTAATCATAGCTGAACATGTTTAAATTTAATTGCTGATAAGTTAGTGAGTGAAAAATATGGTCAACATTGTGTAAGCTTGAATTATCAAAAATAGTAGATTAGGAAAAGATACTGGTTCCACACGCCCAAAACAGAACCAAAGAGGGAAGCAGGGATGAAAAACAAATTGTGCATCTTAGCCCTGTTTTTCCTAGTTTCCATTTTATGCAAAATAATATTTGTGTGTAGCTTGTCTTTTATGCCGCAAATGCATGAAAAATCAGACTGTCTAATCCTAATTTGATCATCTTTTAAATTTCGTGTTTTAGATTAGAGAACAAAATCCTGTCAAACAGCTTAATCTTGACAGTTGATCTAGCATAGGTAGAGTAATGAAGGAGTTCATCAGTTTAATCTGAACTCCCAGCAGATATAAGTGTAGAATTAAATAGGTTCATTTTGCAAAAAGAAAAATATATATTTGAAAGGCTGCTAATTCAAATGCGCCAAAAGGAAGAAAAAATGTTAGGAAAGATAGTGGGGTAGGTAGAAATATCATTGATGCTAATCATGCTATCACTTTTAAGAAGCAGCATCAAAGAAGGATGAAATTTGCCCCAATGGGTAAGGCACTGGTCTTCATAAGCCAAAGATCTGAGATTCTAGACACCTCCTGAAAAGGAGCTGCCCTCCCCAAATGGAGCCACTGTTAGTCATCAGTATTTTTCACCTGTTTTCGATGACTAAATTCTAGCTGAGTTTTCTAGAAGCTGATCTCCATATGTCAATTTGTCATCTAGAAAACCCCCATAAAAATTTTTCCTTCCTACCTTTTCAGTCTGCCCATGACGAGATGAAACCCCATTATCAAACCCTATCCAGCTTCAGCCATACTAGTTTTCCCATCAGCTCTAAAGAGACAATCCAAATCTATTCAAACAGTCTCCCCTAAGTTAGGAAGTGGTGCTTTAAGACATTTCACCCTTGGCAAACTATCTAAGAGCCAAAAAACCTCCATCTGCTAATAAAGTTGGTCACAGCCCTAAGTCGCGCCACTAATACACCCTTAAGTCTCAGCAATACATAGACCATAATCTCAAGCTGAGTTTAGGTGTTTTACAGTGTTTGATGGATCTTTCAAGGACAAGAGACATGTCAATATCTCAGAAGACTATTTTTAGCTCCACATGAGAAGACAACTTCTTCTAAATGTGATCATGAGCCTGAGATGCATCTACAGGGCAAAGAGTTATTCATCAAACTCTTGCGACCTCATTCACAGCCTGAAAGGACAGCAGAAGAAAAAGGCAACACTGTCAAGAGGCTATTGATAAGTCATGGCTAAACCTCCTTCATTTATAAGCAGAGGGTTAAGGCGCCTCCTTCATCTACAAGTAGAGGGCGATGGCCAATGTTGACTTAAAGGATATTGCAAACTGACTGTAAGACAGGTTTGTTTTTAATAAACAGTGAAATAGTAACTAAAGGTTTCCAAGGGAAAGTGATGATCAAAAACAGGGCTAAGATCAGAAATGTTCAAATCAAGAGAAAGCAGAGTTTTTAGGTCTTATGTCCTAAGAAAGAAGATCAATTGAAGTTTCAGGCATCATCATCATGGCGCAACAAGAAGATACTCCATTGATCAAAGCTATTGTAGCAAAACATCTCTGCAGGGGTGCTAGTATGAATGGCTCAAATCAGTGCTAAGCAAGAAGACACTTCAGTAAAAAGGACCTCTGTGTACTCTTATGTTTCTGTTGGGTTGTGGAATATAATCTATGGTTTCTGGATAAACATAGAGAAAAATCAGGCATGTCATCATTTCCACATGAAAGCAACTCCATTTATAAAACAGGTACCTTTTCAAAACTGCTTATCATAGCTAACACAGAAAATCTGGTTTGATCTCCTCAAGAGGCATTACAATTGAAACTATTGTTCATAATATGCAAAAGGGGTGCTTTGACATACTGTCAATTTTTGGAAAGCTTAAGACAAATATAGGTCTTCATTTAGTTAAAGGTCAAGAGACACCATATTGGTATGTTTTGAGTAGAGAAAGTGTGTTAGAAGCAGCACCCTCCTTGATCAACAGAAAATGGCAAAGTATGAATAAATGCAGAAATTTTTTTGGCACCTACAGTTGGAGAAAAATTGATGAAGCACTTGGAGGCAGAAATTGTCAAACCAAGTTACAAAGATAAGCCCTCTCCTTTCAAAAAGACAAAACAATTTTTTAATATTTTTTAACAGATTTGGAGTAGATTTTACATAAATATTGCCAAAAGTGTTAACAAGTGGTAGAGGATGGTCTATAGGCTATTGAGGTATTATCCAAAGTTGGAGCTTCTATGCTAAATTATCACCAAAGGGACAGTATTAGCAGAAATCACATTTTCAAATCTATATGCATGAGTGAAAACAGTTTTGACCTTTTCAAAATAGGTTTGCTGGTTATAAAAAGGTTGGTACATATTGACATGGTTTAAGAGCGTGAAAGACATGCTGCCAACATCATCTAAAAAGGATAGACCCCTATCAAATGCAGGCTATATCATTCAGGTTTCAAAGGTGCACCAAAGGCATTATTGAAAAAAGCAAAAACTTTGAAAACCCTTACGAAAACTAACCAAGGAGTTTGATTTCATTGACAAAGTGACCGTTGGGGTTTTTTCTGTTTCAAAGGAGTAAATCGAAGTGGAAAATTTCATTTTCAAATTCTCCAAGCAAGATCGAGCCATCCCTCTGCAGTTTCCAAGCGGTGAACGAGGTTTTCAAGTCAAATTTCAAAGTTTTCAGAGTTGGAACACAGCACGGCACTACTGGAAAAGTGTGCGGCGCTCCTGAGCGTAAAATTAACACTGCGCAACAAGCACGCGCGGTGCTCCTGTAGCCGCACATGGCACTCCTGTAGCCGTGGGTCATGGGCGCCCGACAACGACCCGACAAGCCAGCCGGCCATGTTTTTGCGCGACGCTCTTTTCCTCTAAAGTGCCGCGCTCCTGTTGACTGCTTAAGACGCCTTCAAACCACCTCTGAAGCCGGCTCAAACTCCTCAAGAAGATTTTCATCATGTTTTAGAGGTATTTCCATGTGCCCTCTTGGTTTTCCAAAAAACTGATAAGTGGTATGAAGGGTTAGAAGGCCATGGTTTCAAGTTGTGGTATGAAAACGAAGTGATATTTTCCTATTGACCGATGAAACAAGGGTGAAACTATCAAGCAGATGCGTTGTTTAAAACTGTAAAAAAGTCCGCCATAAACAGTTGAGAGGTGTATAGATCAATTTTAAGTGCAAATATGCAGCGTAGTATGAAGAAAACAGTGTGTTGTTAGAGTAAAGTTGATGATCAATTAAATGAGATAAACTCTGTCCTTTAAGCACAAGTAACCTTGGTCTGTGTTTTGCCTCTCGATTGACTGAGTTTATATATCATTTCATATTGGTGGACTGCATATGAGGGGTTAGTATTTTTATCAAAGGGAGCTTCTCCACATTTAAACTGCTACATCACCATATATGAAAAACAGTGTTTTGCTGTGTGGATATCCATTGTATATAGTGTGAGTTTTGTTGGTTGATTTGCATACTAGACAAGGGCAGGATTGTGAAGTTGGGAAGTTTACTTTGGTCAAATATACAAAAATAGGTTGTTGACTCCCAAACATCGCAGAGCAGGGTGACTTGGTCACTATACACAGCAGATTCAATTGACAGCCTATCTTCCTTTTCACTGTGTTTTTTCTTCTTAAAGATCTGCTGGCTGAAATACATATCAAAGCTTGGGAAGGCCACATTTTAAAGGAGCAACGGTTTTGTATTGAGAGAGAACATTTTTCACTAGCATCCAAAGACATTCTTTTCTTATCAAGACAGTGGGTTGACAGAGTTTAGCTTAAAGAAGGCATTTTAAAGACAGTGAGGCAGTTTGGTGCTTCAAGAGCATATTTAGCCCAAAATGCTGCCCAGACAAGACAGCAGAAGTGGTTTACACAAGAGATATGAGCCAATTTCTACTGAGGAGGTCAATGCACATCCATCCATCCTCTTCAATTTTCATGAGGTAGGTTGTTTGGATTTCTGCCAGAGAGTACAGAAGGTCAAAAGTTTCTCGCCCTTAACACACCTATGTGCCTTAAGGTTCCAAAGCAAAAATTTCCAAGTAGCAGGCCTTGATTTCAAGTTTTCCCCGAGGTCGGTATCTAAAGCCACCAAAATCCCATATCTTAGCGAGAAATGGTTCAAGCAGGCCTATCTAGACTTGGATGACTACAAGCCTTTCATCAAGCTCGAGCACAGAGAAACATGCACTGCTATTTTTCCTTTCTCTCATCTTCTTGCCAGCTATGCTCCTCTTATGAAGATCATAATGAAGTATTTTACTTGTGAAGGGAGATTTACTCGAGTTTATGCCTACCATGTCCGACTATTGATGCATTTCACTAGAACTGGGAAGCTCAATCTCCCTTACTTTTTGTGCAAGAGCATCGAGAAAATGGCATACTTAGTCCAGAGGAAGCCTCCATCTCAGCAAATAGCTTCTCTCTTCCATCATTCTCTGATCAAAATCATTATTCTTCATCAGCTGGAGAAGAAAGGGGTTTCTTGGGACGTTTTTATCAGTCACTCGGATTTCTCCACTGTTCCTCCGGTCCATATATCTCCCACCCCACCTATTCATTGCCTTTTACCTTCCTCTAGCAGGCCTACTCCTAGAAGGCTCAGGATCACCACAGAACAGTCAGGACAACAAGAAGAGGAGGGGCATGAACAGGTAGAAAAAGAGGAGGACAAGCATGAAGGAAGTGATGAAGGACAACAACTTGATAGTGATGGAGGTGAGAAGCAGCTTGAGCCACTAAGTGAGCATGGAGTTGAAGCACAGCAGCAGCTTGATTTTGGTGGTCAGGGGCAGCAGGTTGAACCACAAATTGAACAAGGGATTGAGGTAGAAAAACAACTTGATGTTGGTGAATAGGGGCAGCAGTTTGAGCAGCATGATGAAGGTGAGCAGCAGCAGTCCTCTCATGATACATTACAGCCTCCTCAAGTTGCACAGCAGCTTCAAGAGGAAAGGAAATTTCAAGAAAGTGATAAACAAGATGACAAAGGCAAAGCCATTATGCCTCCCTCTCCTGAGAAGACCAAGCCCAAAACAGCAAAGAAGCAAATGCTCAAGGTGGTCACTCCAAAAGTAACAAGAACTATTCAGAGCAAAATAAAGTCGCCCAAGAAATCTCTCACTAACTTTCCAAGGAGGAAGAGTGCAAGATTAGCCTTCAAGGGAAAAGGGAAAGGCAAGATAGGAGAAAGTCAAGAACATGGACGTGCATTGGCTATCATCCCAATCCAAAGTGATGATAGCAATAATGAAGCCCACATTCTGGAAAACCTTCTAATCCATTGAGAGGGGCAAATTGAAGCATTGGAGAATGACCTTCATTGGGCAAAGAACTTCAATCATTTCTTGGAGATCCAGAATAGACAAATGAGTGTCCATATGGCTGTTTATGAGACACGAGCAATTAAATACAAGAATGAGGCTGCCAAAGCACAAGCAAGAATAGAGGAGCTCATAGGTGATTTTGACGAGGATGAAGAAGAAGACCAGCCTAGGCGGAAAAGGCCTAGAACCATAGGGCTTAAAAGAGCCCTTGAAAAGCAAAGGGAAGAACAACAAGCCCTTTTTCAATCCACTCCCCTCACTGCACTACTTGAGCAAGAGATTGAAAGCAATAAGGAGGCATGGCTAGAAAGAGCCAATAAAAATTTGGAGATGAAGCTTGAGAAAGCAAACAGGGACTTGGAGCTGCAAAGGAAGATGACAAAACATTATCAAAAGCTAAATCAGTTTTCCTGACGCAAGTTGAAGGCCACTCAAGAGAAACTAAAGGAAGCAAAGGGGAAGCGCCTGAAACGGAAAGAGAAGGACACATCAGCACTTGAAATTTTGGCCTCAGTTTCGGAGCATGTTGCTGAGGACCCTTGAGGGTCATGCACACCAATTTTGGGTACATTTTGACAATTTTTGGTTTTTTGGCATTTTTGAGTTTCTGGTCAAAAACTCATAAATTCGCCATTTCATTTTGAGGATTTTTCAAGAGAGGAGAATGGTATCATTGGATGCCATAATTTCATGAACACACCCTTAGTGATTTTCAGGTCATTTGGAGATCTTTTTCCCCCTCAAAACGATGAAAAATTCTCACTTTTTGCACACTCTGCCCGGTCTATCAGCAGACTGTAATTTTCTGGTTTTTTACACACAGGTGCATATTTATAGGACTTATAGGTATCATATTTGTATAATTTCAGTTGTTACGGAAAGTAGACACTCATAGATTTCCAACGAGCTATCATGAGCCTCGTTTCGACATCGAGAAGGCTTCCAAATGTTTCCAGCAAGTCAGGGGACCTTTTGCTGATATAAATTTTGGATATTTTTGTAATTTTTGAACCTCTAAAATCTGCTTTTTCCAAATGTGCGTTTAGCTATTTTTGCACATGGAAATTGATGTAAAGTCAATTTATTTCCCATTTTTAGCATTTTTTAGATATTTTATGAGATATTTTGTGCCTTGGGCTTTGCAAAGCCTCAAGGACAAGTTTAGATATTTTGATTAGGCCAATGAGGATGCAAGTTGAACCATGAGGTTTTCCTCACTTGAGCCTATTTATTCCACAAGCTCTCATTTTTAAACAAGGATGAACTTGAGAAGAGAAGCAATATATGGTCATATGAGCTTTGGAAGAAATTACTTGTGTTATGCTTTTGGATTGCCCCTTGGATGTTCTTGGATGAATGATGAAGGATTGTTGATGGATTCCATGACTTGGTAGAATGGTATAGTGTCTCTTGCTTTGTTGTTGTCTTCTAGTTTTCATTCATGATACATGTTGCTTGCTTGCTATAGATCAGTAGAGAACAAATTTGAGATATGCCCATGGAGGCACCTCAAATTTCCTGAATCTTCATAGCTTTCATGTTTTCTTCTTCCTTAGTTGCATTAAAGAATTCTTAACTGCTCTTTAACAACTTGAGGATATTGTTGCTTGTTTCATTCATAGTTCTATACATGCTAAGGACTTATGGTACGCCCTGCTTACCTATGGCTAGCTATAGTTCCATCCATGAAATTTCTCTTTGACTGATTAGATTATCATTTTGTTTGAATGAAGGAGGCCTAGTTTCGATCTAGCCCTTTGCCTAAAACTATGCAAATCTTGTTGTTAAAAGTGCCCAATAACTTGAAGTACTGTGTTTAGGCATTCTGGCATAGTGTTTTGAGTTGTTTTTCTTCCTTAAAATGTTTTCCCCAAAGTCTGAAAGCCATTTCCCAAAGTTAGAGGGTCTTATACTTCTATGCATGGCTTGAATGTTTATTTCTATGTATTGATTAGCTTATAGTTACATTTTGCATGATTAATGGTTTGCCCTACCATGTTTAAGTTTGCTATTAAACTAGTTATGCTTGAAATCCTTTGTCGTTCACAAACTTGATGTCCATTTACCCCATTTTTCCCAAAGATCCTTTCTACCTTGAATCAAATCGGCCCTTCAATAGCCTTGTATCGTCATCTAATAGCTTTCTTGACCTTTTGACTCCATAGCCTAGTTAATCTAACATCTTGTTACCTATTTCATATCTTTGATCAGTGTCATCCCTCACAACTTAAAAAACCAAAAACCAAAAAACTTACTTCATAACTAGCCTAAAATCAGAACACAATAAGCAAACACACAGATATCCCTTACAAATATAGAGAGAGCCCTCTCTGAGTGCAGGAAGGCTAGGTCCTTGGACTCCAAAGATTGGTTTGATGTTACACTGTCATTTGGCTTGCCAATCAGCGAAATCACGGGACCCTAAAAACCATCAAAAAAATACCTGAGAAATCTTCTAAAGCAACTGCTGAATGTAACCAAGTGGCAGCCGAGAGTTCTAGGAAGAACAAAGAAAAGGACAACCAAAACAGTGAGAAACAGAGTCAACCAACTAGCGGCACTAGCACTTCAGTTAGTGCTCCTGATAAAACTGTCACCAAAACTGTATATAAGGAGAATCAGCACACTGATTGAGCCACTAAGGTAGTGGCTAACAAAACAGAGTTGAACATTCCAAAAAGTCAGTCCACTTTCAATTTAGAGAGTGAGATTGCAAAGATTAAAATCTCTGTCCCACTTTCTGAGCTGGCCACTCAAGATGTATATAAAGGCCAAATTTTGAAAGCTTTGAACCTAGGAGAAGTTAGTGACACTGTCAACCTGAGTGATGACAAACCAGCCCTTCTGTTTGGTCCAAAGATTGAAGGAAAATTTCAGGAAGGGGTAATACCTCCTTTTTGTATCATTCTCAATATTCATGATAAGATCCTTCAGAATGCAATGCATGACTCTGGCGCCTCACACAACTTGATGTCTAAAGTGGTTATGGAAAGGTTAGGCCTAGAGATAACTCGACCCTATAAAGATTTATATTCATTTGACTCTAGCAGAGTAAAGTGTCTTGGCCTGATCAAAGATTTGTGTGTAAGCCTAACCCAGATTCCAGCAAAATGTATGGTCATGGATGTTGTGGTGGCTGATGTGCCACCTAAGTATGGTATGCTACTGTCAAGGTCTTGGGGAGCCAAGCTGCAGGGTACCATGCAGATGGATGGGGCATATGCCACAATCCCTGTTTTCAGCCAACTGAGAAGATTGTACAGGGAGGCACAAATGAAATTCCTGGTTAGTAGCCCTGAAAAACCCAAAAGCTCTCCTCTTTACTCTGTACACACAGAACTGGACTCCTTTATCTTCTGCAGTGATGAATCTTTGCGGGAGCCAGAATCGGAAAACATAGATACAAACGGAGGGGTTAGAACTATGGACCTTAACATAATGGCTACTCTAGACTTAGAGGAAAACGAAGGAGAAACCCTTAGACAGTGCACTGAAACACAGATTCATACCAAACAAGGAATCGACTATAATCAACCGGTTAGTCACCCCTCACAAACTCATATACCACACGAGCATCGAAACCCTCCACAACACAACGCAGAACCCATAATACAACAAACCAGCGGAACTCACGATAGGGAGGGAAATGATGATAAAATGAAAAATGGACCCTTGTGGGAAATGAAATTTGATGGGTCATGCACCAAGAGAACTACTGGGGCAGGGGTGTGGCTGCATAACACGGAAAGTGACTACACGGAGAGCCATGCCTGAAACCTGCATTTCAAATGTACAAATAATATTGCAGAGTATGAGGCTCTTATCCTAGGCTTAAATTTGTTGAAGAAAATAGGAGCCCGTAGGATAGCCATGCAGGGAGACTCTGAGTTGGTTATAAAACAGGTGAACGGTGAATATACAACCAAACACCCTAGGTTGAGAGCATATAGGAATGATGCCGTGGATATATTGAAAACATTTGTTGAATACGAATTACTGTTTGTTCCTAGGAGTCAAAATGTCATTGCAAATGGATTAGCTTGCTTAGCTAGTTCATACCTTAAGAATCCAAACAACCAGCAAATCATAATATAGACCAAGTTTAGACCTGTAGTGCCAGATAACGAAAAATATTGGCAGGTCTTTGAGGGCGATAAACAAATTGAAGATTTCTTGATGGGCAGGAACGAGTTTGAATTTTCTGATTCAGACTCAAAATCAGATGATGGCTGCATAAGCGAAGAGCCCTCAGACAAGAAAGAACCACCCCGTAACATAGAAATAAACACTTTGAACGAACAAATTGGAAACCCAAACAGAAATTGTGAAAACGCGGAAAACGAAGGAGTTGAGGTGCTGCAGGCCAAAGATAAGAACATACCTCGAGGTCTGGCGCCTTTAGAGGACCTTTTTGACTTTGATGATGTAGAGAAGAAGCCTACCATAGAACACACAAACTTTGACGTTGAATAATGCAACATAGGCACCAAAGATAAGCCCAAAATGATTAAATTGGCTAAGTCTTTACCGGCAAACATGAAAAAGAAATACATTGACTTATTTAAGGAATTCATTGACGTGTTTTCTTGGAGCTATGAAGACTTAAAGGCCTATGACACGAACATTATACAGCATAAAATACCCTTGAAATAAATTCAGAAGCCCTTCAGACAAAAAATCCGCAGAATAAACCCAAAAAAATTGCCTACAGTGGAAAAATAGATTAAGAAGATGTATGAGGAAGGTATAATTGTGTCGGTGAGGTTCTTTGATTGGGTATCAAACCTGGTGGTTGTGAGAAAGAAAACAGGGGAGATCAGATTGTGCATAGATTTTAGGAATCTTAATAGAGCCTCACTCAAAGACAATTACCCTTTGCCAAAAATGGAACATATTCTTCAGAGGGTAGTAGGCTAAAAAAGGATCTCCCTGCTAGATGGTTTTTCAGGTTACAACCTAGTCTTAGTAATCCCAGAAGACCAACTCAAGACAACCTTTACCACTCCATGGGGCACTTTTATGTATGTAAAGATGCCCTTTGGACTGATGAATGCTGGTGCAACCTTCCAAAGAGCGATGGATATAGCTTTTTCCGATGAGATAGGGCATTTCATTGTCATCTATCTAGATGACGTAACAGTCTATTCCAAGACTGAAGAAGAACATCTGAAACATCTGAGAAAGGTCTTTGAAAAATGTAGAAGGTTCGGTCTATCATTGAATCCTAAAAAGACTATATTTGGGCTGCAAGAAGGTAAGCTTCTTGGCCACATCATATCTTAAAAGGGAATCAAGATAGACCCACAAAGAGTTGAGGGAATACTACAAATCACACACCCAAGAAACATCAAAGAACTATAGTCCTTCATTGGGAAAATCAATTTCCTAAGGAGGTTTATTCCCAATCTAGCTGAACACCTTAGGAATATGACAAACATGCTAAAGAAAGGTGTGGGAGTTAAATGGACTGTAGAAGCCAAAAAATATTTCGAATCAATAAAACTTGCACTCACCCGGGCTCTTGTCCTAATCAGCCCTGATTTCTTAAGGGACTTTTTGATTTTCTCATTTGCATTCGAGCATACAGTAGCTACAGTTCTACTGCAGAAAAATCTAGAGGGAATGGAACAGCCCATTTCCTTCTTCAGCAAAGCACTGAGAGATGCACCCTTGAAATACAACATAATGGAAAAACAGGCCTATGCCTTAGTCAAGGCCTTGAAAGACTTTAGGGTGTACATACTGCATTCCCACACCATAGCCTATGTGCCAAATATAGTGGTTAAAGACATCTTTTCCCAAGACCTAGATGGGAAGAGGGGCAAGTGGATTGCTGTGATCTTAGAATATGACCTTGAGATAAAACCCACCAAACTGATCAAGGGTCAGGGCTTAGCTCAACTAATGGATGAATCGAATCTACAAGCCCTTGACATTAACATGGTAGATGCCTTGGATGAGCAGCAGGGACTTCTTGATCCCACTGTTGAGGAGAAGTTTTAGAGCTCTCCTTGGTATTCTGACATTCTTTATGTGCTTACACACCTCAATTCCCCTCCTGAACTATCAAAGACCAAGGCCAGATTCTTAAAGCTAAAGGCCAGAAGCTATTGCATAATGAATGAAGGCTTATACTGGAAAAATCCAAATGGCCTATTTCTTAAATGTTTGCCTGAGTCTGAAGCAGAGAGGATTAAACAAGAATTCCATGCAGGAGAGTGTGGAGGCCACCTGAGCTGGAAGGCTACTGCAAAAAAAATACTCAGAGCTGGCTACTATTGGCCTACACTCTTAAATGATATCCATAAGATGGTAATTTCCTTCCACAAATGCCAAATTTTTGAAGGCAAAAGAAAGCTCATCCCCTTACCTTTACAACCCATCACTGTTGAAGGTCCCTTTATGCAATGGGGCCTAGATTTCATAGGAGAGATTCACCCTGCTTCTTCTGCACAACACAAATGGATCTTAACAGCCACAGACTACTTCAATAAGTGGATAGAGGCCATACCTACTAGGAATGCCACAGATTCAGTCATCATTAGGTTCCTAGAGGGTCATATCCTCTCTCGGTTTGGTTGCCCAAGGAAAATAATCACTGACAATGCTGCTACTTTTGGATCCAAGAAAATGGTTGATTTTTGTCACAGGTATCAAATAGCACTTGGTCATTCAACTGCCTATTACCCACAAGGTAATGGTTTAGCTGAATCATCAAACAAGAGCCCAGTGGCCATCATCAAAAAGCTGTTAAAAGAGAACAAAAAGTCTTGGCATAACAAGTTAGTGCATGCCCTGTGGGCTGACAGGCTTACAACAAAGAAATCCATTGGCATGTCACCATACCAGCTTTTCTATGGAACAGAAGCAGTGTTTCCTACCAGCCTTGGGATACCAATGATCAAGCTGGTCCAGAAGATTCAGACAGAAGAAGACAGTACGGTGAGAAGGATAAACCAAACAATTCATCTTCAACAAACAAGGGAAGAGGTCTATAACATAGCTATCAAAGTTCAGGAAAATATAAAGAAGTTATTTGACAGAAGAACTAAGGCCTCTGATTTCAAAATTGGAGATAAAGTTCTGAAGTGGGACTCAAGAAGAGAGGATAAAGGAAAGCACGACAAGTTCGACAGTTTGTGGCAAGGTCCATACATCATCCAGGCCACTGTGGGTCCAAATGCCTTTGTTCTACAAGAGTTAGATGGTACTGAGCTGTTTGGGGGTCCTGTCAATGGCAGGATGCTCAAACACTACTTCTACTGATTTCCAATTTCCACTTTCCATTTCCATTGTACATGCCATTGCAGTATTTTGTTTTCAAGAAAAAGAGGAAATGTTTCAAAAAACAAAAAGAAAGGAGAGGTCCAAACATGCTCAAAACATGGACCTCTGAAGTACAAATATTGGCTCTATTATAATCAAAACCTGTGCCAAAGAAAGTAAAAATAGTTGGTTCAAACATGCCCAAAACCTGGACCAGCAAAGAAGAAAGAAGAATCAGCTCTAACAAGCCCAAAATCAGAGCTGAAATGAAGAAAAGAAAGTGACTCTAACAAGCTCAAAACTTGAGTCACAAAAGAAGAAGGGTACTTCAAAGCTTCATATTTCAAGACTTCAAAGTTTTGTTTTCAATTTTCTACAATTTTTTGTCCATGTGCAACTGTCTTTATGCCTTGGACCCACAGCAAACTAGACTGTCTAATCCTAGTTTGACTATTTTTAAATTTTTGTTGTAGAATGTAGAGAAGAAATCTGCTGGACAGTCTAATCCCAGCAGATATTAGATTAGGTAGAGAAACATATGAGACCAACAGTCTAATCTGGTCTCATAGAGTGATAAGGGTATAATTAGAATAGGTTTATTTTCTGTTTAGAAAAATAAATGATGTAAAGGGTCTGCTAGTCCAAATGCACCCTAGAAGAAGAAAAAATGCTAGGATTGTAGGATGGGTAGGTAGATTGTTTGGATGATGTTTCTGCTAATTGATGTCTTCACAATTGTGGCAGTTGAAAACCAAATAAGAAAGGTGGCTCAAGCAGCAGGCTTCTAGCCTACTCCAAAGATCATTTCTGAATTCTTGACTCCTTCAAGAAGAAGCCATCCCCATGTGGAGCCACTGTTAGCCCCCTATAAATTCCTTGACAAGAAAGCAAGGGGCTAATTAGTTTTATGAGCCTTCAAGGAATGCATTTCCCTTGAAAACACATCATCCTTAAAGCCTTTTCATGTTCCCTACTCTTTGAACCTTTCCCTCTGCTGTTCTTGAGTAAATGAGCCTCACTGATTGCAAAACATTGTGCTCCAAAAGGCCTTTATTTACCCCTTGTATCCCTGCAGAATGTCTCATTTTACCCTTTTTTCCCCTTGGTCAAAGTCCCCCTTACACCCTCTAAATCCCCCCAAAATTCCCCTTAAATCCTATAATTCCTCCTTGTTTGGTCTGATTTCCCTTTCTTCCCTCTATCGTTACCCCTCTTTGGCCTTGAAAATCGTTAAAAATGGGCAAAAAACCCACTTTTCAACTTATATATAAGGCCCAGCCCCTTTAAACCACTTCCCCATATGCCCTATGCCCAAGACCAAGCACTAATGGCTTGGGCGCTTATCACAATCGCAACTTCTCCTGTGACACCCTTCCGCTCCTTGCAATTGCAATTTCCCGATCAAATCTTGACCATCCGTTAGTCCAGATCCAACGGTCAGGATCTAATCGCACCACCGTCCATCGGACTGTCGATTCCGCCCATTTCTCCCGCCGATTTGATTGGAGCTTTCCATCCCTCTAAGATCCAACGGTTCAGATTTATCCCCCTCCTTCCCTGTCTCCCCGCCGACTAAATCCCTGTCGTTGATCTTGATCCAAGATCAACGGCTAGCGCACAATCGCGTCCCCACTCCCAATCGCAATCGGAACCTTTGTAATGTGTCGCCCCTGCCCCGCTCGATTGCGATCTTCCGACTTGATCTCAACCGTCCGTTGGATTTAAGATTGACGGTCCGAAACTAATCACCCTCCGCCCACACCAGGTCCCACCACACACGCATTTCATTGTATTTTCATTCATTTCTATGCATCCCACCCATTTTCATAAACCATTCCGTTGATCAATATTTGCCGTCGATCCCACCACCAGATCATGATCGAACGGCCCACAAGCATTTCACCACCAAAACCCTATTAATTGTTGTTTACAACATATCACTACATATTTCACCATTGTTCCATTTAGAACCACCGTTCATACCACTGCCACACTATCGTTCCCCCCGCCCTACGCAGCCACCTCCCTATGCATGGATTTCATAACTGAGTTCCGTGTTTTGTAGGGTTATCAAGTGGTGAAAGCCACCATGATTCAAAATCTCTGTACAGTCATAGAGAAACAGGAAAGGACCATTTCAAAGAGCCGAACTCATGAAGAAAGGTCTAAGAAGACATATGACAGGGCTCGCATTAAAGGAACAAAGTTTAAACTCTGTGAAGTCTTCGCCAGATTCATTAAAGCATTGATTTCACAGTCAGAGGCAAGCGTGGAAGCGGCAAAGAGTATCAGCAGGAAAATAGAGTGTTTAAGGCCTGTTATTGAAGATTTTGAGCCTTAACCCAATGATTTGAAGGCAGGAACTAGATCAAAGACATCATGGATCTCTGAGAAGGTCCAGCGCATAGAAAACAATGCTATCGGGTTTTCACATCAGCAGATTGTTCTAAAGGACCAAGCACCCATATTATTTCCTTTATTTACCTTTTTCCTGAAGAATATTCAGCCTTGACCACAGTCCTAAGCTATCAGAGCATTTTTTATGCAGTATGGCGCACTTCAATGTCATGCATTTTCCTTTTTGTTTATTCACCAAAAGTACTATAGAGTACTACAGCCAGAGTGCATCAGAGCCACACCAGGAGTAAATGGGAGCCTGAAGAAGATCATTCTTTCATCCAAGGCATGCCAGAGATAAATGCACAGGATTTAAACAAAATGGGTTTTAGCCCTCTGTCTTTCCGAGTTTTAATGTTTCATTTAGTGTTCCACCTACCTCCTCTGCTCACCTTTCAGCTATAAAATTCAAGAAGGAACCCATTTTAAAGGTTGTTGTTGATTAGTTATTAGAGAATTTCAAGTTGTTTCCTTTGAGACATGTTCTTTGTGTAAAGTTGTAAGATAGGCTGAGGAAGATGTTTTCAGATTGAATATCAAGCCATTGGTAATGTTGTACCTGACTGGTGTTGTTTTTTAATATGACAAGCACATTTCTTTGGATCCTGATTTAAAGCAGCTGGTGATGTTTTCTATCTCTGTGTTTTATTTCATTTCATTACATTTCTTCTGGCACGCGTCAGAAATCTGGCATAGGATTTACCCGTGTTAGGTACCCTATGTTTCTGCTCTCCTTGCCTTTAATGTTTTCTACTAAATGTGTTATCTAAGAGTTGATTTCAAATGATTTAACCAGTGTAGTGGTTCCATATGCTGCTAGCTGATGTATGAATTAATGAAATCTGATTTTAGATGTTCTTTTTAGGATTTAATTGAATGAATTGGGAACACTGGGAGGTCTAGAACTCTGTCTTTATCTCACTAGGATCCTTTTCAATTAATTGAGCCTTTCTAAGATCCCTCAAGCTGGAGGCCGAAGCATTGAGAGTTCAAAGTCTCTCTCTGATCTCAGGTTTTCAACTTTGTGTTCTGAATCTTTAATGTTTCCTTGCACTCACTTTCACTCTTGCCTATCCTACCACACTATCATCTTTAAGATCCAATGGTTTAGATGACTAGCCCAATTGAAATCCTTCATATTGATTAGCAAGCAAATCCTTTCCTCACTCCATTGCCCAATGGTCTTGAATGTTCCCTGGAATTATCTCTCCTTTGCCTAAAATCCTCTTTGCTCACTCTTGTCTTACATTGAACCCTTCTTTCATGATTCTCAACAACCAAACATACAATTAAAAAAACAAACTCGGAGCCTCATAACTAGCCTAACACCTTAAATTTGAGCTTCAAAGACATATACCTTTGAAAATCATAGAGAGATCCCTCTCTGGACCTAGGAGGGCTAGATCCTAGGGTCTGAAAGTGGTTTGATGTTGTCTCATCTTTTGGTATTACCAGCCTTGTCGAAACATGGGGACCCCACAACTTTGGAAGCTCGATCGACTGTTGGTGATGTTATTCTGCTGGTGCTACTGCATGTTGTTCAAATACACAACCCACTCTCGGTAATATTGTAATGCAGTCTCCCTTTGGTCTCTTTCCCTAAAAAATTCTCAATTCACTAGTTTGGATGAGACGAGATCCCTTTTTATTAGATTGCGCAACTAACTTTGGAGCACTTATGTAACTCGGCCTCAGCGCCAGTTTTCATTAGAGACTGTTGTTTTCTTCTCTCTGTTAATTCATTGATGGACTGCGTGGTTCCTCCCCTTGTTCTCCTCCACTCTAATTGATTTAAAATTTGATTTTCCATGCCTAGGTGGCATGATTTTGCAGTTCTTCCTAGTCATACTTCATGATGGTGGCCAAGCTAACTGGCCACCTTTCTTCCCCTTAAACTCTAAGCCTGCAAATTTAATTATTTTTGGTTATTATGGATGCATAGTGAGGGGTGAAAAGCTATACCTGAGTTTACCTATTGTTGTCAAGGCATTTGCAGGAGTTGGAATTTGGAGACAAGCCTCTTATATGATGCGTTCTTCCTTATTTTCCTATTTTCTGAGTGTGCAACTTGCTGAATGAGAAACTCTCTGAGTGAGCCACTAATATTTCTTTTTTTTCTTCCTGTTGTAGATGCTACGTAGGGGTGCTCCAGATGCCATGGGTGGAACTCTTGTCTTTCTTGGGGTCTTATTTATCATCTCCTCCTTGTTTTTCTTTGCAGTCTGTAAACAACTTTGTTTTTGAAGGAACTTCCTGATTTTTGTAGTAGTTTGTGGCTTGATTTCTTTTTCTACAGTGTGCTCAGGAATGGAGGAATATGATGTATGGAGGTGATATAAGGACTTATGGAAATTAATGGAATGAACGAAGGGATGGATGGTAAAATATAAGGGGATATAAGATGAATGCTTCCCTGTGTTTCCAGAAACCATTAATAACTTGCAAAACAACAAACATAGAAAACACATAGATGCAGATGTAATTTTTTTGCTTTTGTTTTTGTTTTTTTTTTTTAAAGAAAGTGGGCTGCCTCCATGGAGGTTTTCAACCCACAAACTTTTCTTGGTCACCTCAGAGAGGTTTTGACCCATGGATCTTTATTTCCTTTTCTTTTTTCTCTCTCTCTCTCTCTCTCTCTCTCTTTTTTTGAGCAAGTGAGCTGCCTCCATCGAGGTTTTCAACCCACAAGCTTACCTTGGGTTCCTCAGAGAGGTTTTCACCCATGGATCTTTATTCATTTTCTTTTAGGAGGTGTGGGAAACTATGGAGTTTCCCATCACATACACCTCTCTGCTTATTGAATTTATGAACTCTACCCTTGACAAAGGCTTCTTATAGATTTTAAGTCTGTGACCATTGAAAAGCAAGGGGATTCCTTCCTCATCTATGGTTTTGATTTGAAATGCACCATTATCAAAAAAAAAGTCCACTATATAAGGTCCCAACCATCTTGTCATCAACTTGCGTTTGAAATATTTAAACCTTGAATCATACAACATCTCCCAATCTCCTTCTTGGAAGGTCTTTTCTTTGATGTTCTTGTCATGTTAGACCTTCTTTTGCAGTTGAAATACCTGAGTGTGAAGAAGTGCTTGCATTATGAACTCATCCAATCCATTTAGTTGCAAAAACCTTTATTTTTGGGCATTTGATAGATCTAGATTTAATTCAGCTGCCATTCTTAAAGTATTGAATTCAAACTGAACTGAAAGTAGAGCCTTCGTACCATAGACTAGTTCATAAGGAGTGAATCTTGTTGTTGTCTTCCAAGTAGTGTTGTAGGCCCAAGTAGCTTCTACCAATGTGTCTGCCCAATGCTTTCTGCTGCTGCTCACAACCTTTGTGAGGATGCTCTCTAAAGCTTTGTTCTACTTGGCCATTCGCCTGAGGGTGATAAGCAGTAGAAGTTCTATGCTTAATGTTGTTCTTCCTCAAAATATTATCAATGAGGTGAGAGGCGAATTGTGCTCCTTGATCAGTGACTATTTCTCTGGGGTACCCAAACTTGTAAAACACATTATCCCTCAGAAATTCTTCTACTTTATCCTTGGTTGCTACCTTCACTACTTTGTTTTTAGCCCACTTTGTCAGGTAATGAGTGCAGTCTATGATATAATTCTTTTATCCGAATGGTGGATTGATAGGTCCAACAAAGTCCATGCCCCACATGTCAAATGGCTCAAGAGCCACCTGAGGGTACAAAGGCATCTCATCCCATTGCCTGGGTTTCCCCATCCTTTAGCACTGGTCACACTTGCTAGTGTATCTTCGGGAATATTGGTGAAGGGTAGGCCAGTAGTATCCCACCTACAGAACTTTGTAAGAAGTTCTCTTTGCAGAAAAGTGGCCTCCACATGGGTTTTCGTGACATGAAGAGAGGATATCAAAAACTTTTTCCTCCCTTGCACATCTCCTTAGGATTTGATAAGGGCCTAGCTTGAAAAGGTTTCCCCAAATATGTGTGAAAGGGGCACTTTTTTTGATGATTCTTCTCCTTTCCATGAATGAAAGATTAGGAGGGAGTCTCCCAGTGACCAAGTAGTTGGCTATATTAGCAAGCCATGGTGAGAGTGCTAATATAACAAAGAGGTGCTCATCTAGCAGCTGGTCATCCACCATTCCTTCTTCACCTGCAGGGAGAGCTAGTTTGGACAAAAAATTTGTAACAACATTCTCCTTTTCAGGTTTATCAACAATAGTCAAATCAAATTGCTGCAAAAGTAACAACCATATAATTATCCTAGCATTAACATCAAATTTTTTTATTAAATAATTGATGGCTGCATGTTAAGTGTGAGAAAAGGTCTGATATCCAGTTACATAATGCCTGAATTTGTTCAAGGCATGAACAATGGCTAACATATCCTTCTTAGTAACAGTATAATTTAGCTTGACCTTGGACAAGTTCTTACTGATGAAATAAATGGCATAAGGGATTTTTTCCTCTAATTTTCCTAATGGCGCCCCTACAAATTTTTCGGATGCATCAATGTGGATGTGGAAAGGCAGAGTCCAATTTCAACCTCGGAGGATGGGGGCAGTAGTCAAATTTTCCTTAATGAGCTCGAAAGCTTCTTAACAAGCACCAGACCAAATAAACTCAGAATCTTTGGCCAATAACCCAACTAATGGCGAAACCATATTGCTGAAATATTTGATGAATCTTCTATAGTAACCAGCTAAGCCTAAGAAACTCCTGACATATTTCTACCATTGAGGAGCATGCACCCTTTTGATGATAGCGATTTTGTTTGGGTCTACATATATTCCTGCTTGGGATATGGAGTGTCCTAATACAACCCTTTCTTTCTTCAGGAATTCACACTTTTCTCGACTCAAGGAGAGATGCATCTCAATGCAACTTATTAGTACTTTACCCAAATTGGAGAGAGCTTCCTGGAAGTCATCCCCATATGGTGTGAAATAAACCATGTATATTTCGATAAAGTCATGGAATAACTCAGAAAAGATGCTCAGGACAACTCTTTGGAAGGTAGCTGGGTACTTGGCTCTTGCAAAAGGTTGATGCTTGAGGAGCTGAGCCAATCAGGGCCTCCATGTATTCTGCCACAGGATCAGCAAAAACATGATGTAAACCTTTTTCCTCAAAACCTCCCATGACCGGTAGGCTTTCTGAATCCTGGGCGGTTTCAATCACTGCATCTGCAGTGGGGCCTTTGTAATCACACTCCTCCTCTTCCTGGTTGGGAGTGTTTCGCATATGGGCATCAACCAGGAAAACCTCCTCCTCCTCTGGATCGAGACATAGATGTCTGTGGGAAAGGATATCTACCTCATCTTCACTGCATCCTAAGCTAGAGGGCTCGTTATATTCGACAGTGCTGTCCTTAAGTAACATAGGCTAGTTCTGCTGGAACTCTATGAAAAAATTAACATATTCTTGAGCGGGGGCTTCTTTGATTGCCTCAATCCTTTCAGGATAAGGCTCCAGATATTCATTCAGCTCAAGATTTTCTTCACCTCTTTCCTCCTTATCCTCTGTCCTGAAGAGCTGTTGGCTTCTGTCCTCTTAGCAAGTATGACTGATGTTCGGATATAAAACAAAGAGAAGATTCAATGAATCTTCATCTGCTAACATGATTTCAACGCTTTCTTCATCAGTATCATAGATGGCCTGCATTGGCTCATCATTTTCTTGAAGTTGATGGTCATAATCTTCCTCCCATGAATCTACTGATGATGGCCCTATAAGCTCAGTTTCCCCTTGGAAAAAATTATCATTAGACAGATCAACATCAGAGAAATCATAATCACAAGCATCGTCACCCATCAAGTCTTCAGGACTCCCAGCGAGTCTTTCTTCAAAATAATCTGTAAGCTCATTTCCTGATTCAAAGTTATGTTCATCAAACATGCTTTGCATGTAACTCATATCTTGCAGTGATCCGGCTTGTTCTTTTCGAGGACAAGGAGCAAGTATTTTCCAATCATCCTCTCTGGTTTCATCCTGATATTCCTCCTCTATTACATTTAGCAAGGAGTTGGCAGTCTATATTAGTCTCTCCAGCCTATTCTCTAAAGAGATCTGCGCTATTTGCTCTACTCGATCTCTCTTTGCTGCTTTTAATATTTCCTCCCTGCACTTTATGTTGTATTCGACAGTGATTGCTATATTCTGCATTTCCTCCAGGCTCGAAGGCTCTCTTTCCCTTATATGGAATTCCACCTCAGGATCAAAAGAACTAGGATAGTGCAGTAGTGCCCATCCCAAAGGTGGTTTTATATCTGAAGGTACTGCATCATATACCTTATTAAACCTGGCTGAAAAATTCTGCACTGTCTCTCCTAGCTGCCTTCTCAAATTCTGATATTCTTTTAGGATGAGGAGAACATTCTTAGGGGCTGCCCACCTATCAAGGAAAACTTGAGAAAATTGATGAAAGCTGAAAATGCTTGCCTCTAGTAGGCCTTTGAACCAACTTTTAAAATTTTCTTGTAATGACAAGGCAAAAATTCTAATGCACACATCATCTTCTTCTATTTCATACAATTCAAGTAAATCCTGAAGGTTTTGCACATGTTCTTTAGTAGTGGCCCCTTTATTTTCTCCATCAAAATGAGGCAGTTGGTTTATAAGTTCTGAAGGAAGGGGTTGAAAGATAAGAGGTAAAAACAGAGGCTTATATCTTTCTATGACCTTTGTAGGTGTAGGTGGTGTAACAATGGGCTCATGGCTGCTTGAAGCTTCATTAAGGGTGGGAGATACAACATGAGCTTCTCATTCCACCAGGTTCTTCACAGGAGTACAGACCTACTTGTGGTCTGAAGACTAAGGCTTGAGATCTTTCCCATGCTCATTGTGGGTCTCATCTTTGTACACTTGATTAGGCTTGAAGTAGGACAGAACATAGTGGTAGACAAAGACAATGAATTCTTTAAACCAAATCCAGCCCATATGTTCTACCCTTCTATGAGGCCTGGCCATTTTTTCAGGTTCTTCCTCCAGTGGAGTCCTTGAAGATTATGGAGTGTGGAGTCACCAGGTGGATGAATTTGACTGTTTGAAGCAAGCTGTTGTCCACCATCAGCAATTGAAAGCCAATCTAACCAGAGATCCTGGGTCTTTTGAGTGCCTAAGAATGTTTAAGGTGAAATGCACTCAAGTCCCTAGCGGAGTCGCCATTATGTTGGGGTTCCCATGTTTTGGCTAGATTGGCAAGACCAAAATATGAGACAACATCAGAACCACTTTGGGGCCCTAGGATCTAGCCCTCCTGGACCTGGAGAGGTATCTCTCCAATAAAAAAAAGAATGATATATATTTGAAGCTCAAATTGAGATGTTAGGCTAGTTATAGGCACAGAGTGGTTTGTTTGATTGTTTATGTTTGGTTGTTGGGAAACAGGAAAGAAGGGTCCAATACAAGACAAGGATGAGCAAAAGGAAATTTAGGCAAAGGAGAGGTGAATCAGGAAAACATCGAGACCATTAGGCAATGGGGTCAGGAAAGGGTTTACTTGCTATCAACATGCAAGCTTTCAGTTGGGCTAGTCATCTAAAGCCTTGGATCCTTCAAGATGATGGTGTGGTGTGGAACATTAAGGATTGAAAGTGAGTGAATGAGAAACCATCCGGTTGTGTCTATAGATCGGGTCAGAGGTCATTTAAATCCAAACCTGCTTGGACATAAACAGAGGCAGCACGAGGGAACTTAGAAAGGCAAGCTGGTCACACAAGGATCCTAGTGGACAGGCTTAACTCTAATCCCCAGTGTTCCCAAATCTTCCAGCTAAATCCTAGCAAGAACATCCAAAAACAGTTTTGTTTAATTCGTACATCAAAGAGCAGGCAATAACATCCACTACATTGGTTAAATCAATCGAAACCAATTCTTAGATAACACATTAAGCAGAAAACATTAAGGGAAAGGAGAGAAGAAGCATAGGGTACCTAACAAGGGTAAATCCTATACCAGATTTCTGATGCAAGCCAGAAGAAATGAAATGAAATTAAATAAAACACAGAGATAGAAAAACATCACCGCAACTTTAGATCAGGATCCAAAGAAATGTGCTTGTCATATTAAGAACAACACCAATCAAGTACAACATTGCCAATAGCTGAATACTCAGTCTGAAAACATCTCTTTCAACCTATCTTACAACTTTACAAAGAGACTGTGTCTCAAAAGAAACTACTTGCAATTCTCTGATAACTGAACAACAACCTTTACAATGAGTTTCTTCATGAATTTATAGCTCCAGAGGAGCGGAGAAGGTAGGTGAAAAACTAAATGTAGCATTAACAACTCAGAAAGAAAGAGAGCCGAGGCCCATTCTGCTTTTAAATCTTAAGCATTAATCTCTGGCATGTCTTGGACGAAAGAATGATCTTCTTCGGCTTCCATCTACTCTGGTCTAGTCCTGATGTACTTTGCTGCAGTACTCTATAGTACAAAAAGGAAAATAAAGGATGCTAGGGCCTACCATGCTGTGCATCAAATGTCGCTGATAGCATAGGAATACTGTCAGGGTGGGAAATACTTTAGGAACACGATATGGAATAAAAGTTGTATGGGCATTCTGTCCTTAATGGGGAAAACATTCTGCTGGTGTACAAATCCTGATATGCATGAATTTCTGCATGCTGTACTCTCCGGGTGATCCATGATGTCGCTAACCTGATGTTTTGCCTCTAAACTGCCGCATTAAGGTCCCAAACCCCCAATACTGAATGCTCAAATACTTGATCATAAGCTGGTTTTTCTCCACTGCTTCATAAATGTCTTGATCTGCAAAATCTGGGCTTTAATGGCACTGGATAGGTTTTTCTTTGCGGAGATTGAATTGTCCTTGGATAATATTTACACCACCGCTACCTTTTTGGACACCTCCCTGTAGTACCAGCTTCCAAAATCAACCTTCTCTGCTCAATGCGCCGTTTACAATGATTCCTATGAATCAAGGTGGTTTTCCGCCTCTGATAACCTTGAAAATACGAAAACTAGTTAAGAAAACATACATGGGGGTGGCGGACACAATGGAGACGATGAGAACGGCCATGCAGGATGAACGGATGGCGGAATTGTGCAGGTTGATGGCATAAAACACAGCGAAATGATGAAACATGGTCTGGAGAACGTGAGCGTAGCAGAGCGGGTTTTTTAAATAAAACCTACAAAAAAGACCTTTGAATGGATATAAAGAGGAAAGGGTAAAAAACGACAAATTTACGTGGAAAGGTTGATGTGGCGGATGTACGGTGGATACACGATGGTACACGTGGAATGACGACGTGGTGCGACTGGGCAATGGTGGACATGCAATGGCGGGGGCAATCAAATGCGGACCACCCGATCTCAGGAGGAGATCGATGGTGAAAAACTACGGAGGGTGATTGAATGTGGACCGTCGATCTGCAGATCAGATCGACGGCGGAGATTAACTAGATGGCGCGCCGTACCCTGAGTTATCGCGTGTGCATCTGAGTTAAATATCATGCATCTTCGGTGAGCGATAACCATTGGATGGCCCGCCCTAGATTGGACGGTCCATGGAAATATCGCTGGGCATCCTCGTCCGAACAATAATGCGTGATGGATGGCGGTTAACGCGCAAGGATAGCGGTTTTGAAAAAGGTACAGGGGATGCATGTCACGCGATATATGGAATCGCTGGCCGATCGGTAAATATCGCTTGCCTTCGAAAGGTGGTGCGATAGAAACCAGATGGTTTTTGAACAGTGAAAGCGGGCGGGGACCACCGGGATGGGCAGATTCCACACCGTCGGATCTGTACAGATCAACGGTTGAAAACACACTTGATATGGATGAACTGTGGACTGTTGATCTGGCGAATTAACGAACGGCGGAGATGCGACTACGGGTGGTGAACGGGTTGCACGGTGAAAGCTGCAGGGGCGACGATCGTCGTCCATTTTGTGAAGATCAACGACGCGGAACACAGTGAAGAACTTTAACAACAAAACAATCTCATCGGAGTTTCTTGGTGATTACAAAGGAATTTTAATGTGTCGCTCTGTTTCTCCGATGCGATTAGCGCCTAAGGCTTAAGCACTTGGTCTTGGGCTACGGGTATATGGGGAAGTGGTTGAAAGGGGCTGGGAGGAAAGGGGCTAAGCCCTTATTATGAAGAAAATATGGTTTTGGCTCGTTTTTAAAGAATTTTAAGGCCAGCCAAGGGCAACGATAGGGGAATGAGGGGGATTTTGGGAAGTTTTAGGAGAATAAGGGGGACTTTAGGGGAACAAAGGGAACTTTGACAAGAGGAAAAAGGGGTAAAGTGGGACATTCTGCAGAGGTACAAGGGGCACATGAAGCCCTTTAGGAGCACAATTTTTGCAATCATAGAGGCTTTAAAATGGGAATCAGCAGAGGGGATTTCATTCATAGGGAAAAGGCACAGGAGACTTCAAGGATGATGTGTCTCAGGGGAGATGCATTATTGAAGGCTCAGAAACAATTTTTCCCCTTACTTTGCTTGTCAAAAAATTTATAGGGGGCTAACAGTAACCATAAAATCCTCAACAATTCTTTCCGGAGTCACTATGGACCGATCTGCAAGTTTCAAAACTGTTGTGGTTTTCCTCAAAGTCCCTTGGAGATTAAGTTTCAACATAGTTTCCTTGGTAATGATATTGATGGCATCCCCTAGATCAATCAAAGTGTTGGGGACTATGAAACCATCTATATGCACATCAACAACTGGACTACCAGGGTCCAGGTACTTTGGAAATATAACCTTCCCCATCATCAGCTCTGACAGTTGTCCTACCACATTGATTGTGGAGGAATCTCTCTTTCGTCTCCTAGGTTTCTTGAAGTGGTTTTCTTTGATGAGCCTATTGTAGATAGGGACATCCTTAATAGCCTAGATAAGTGGTATCTTTACACAAAAATTTTTCAATTCTTCCAGGATTTCAGTCCCGTCTGGGGTGTGTTGACTAGGGTGGATCAAGCGCTCAGGAAAATGAGGTTTTTGGATCTAAGTGTTACATTCTTCCTTTTCCTCCTCAACCTCTATAGGTGGAGATGAAGGATGTTTATCTAGGAGTACTCTTCCCAATCTGATATTAACCTCGTGTATCTCCACAACATAAGATGGATGGGATGTTTCTCCACTGGGAGCCTGTTGTGCCTGTCTGTTGTTCAGGTTCAGATTGGGTTGTGCAGGTATAGCTATCCTAGGTGGAGTAGCATGAGTAAGCTGAGGTTGAGGTTGGGGTGTGTTAGGTCTTCGTAATTTGTCATACTGGCAAGAAAAAATGTACAAGGGTAACATCAAACCAGTCTTTGGAGTCCTAGGACCTAGCCTTCCTAGACTCAGAGAGGGCTCTCTCTATGTTTGTGTAAAGGATGTAACTTTTATGATTTTAGGGTTTTGATTTTAGGCTAGTTATAAGGATTAGGGTTTGTTTGTTTGGTTGGGTAGGTTGTCAAGCATAATAGATAGAGTGAGAGAGGTTTAAACCATTGGGATATGGAGTTTGCAAAAAGTCTTGAAAAGTATCACAATAGGTCAAGGGTATATCACATGGCAAGTCTAACAACGCCAAATGGATCTAAAATCTTATGTGAATGAAGTGAACATTAAATTGTGAAAATAGTAGGTGCAAAAGGGTAGTTAAGAATCCTTCAACAAATAATTTAACAAGAATGACCTTTAAGATTATTGTTCATAAAGAAATAACCAAAGACAAGTAATACCAATAATTTCTTTGACCAAACCCTAGCAAGTAAGCACTGAGACAAAAATCCAGTGAATCATAGAAAGCAAGAAACTTGTAAGTATTATAGTGATTTCACCTTCAAGGAAAGAAAAAATTTAAGATAAACATATAGTAGAGATAAAAGAGTAGGGAACTCCTAATTTGTTTAATCAAACTACAAAGACCTCCAAAGCAACCATTTAAGTTAAACAAAAGGGCATGGCAAATAATAAACCTCTTCAGCTAAACTTAAATACTTCAAAGCAAAGACCTTAAAAACAATGTTTAAGTTATATCAAAGAGAAGGGCTAACCATGAACTACTTTGACATTGGCTTCATCAAATCATCTTTAAGATAAACAATCATAAGTGGAACTAGAGAGCATTTAAGAATTCTCTAATCTGACCTAGTAGAGGAAAACATACAAGCAATAGAGAGCAGACAGAGCTAAGGTGCCTCTAAACAACATTTCTTAGCCTAAAATCTATGTCCTACTGCATGAGAAAGAAGAAAAAATGATAACATAAGAAAAAAAACACTAAATAAGAAACACATCACCATTAACTATGTTCATGAATCCTACAAGTGAGCTTGCTCCATAGTCATGCACATTAAGACATCCACAAATTCCAAAGCCAATTTCTCTCCAATATTCAAGTCTATGATTTTATTCTCAATAATCATCCAACACGTACAATGAGACCTCAATGGTTTATTTAACCAGCAAGGAGGACCAAAACCCTAACTAGGATATCCAAAATGTCATTAATACATCATAAATGCCATTTTTGTGCAAAGAGACCATGCAAGGCCCAAGGCACAAAATATATAAGTTAATAAATGCAAAATAACTTCAAACATAAATTATGAGCTAACCAGGAGTGATTTTCCTAAAAATTCCTCAAAAATATCTTTTTCAATAAATTTGTGTCTTTTGTTGACTTTGCAGGCAAGGGTGCAACACTTGCACCAGAAAAATTGCCTGTTTTGTGACCAAGATTTGGAGGCCTTCCAGGTGTCCAAATGAGCTCCATGATATCTCATTGGAAATCATGTCCTGTCTAGTTTCCGAATATACCTTTGGTTTTCCATTTGGTGTCCATTTTCCTGCCCAAAAATGCATTCTCCCAAGACTACTCAGGGCTCAGCGCTAGCTCTAAAAATAGGGCATAAAGTTGATTTTTTGCATGTTTTTGGCACTTTTGGAGGACCAGTTTTGCTCCAAATGAGATGAAATTTTCTGTGAGTGATGTCCTTGGAAATATTAACACGAAAATGTAAGCCATTCCTCCATTGGATTCCCCAAAAAAGAGCGTAGTGCCAGCACTGGGAAAAATTGCCTGTTTTGTAGCTGAGATTTGGAGGCCTTCCCGGTGCCCAAATGAGCTCCATGATAGCTCATTGGAAATATTTTCCATTATATTTTCCAAAAATACCTTTTTTTCTTCAGAATGGACTCCATTTACCTGCTCAAACACTCATTCTCCCAAGATGGCTCAGGGGGCAGCGCCAAGCCTGAAAAGAGGGCAGAATGGTGAATTTTTGCTTGTTTTTGGCACTTTTGGAGGACCGGTTTTGCTCCAAAGGAGAAAAAATTGTCTATGAGTGATTTAATTGGTAATATTAACATGAAAATTTAAGCCATTCTTCAATTGGATGCTTAAAAATAGAGCGTAGCGCTAGCACTGGGAAAAATTGCTTGTTTTGTAGCTAAGATTTGGAGGCCTTACCGGTGTCTAAATGAGCTCCATGATAGCTCATTGGAAATCCTATCCACTATAGTTTCTAAAAATACCTTTATTTTTCAGAATGGACTCCATTTACCTACTCAAAAACATATTCTCCCAATACTGGTAAAAAATTGTTGAATGATGGTGCATAAATGCAGAGTGCTGGTGCAGACAATGTGTGGAGGCCTTCCTCAACTCAAAATTGAGTGCATGATAGCTCATTGGAAATATATTCCAGTATAGTTACCATTTGAATCATCAAGCAAGTAATTTGGACACTCCAGTTATGAGAAAATTTGATTTTCCCAAGGTCACTCTAGAAGTGCAACAATTCTCCCATGACACCTGCATTTTTGACATTTATCTATAATAATGACACATGTGTAAAGTATGAAGGATATTTTTCTTCTTCGACCTATGATGGACAAAAACCTCTCTCGCTTTTGTGAAATTCATCTCTATTTGCTCAGAAACATAGTTTGAAGAAAAATCGTCCCTATTTAAATTCCTGGAAAATGATGGAGGCATGATGTTTATGAGTTGGTATGGCTTCATGATTGCTGATATTACCCACCATATGGATCTTTTTATCCTATGCCTATTTTCCATGGAAAACCCTAGCATAATGGAAGAGAAAAATAGGGTTTAGTGCTTCCTCCATGTCATTTTCTGCAAGGGGTTAGTGTTTTGGCATTCAACTGGGGCATCAAGTGAAAAACTCTAGTTTTCCTCCTTTCCCTGCTGCAAGTTGTCTTCATTCAGGAGAAAAAAATCTACCTTACAGATACCTTCTTCTGATGGAAACTTCAACACTCCTGCAGAAGTGTTAAACTCTATGCATTTACCTCTTGCAGACTTTAAGTTGATAGGGTAGTCTTCTCTAGAAAATTTCAGGTCTTTCTTGAATAATCATGTGCTGAATTTCTATTACATCTGAGCCAGCTTCTAGCGCATAAAAACAATGTGTGAAACATCAATGATGACCTTGGACCATATGAAATCCTAATTGACCTAGCGGGAGGGTTCTTTGACCTAGTCTTTGATTGAAAATTGGCTTGGAGTCTTCAAGTGTAAAAACAGAGTATTGAAAAAGTGGTGTATTGAAGATCCAAAATCCAATGTACATGATTTATCTAAAGAGCCCACAGAGATAGTTTTGAGACCATCAATGCTTGAGAAAACTGGTGAACATGGGAAGGAATAGGCTTATAGGTAACCCTAGATGTAAAGTGGAGTTATGGGCAAGGGAAAAATAGAGTGATGAGGTCATATGTAGGAAAAAAGGATGGAAATGAGTGGCACAAGCCCATAAGGAGTCTTTCAGGAGTGTCAGGGTGACCATGAAATGGCAAGGTTGATAGAATAGTGAAAATTTTCCTATAAGTATAATGAAGGTAGTGAGATTTCTAAAACTCATAATATTCAGGGAATTTTGTTTTTAGAAATCCAGAACCAATCTATAATCATCTACTAATAGTGAAAAATATTGATGAATAGCAGGGTGGCGGCATTAGAGCAGGTGGTTGATTTTTTTGAGGCCTCCATCCTTGGGATGGATTGTTCCACTGAGGTTGTTGTGGAACATACTGCTAAAATGGTTGGTTTACTAGCTAAGGATGATATGAAGGGTTGTAAGGCAAAGTAGAAGGTGTAGACTAGGATGGAGGAGTGGGGTGTACCAAGGTTGCACGAATGCACTATGATTTTTGTGATATTAAGAGTAAGGTGCACCTTTCATACCTTTTTGATATGACTGAGGGCCTTGAGGCCTTCTCTGGTTGATGAAACATAGTTGCTCTGGCATTGCTTCCCCACCTTGATATATAGCTTAGCAGTGATGAAGACACCTCTAACCATGACAACAAAGAAAATGACAATGTAAATGATAATATTGCAAACATAGAGGGTGACAATGCAGAAGACATGGAAGAGGATGACAATGATGAAGATCAGGGCAGTGATACTAGCATGGGATGAAATGAAAGTTCCTCTCAAGAAAGCAGTCAAGAACAAAATGAAGAAGACACACATACATGGGTCATTAATGAGGAGAAAAGCAGTCTTGAGGTCACCAAAGATGAAATGAAACATGTTAAATCTTGTACTCTCACTTATCAAAGAGGATCAAGGAAAGTGTTTGGTGCCTCCAAAAGGAAAGGGACCTTTCCATCTACTTCAGCTCAGCCACTGAACAAAGGGAGGCAAAGGGTAGAGGATGAAGTAGAAGAACATGAGGTGGAGAGGGATTTTGAGATCATCTAGGTAGATAGTGATGAAGAGAATGAGGCAAGAATTACAAATATGCTCCTCCCAGACAAAAATGAGCAATTCAAATACCTCCAAGCACATTTAGGTATGGCCAAGAGTATAAATGATGTCCTCGACTTGGAAAATAGGCAGCTGGGAGCACAATTGGAAATCTATGAAGCTAGAGCCCTCAAGTACCAGAGAGAAACTCAAGGTGCATAGGTGAAGTTGAAATATTTCATGGGCACTTATGAAGAGAGTGAGGATGAAGAAGGTAAAACTAGAAGGAGACCTAGAGCTATGGATCTAAAGAAAGCATTGGAAAAGTAGAGGGAAGAAGAATTGGCCCAAGCAGAACAACTTTCTCTTAATGAACTCCTTGAAATAGAAATTGAACATGATAGGGAATCATGGCTTGAGAGGGCCAACATACACCTTGAGGCCAAGTTGGAAAAGGCTAACAAAGGCTTGGATTTACAAAGAAGAATGACCAAACATTATGCCCAAAGAAACCAATTTGCAAGGGCGAAACTCAAAAAGGTCCAAAATGAGATCGAAACACTAAAAGAGGAAAAGAGACAAGCTAACCTTAGTATTTTGTCTCAATCTTCTCTACAGGTCTCCCAAAACCCACGAGGCATACTTCCACCAAATTTGTGAGAATTTTGACAAGTTTTTTTTTTTTTGCAAATTTTGAGGCTAGGAGCGCAACACACCTGGTGCTACGCTCTTTTTTAGAGCATCTTCAGGAGGAAAGGCTTGCATTTTTGGGTTACTCATCACTCATATAACATTCTTAAAAATTTTCAGATCAATTGGAGTTGTTTTGGTCCTCCAAAAGGGTCATAAACACCCACTTTTTCATCATACTGCCTACTTTTTAGGACATGTGTTGCGCTCCTACTAGTCTTGGAATTTTCACTTTTTGAATAGGTTTGAGAGATTAGATTAGAGAAAAAGGGTAGATCTAGAAAGTAGACTTCAAGGGCTTTCCAACGAGCCATCATGGAGCCTTTTCCGACATCAGGAAGGCCTTCAACACACTGTTGCAAGAAGACCCATTTTTCTTGTTCCTATGCTACGCTCCTGTCGTTGAAAAGTAAAAATGTGCTTTTGGTAAGTTTTAGGAGGCTTATCAGAGCCTAAAGGTCATTTTCTTTGCTAAAAATTGCTGAAAAGATATTTATTTTAGATATTTTTGTGCCTTGGGCCTTGCAAGGCCTCAAGGACAATAGAGATACTTTTGATTAGCCAATGGACTTCTAGATACTCTATTGGGTTTTTCTCCACCTTGATTGTTATATAGAGCATGAGGATTCATTTTAAATGTGGGATTTTTATAATTTTTGAGAGAAATACATAGTTCTTTGAGGTTAACGAGCATTTTGGTGTTGTGGAGCTTGTGGATGATTTCCCTTGGTTGATGATGATGAAGGCTTGCTTGTAGGATCCCTGAGTTTAGTTAATGGTGATGTATCTCTAGATTTTTCATGTTTCCTTGTCTATCATTATGTCCATATTTCTATGTTGCAATAGCTCAGAAAAGTATAGGTTGAGAAATGTTGTTTGAGGCACCTCAGTCCTCCTGTTTGCTATTGTCTTTATGTTTTCCTCTGCTGGGTTAGTTTAAGGAATTATTATTTTCTCCTTAGGCGCACCTAAGCTTGTTTATTTCATCATTGGATTTGTATGCTAGTTTAAAAATATGATTCATTGTAATCCCTGATTATTTGATGCTATCTAAACTCTGTCTTGAAACCTCTCTTTGATGTATTGATTGTTAGGTTAAGCCAAAGAGGTCTTGTTTCGATATTTCCCTTTGTACATGCTTATCAGTTTGGCTGAAACTTCCTTATAACTTGATTTATGATTTTTAGGAGTTTCCTCTTCATGGATTAAAGCTATTTGTGATCTTAAATGTTTTCTAAAGCTTGAATGTGGAATCACTAGAAGTTAAATGAGTTTCTCGCCTTCTATATTTCATTGGAATTGTGTATCTTGAATGTTTATTGGTTTAAGTATTGTCATTGAGTAAATGGTGTGCCCTATATCATGATTATTATCTTTTCTTATCAATATTTAATTCCTTCTTGTTCACAGGTATTTTCCAAAGGATTCTTAACTGCCCTTTGCCCTACCTTGTTTCCCAAACTTAATGTCCATCTCACTTCACCCATAAAATTTAAAGATCCATTGACTACACCAGATTTTCCCTACGATGTACCCCGATCCACTATTGAGATATCAATGACTTAATAGACTCCATAGCCCCATGTTTTATAACCTATCATTCCACCTATCCTACTTGATCATCTTACCCAACCAGCCAAAAAAACAAACCCTACACTGAACAACTATCCTAAAATCAACCATCTAAAGCGAACAAGTTTAAATCCTTCGCACAACATAGAGAGAGCCCTCTCTGAGTCTAGGAAGGCTAGGTCCTAGGATTCCAAATACTGGTCTGATGTTACCCTGTGCATTTGGTGTACGAATCTACTAAATCATGGGACCCTAACATAATGGCGATCACGGTGGGACCTTCTGAGTAAGTCACAAGCTTATACATATTTAGAAGATTCAGAAGCCCTTGTCAAAACAATATCCTATGATTTATAGCTACCTCATCACTACCATCAAAACACAATGGTAATCATGATGCAACCTCTAATTTCGGTGACAATCTAAGTATTCCTTAGGACTTCAGAAATATTCATCAAATCATAGAGAACTCAACTGACAGCCAAGAGTAGAACCTGGTTGTTTCACCATCCTAGCAAAATGATGACCTAACTATAGTACACTCATAGAAATCTTAGGGAAACTTAAGAAGATATGGAAATCCCAAAAATACTCCTAGATTGGTTTTTATTAGTTATTGGTGGTGGACCATAGACATACATCCTCAAAACAAACTAAAAATATCCACCTAGCGACTCCACTTGCCTCCAGTAGGCCTTATCACTTCACTAGTATCCATAAACTCCATTAGGATTTTGTCAAATCAGCCCCTAGAAGTTTAGAGATCTAATCACAAATTGTGTGAGTTTAGCAAAAACTAAGAGAGGTAAACTTTTAAAAAAGTTCGAAAACTTTTGGCCTCTCTAAATTTTGAGTTTGAAATCTAGCTTTGCAAAGAATTAGTACCAGATCTCATCCAGACACAAACCCTCCTACTATAGTTGATGATCCAGAAAGGATTTTGTGGAAAAATTCTGAAACTGGAAACTTAACTACTGTTGGAACCATTCATAAAGCAAGCTCTATCCCTGAATATCTCACAGCCTTGCAATATTCTCAGTTTGACTTGCACCATACGAGAAACCTTTTCAAAACCAAGTCACACAGTGAGATTGACCATACTGACCTCGATCCCAGAGATTTGCAATAGAGTTCTAGTAGAGAAGCCTCTCCTTCCACCCCACTTGATTTTAAGCTTCTCCACCACTTCAGCTCTTTCCATACCAAATCTACTTAGAATCATTCTGCTGGTCCAGGTACTTCCACCACACCCATCCGTATCACCGCTGTGCAAACCATCCCCCTTCATCCTACACCTCCCCTCACAAATTCTCTGCTAGTAAATCCACCATTAGCTCCTATCATGGAAGCTTGGTATGCCCCCTTGGTTTTAGCGCAACCTTTGGTACCTTTTCCAAATGACTACTAGTCTAGAATCCCTCACTTTACCGGGGTTCAATCTACCACTGCCCAACAACATGTAGATAGAATAAATGATGCTTTCAACTACATGGAATTAGGATAGGAAACCATGAAGATGAGGATGTTTGCCCAAAGCCTAGGAGGAGAAGTTAAAAAATGGTTTAAGAACTTAACTCCCAACAACATACATGATCTCCCTTCCCTTTACCAAAATTTCCTAAACAAGTGGGAAATCAAGAAAAACCCCCTCTAAATCCTTTCTGAATATAACAATATTAAGAGGGATGTGAGGGAGAGTGTCCAAGATTATTGCACCAGGTTTAACAGTGTCTACAATGCCCTCCCACCTCACATGAAACCCCCACTAGGCCCGGTCTTAGCTAAATTTCCATACGGTTTTGACCTGGACATGGCCTATTAGCTAAGAGAAAGAGAGCCCCTAACTTTAGAAGACATGCAAAAAGAAGCCATAAGTGTAGAGGCCAACTTAAATGAGAAGAGGGCTAGGCTAAGATCAAAAAAGAGGGTAACCTACAAATATGAAACCATGCCCTCAACCTCCTCATCTGATTCCAAGATTGACAACCTACTTAGAACCATGGAGAGAATGATGGAGAGAATAAACATAAATGAAAGAGAACCTCCTAAGGAGAACCAAACAAATCCCCAAAACAGAAACCAGAATCAGAACTTCAGAAGAGACCCACCCCAAATCAGATAAAGGGAAAATGATCAACAAATTAGGCCACCCTTCCAAGATAAATATGTAGATGTAGGGGAAAGAGATATTGAACAACCAGATGAAAATCATGTAAACTTAATAGGCTCCAATAACGAGGGTGATGTTTTTATCACAGAAGAAGAACAAGGTTTCTTCTCCTCGAATATAAATGAAACAAGCTATGAATATTCTGAAGACTACAAGTTGGGATTGGAAAACGCCATAATGGAATTCCATAGGCAATATGATATTAGGAGTAAGAAAAACCAAGACAACTCTAAGAATAACAACTTAGACACTGCTGTTAGGAAAACCCCCAAAAACATTCTTAAAATAACAACAGACAATACCAACACCATGGCTAAGAAAAATGATCCTAACAAAGACAAAACTAGCCAACCAAGTGGTAACACCAGCTTCCCTAGTACCTCTACTAGTGGCCCTGAAAAAAATTTATTGTCTAAAGCCTCAAATCAAAATCAGCAAATTAAAAATGCAGAAAAATTTATGGCTGATAAAACTGATGTAAATATGTCTAAAACACAAATGCCTTTCAACTTTGAAGGAGAGATTTCTAAAATTAAGATAACCATGCCTCTCACTGATCTGATTACCCAAGGCACATACAAATCTCAAGTTTTGAAAGTTATAAACATAGGGAATGATACAGATACTTTACACTTGGCTGATGACACACCTGAACTATTGTTTGGACCCAAAATAGAAGGAAAATATCAAGAAGGAGCCATTCCCCCTTTCTATATCAGCCTAAACATACATGAAAAAATATTACATAATGCCATGCTAGACTCCAATGCCTCTCACAATCTTATGCCAAAGGTTGTGATGGAGAGATTAGGCCTAGAAATAACTAAACCTTAAAAATAATTATACTCTCTTGATTTGAGTAGAGTCAAGTGTTTGGGCCTAATCAAGGACCTTTGTGTAAATATGGCACAAGTACCAGCTAAAAGCCTAGTTATGGACATAGTAGTAGCAGATATTCCCCCCAAGTATGGCATGCTTTTGTCCAGATCATGGGGATCCAAGCTTCAAGGGAACCTTCAACTAGAAATTTCATATGCTACCATCCCTATTTTTAACCATACAAGGAGATTATACCAAGAGTCACACATGAATTATATGGTTAGCAGTCAAGAAAGGCCAGACAATACACCACTTTGTTCCATACATTCAGGTCTTGATTATTTTATTTTACATACCAAAGGAAACTTTGATGAGCAGTTAAATGAATTTGTAAAACATTTAGACATATTACAATAGCTAAACCAATCTTTGAATGAAGAACTTAACAACCAAAATTGTGACAGCTCGGAAACACAACATCATGATAAAACTAAACTTGACTTTCTGCAAACTGAAAATTAGATTTCAAAAACAAAAATCAGTTTAGTATATGAAACAGGTTGTTCAAGTGAAGGAAAAACCCCAAAAACACAAATGTCTCCTTTTGCCAATCCAGAAGTAATAAAATACCCTCACAAAACAAAAATATTTGGGAATCTGGATCAAGATAGTCTGATGTTTTTTCCTTACATAGATACTTCATCATCCAAGAGTTTTGTCCCTTCAGAAGAGTTGTTAACTCCCACAAATATTGCTATGGATCCCAAATAAGTCTCCGCTAAAGCTGATGTAGTGGAGTATAGTCTGGGTAGTCTTGAAAAACCCGAAATGATTGAATTATCTAGAATTTTGTCACTACACACAAAACAGAAAAATACAAGACTGTGAAAAAAGTTCCAGGACGCTTGTGCATGTGAGGATTCAAGCTTAAAAACTTATGACATAGAAATTATTCTAAGAAACCCTCCTTTCAAGAAATACCATGAGAACCTTGAAAAATTTGTGTCACTTAGAAAGAAGGAAAAAGGACATAGGTTGTGTATAGACTTTAGATAGCTAGATCAACCATCCCTAAAAAAAAAATACCCTTTTTCCAAGATAAATCATAATTTAAAAAGGGTAGGAGTTTCTAACAAGATGTCTTCACTTGGTATTGTTTAAGATAACCATAAGATGATACCACTTCAGATCAATCAACATGAAGACATTTTCCAAATTCCTTGGAGCAACTACATATTTGACCAAATGCTTCCTAGGCTAAGGAGTGTTGAAGACACCTTCCAAAGAGCCATAGCCCATGTTTTCAATTTTTTCACTATGGTGTACATTGATGACATCATCATTTGTTTTAAAGATGATAAAGAATACCTTCTCTACCTAAGAAAGATCTTTGACAGAAACAATTTTAGGAAGCAAAGCTTAGAGTGGAAATATCAACGAAAGCATGAGTTGTTTGAAAATTTCTATAGAAATCCTTGTACCATTTTTTCAAATGGAGGTAACTATGATTTCTATTTAAAAGAGCTAAACGGACAAAGAATGTTAGGAGATCCTTAAGAAAATATGCTCAAATACAATTACTGTAAAAATCCTTAGTTTTAGGCCTTCACTCATTGTACATACCATTGTTTGATGAAAGGCCATAAGAGAAAACCACAAAAAAAAAAAAAATAGAAAAAGAGGGTAGATTTGAAAAGAAGGTACAACCCCATACCCAAAAAATAGTGATACTGAAAGTGTGCAAGCCTAAATGCCACTACTTGTTCTAAAAGAAGGTCTTGTTCAGTCATCTAGCCTAATCATGGTTGAGCATTTTTTAAATTTATTATTGATAGGTTAGTGAAAGAATACTTTTCAAATCATTTAAGCTTGACCTATCAAAAGAGAATAGATTAGGAATGAAAGATACTGGTTCCGCATGCTTAAATCTAAACCAAAGAGAAGGATAGGGATGATTAACTAATGATGAAACCCAAACCTTAATGCCTTCTAATTTTGTTTTTTATGAAATAATGTTTGTGTAGCTTGTATCAATGCCAAAACTCATGATGAATCAGATTGTATAATCTTGGTTCAAATCATGTTTTCAATTTCATGTCAATATCTTAGAAAATGAAGTCTTTCATACTGCTTAATCTTGACAGTAAAATAGTCTAGGTAGAGAATAAGAAGAGTTCACTAGCATAATCTAAACTCTAGGGAGAAATAAGTGTAGAAGTAGATAGTTTGTTTTTTCTTTCAAAAGAAAAGGATGTCAAGGATATTCCAGTTCAAGTACAGCCAAGGAAGAAAAAATGTTAGGTCAATAGGTTGGGTAGGTAAAGATGAAGTTGAGCTAATCATGTTTTCAGATTATTGAGATCACAACTTCAAAGAAGCAGCAGCAAATGAAAGAAGAAAATTCTGCCCAATGGACAAGGCACTGGTCTTCGTAAACCAAGATATCTGAAGTTATGGACACCTCCTGAAAAGGAGCTACCCTCCCCAAGTGGAGCCACTGTTAGTGTTAACACTGGAAAAGCATACAACAGAATATGGCATTAATTAATGTCAAGCCTAAGGATTTACAGAGTAAGAACACATTATGGAATCAAGAAAGTATTTAAAATCTCTAAGGTTTTGAGAAAATCATATTTGAACATCATAAATGGTGGATTGTGTGCTTAATCCTTTGAGAAGAGTTCCTTCTGCATGCCTTTTTTCCCGATAAGCACACATTCCTAGAAATGGGAAAAAGTCGCTTTCCGGGACCACACCAAGAAAAGGACAGTTACTCCTTATATGAAGTTGCTTAAGGATAGCCACCAGCACCTCCCTATACATCATGTGAGCACACAAAGGAATATGTGAAGCACACAATGGAATCATACCTCTCTCTTGGGTCACCATCCATCATGTCCAAGGGAGGGAAGGAGGATTTGAAACTACCCTATATAAATCCAACAAGAGATGAAGAAATGGTGATCACATTGTTATGCTGGCTAAAGTTTCCCAAGCAACACCAGCAGTGTGTGACCCGAAGCTAGAGCTAAAGAGGACTCGATCTTTGGCCACCCAACAATCCTAGTCCACCACGCCAGAGAGAGAGGGAGACTGCATCAGAGGCAGATTATGGAAGGCAACATCCTTGCATCGAGACCTAGAGGCACTTCCTAGGTGCCCTTTGGAAAGTGGGTAGAATTTCTTCTCCATTTCAAATGTTTAATAAGAAGCAGCCTTTGAGCCGTCGTTGGTATTATTATTGTTTTGACTCTCTTTGATAGCTTCTGTATATTTGTGTTTTAGTTTTAGTTTAACCAGAGCATACTTTAGCATACTGTTTCCATTAAATTTTATGCTTTTGAGCTCCACCACTTTCTTCCAGTAATCAATAGTTTAAAGAGTAGACCACACTCTTTAAACTGGTATGATTTCGTACACACGTGCGACAAATACACCACTACAAGTTTGGCAACTCCACTGACGTGTTCCAAGTTTATGTGGTTGTGCCATATTTTGCAGGAGACCCTTTTTTATGCTGGAGTGGAGCTGATAGTTCTTTGACCCATCTTACAGTCCCTAGATTCACTGGAGTGATAGACTGAAGAAGGAAACTCCTAATTTTTTCTTACTTGCAAGATTTTGCGCGCAGTTTATTCTCATAGATGCGCAGTGCACACGTTCAAGACTGACCCGCGTGTAGGAAAGTGCACCTGTCAGACCCTTTTCCGCATAAATTACAGAATAAAATTGTTTCTCTATATTATACATTTTTGTACTTGTAACTGTGCTGGGCAGCCCTTAATGTATCTGGCAGCACTTGTGTTGATACCCCACAACTTCTGAGAACTCTCTCACTACTACATTTGGTGGAAATTCCGACACTTGGTTCCGACGCTTTTGACCAAATGTCGGAAATTTTCCCAAATTTTTTCCATCCCGCCCGAAACTGTCGCTATACTGACGTCTATAGAAAAGTGTCGCAATACCGACACTTAAAAACATGTCGCAATTGCGACGTTTGGAGGAAGACGTCGCAATTGCGACACCATGGCCCAAAGCGTCGCTATTGAGACGACTCCAAACGTCGCAACTACGACACAATGTCTAGGTGTCGCCATTGCGACATTTGGAGGCACCTGTCGTAATAGCGACACCTTTTCCGCCGTTGGTATAACGACACTTATATGCGCGCTACATAAAAATACGAAACTTATATGCGCTCTACATAAAAATTTGAAACTTATATGCGCGCTACATAAAAATGATTTTATTGTTTCGTATTCGTCGCAATAGCTACATTAACGTCTGATATCACGTGTGCATTCGCCCTCCGCTCTTGCAGAATAGCATGCACCCTCAGCATTCGCCCTCAGCTCTTGCAGAACAGCATTTGCGCTCAGCATTCGCCCTCAGCGTTCGCCCTCAGCTCTTGCAGAATAGCATTCGCCCTCATCTCTTGCAAAATGGTGAGTTCTTACTGCAGGCCCTTCCTCCTATAGTAGGGTTGACTCTATTTGGGTTTTTTTGGTCAATTCCATTGGATTGTGTTAAGCTGTAGGGTTCTCTCTAGATGTCAAGAATCAAGATTCAATACCCTCTATTATCTTCATCACCCAATACAAGATTTAAATTTCTCCCAAAGAAACGCTTATTAATTTGGCAGCCATTATTTCTCCCTACTTTAAAAACCCTACATTTAAATGAAAACAAGCATTGCATTTCAACTACAAAAATCTATTAGTGTTCAAATGTACATGTGTGCTACATTAACGTCTGATATCATGCGCGCATTCACCCTCCGCTCTTGCAGAACAGCATTCGCCCTCAGCATTCGCCCTCAGCTCTTGCAGAACAACATTCGCCTTCAGCATTGGCCCTGAGCTCTTGCAGAACAGCATTCGCCCTCAGCATTCGCCCTGAGCTCTTGCAAAATAGCATTCGCCCTATATTCACCCTCAGCTCTTGCAGAACAGCATTCGCCCTGCATTCGCCCTCAGCTCTTGCAGAACATCATTTTCCCTCAGCATTCACCCTCAGCGTTCGCCCTCAGCTCTTGCAAAATAGCATTCGCCCTCAGCTCTTGCAAAATGGTAAGTTCTTATTGTAGGCCCTTCCTCCTATAGTAGGGTTGACTCTATTTGGGTTTTTTTGGTCAATTCCATTGGATTGTGTTAGGCTGTAGGGTTCTCTCTAGATGTCAAGAATCAAGATTCAATACCCTCTATTATCTTCATCACTCAATACAAGATTTAAATTTTTCCCAAAGAAACGCTTATTAATTTGGCAGCCATTATTTCTCCCTGCTTTAAAAACCCTACATTTAAATGAAACCAAGCATTGCATTTCAACTACAAAAATCTATTAGTGTTCAAATGTACATGTGTGCATCACTTGTGTAGGGTATTCCTTTTCCACTTTCACATTATCCAAGAATGTGTGCAGTATAGTTCATATTTTTTGTGATTTAGATTATCCTGAAAAAGGAAAGGTAAATTATTTCCCATGGAAAAAGAAGGTTTTCCCTTTTTATAGGTTGTTTGGACTTACGTGGAAAAATTTATGGTATGCCTTTCATATTATGTAGTTTAAATTTGAATTAACAGATTATTCTACATGAAAATAATTACCTATGTGATGTCCTTCATCACTAATTATAATTATAGGGTTTCAATTTCCTAGACTCTAACTCATCTGATGCTAAATTCTAGGTTCTCATTGGTGGATCACTCTTCCATTGATTTCCTTTCCCTCTGGATCTTTTCATACTTTAAAAGTCATCAATGATACATATATTATTTCAGGTATCCCAAAAGGATTTATAGTAAAACATATTGTGAAGTTTTTTTGACACTTGAGGATTCTTTTTAGAACTGCAACGCTGTCTATGCTATCGAGTTATATACCAAGCAACTTGTCCCTAATAACCACACTATGAGGTAGGTTCAACCAGTTTGAACTTGTTGGGACATAGCATATGAAGTTGTGTGATGATTCCATATCACAGGTCTATTATGGTGACAAAAGTGAAGACACGTAATGATAGTTATTATGTTAACATTACTAGAAACATTTTCAAAATTATCCATGCTATCAAGATGTCAAAATTCCAAGCATTAGGTGTCAATACTCGTAGCTAATAGATAATAATAATAATATAAAAAAATCACAACTTTATTCTTGAAATATGATTGTTACACATTGGTAACCCAGTTCATGAGTTACTATCACCCAAAGACTGCAAAACAAACTTAAAATATAAAATAAACCAACATGAGAATCCAACTAAGGGTTTCTCGACAAAATCATGCCATAACCTGGCATTTTGAAACCCAAATTTGAATCCATCATAAGTAATACAATGCAAACTCAGATGGCTTTTCAATGCATGTTTGCATGCTACACTTATTCTCTGTCTAGATATCATTTTTTAAATGGAACCATTAGTCAAGCCCACAGTCCTTTTTATGTGAAAAATTTCAGCTCTATTTGAGCTCTTTTTTGCTCCACCACCTCCATAAACATATGCAAACATATATCATGATCTTGTAATTCCATTACATATGTATGTGCCAATGTTCCATAATCATGCCCCATCATCAATTTAAGAAATTTCCATTGAATATCAAATTATGGAGGGGGGGAAATTTTTGCTGCAACATTTGGCTCAAAATCAGGGATCATCTCCGTATGAGGTGAATGAGAACTATAGATATTTGAAGAAGTAGATTAGTGCCTTTTCCTCTGGCCATGGAGTCATATACAGTCATCCATCACAAAAAAATTTCTTTGTTCATTCTCACCTTGAAATTTGCAAAAATTCATGCCCTAATTGAAACGACACCAAATTTGAAAGATATAATAAAAATGCAAGCTAGAGGTGCCCTATTAATACAAAGGGAAAACCTTCCTACCTACCCTAACTGAGATAAATTTTGATTGAATAGAAAACATGATATTTCCAATGGAGTTGATCCAACAACTTGTTAAATGTATGGGACTAAATCATGCATTTGATTTCCAGGGAAACATGCGCATGAAGAGAAAAAGTGCAGAATTAATGGAAAATCCATACATGCCACTTATAAAAACTACACCGAAAGGTCAAAAAATACTTAAGGCCTTAACTTAATTTGAATCCAAAAATGACAAAACAGATTAGTGAAAACACGAGAGTGGTGTGGGTGAACAACATAAATAAAAAGTGAAGATACCTTTCCCCAAGATGCCTTTGTCACCATTGTATGAAAACATGTTTTCCTTTCCCTTTATACATGCAAGTGAATGCATTATAGGTATGGTGTTTTCCCAGAATAGGAGAATCCTACTTAAATATATCATTCGTGGAGTGAATGTTTGGGTGCCTTAATGTGCAATGACATGTTTCCAGGACTGAATTCAATGCAAGGCATATTTGAAACTCTAACTCTGTCTTCCGGTGTCTCATTAGAAATTATTTCAGTTTTCATTTTGTGTTTTCAAGTTAGATATTGTTTTCAAGTTTTTACATTTATAATTTTATTGCAATGTGGCAGACTGATCAGAGCAGTGCAGGAACAACCCCGAGACGGGATGATCGCGGAAAGAGGCTAACGGAAGAACATGTAAAGTGCCAGCATTTCTCTATCTTCAGGTATTTTAGTTATTTACATAATTGAAATAATATTAATTTTGTTCAAATATGCAGACACCTAGCCATGGTACGCCTGATGATTCCCTCTTTGAGGAAGAGCTTTCTTCATCCCTATCTTCAGTGTTCTTGTTGCAAAAAAAGGCACGAGATGCAAGGTCGGAATTTAATATTTTGATAGACGCGCCTCAAACACCTGAAACAGAAGAGAGGATACAATATCTTATGAGGCAGCTAGAGAGATATCAGGCAATAATAAAAAGTCAAAAGGATATTTTTTTTGTTCTGCATGAGATGAATTGTGATAGTTTGATTTTTAATTTTTACATTGACTAAACTAACAAAAAATTCTTTTGTATGTAGCGTTTTCTGGCATTTCCTGAACCTGGTGTTGGTGGTAGTGGGACACAAGGGCAAGAGATTGCCCAAAAACCCTCTCGTACACCTTCTACTCCTTTAGGTGCCAGCCAAGAAACACACCCTGCCCAAGCAGACACCCAGCCAACCGCTGAATGTGTTGGCAATGATGAGGCTGATATGGCCAACTACATTATTATGTTTCCTAGAGCTACACGTGTCAGCTCCACAGGGACCATTAATGGCACGTTGTTGGTGAACGATGAAGGTGTCCCTATAAAGCACGTACAACTCCCAGGTAAATTTTAATATTTTAACTATTTCATGTACTTCATCTAAAACATATTTATCATGATTTTTATTTTTAAATTAATGATAATATCTTCTTTTTTTTTGTTTTATTCTGTGTAGGAAACAATGAGTTCTACAGGATTTTGGAGAGCCATGCGTTGGTAATTTTTGGCCCAACCATACGCACAGGGTGGAATTCCCAGAATTCCAACCTGAAAAAAGAACTTCTAGATTATCTAGAAGCCCTTTTTGGGGTTGGCACATTTGACAGAACAACGGTGGCTCGGGTAGCCGGCAAATATTTGAAATATACCAGGGACACCTATAGGACGCAATTGCAATTTAACCCTAGATATGAGCGTCCTCTCGCAGTTCCAGAGAGTGAGTGGAGAGCACTCATCCATGAAGGAAAAGAGAAAAGGGCAAAGAAAGAAGGAAAAATGCCAACTGGACCCGCAAGGTAAATTACAACTTTAATTCAATAGCTTTAATTTTCTTTATGTCTAAAATAAAAGTGTGCTACGTCATATCTGACTTCAAACTTTTGATGCTAGGTTGCCTGACACCTCAAAGGCAACCAAAGCTAGGATGGAGAAAAAGGGCCATCACAAGCTCGGCCAGGGTGGCTACTTGAAATTAGCTGCAAGAATTGTAATTAAGTAGCTAAACATCTTATAATTAATTGTATCGCCTTCCAACGTTTTTGTAATCCTATCAGATATGATTAAAAAGACACAATCATATGTAATGTAGGGTGATGACTTCGGAACAGAAACTACAGAGGAAGATAAAAATATCGCTTTCCGTTTTGGCTATCAAGCTGTAGTTGAACGTCGCAGAAGCTTGGGGCAGGTCCCAAGATCTAGAATGCCTGATAAGGTAAAACATTAACCTTTCAATATTTTGTTTTCGTCCATAAATTTAATGTCTAACAACTTTGTTTAAATCAGGGGAGCAGCACTACCGACGAGGCAAATAACCCAGTTTTAGAGCCAGATGTAGATGATCCTCACGTGCAACCTGATCATTGTAGTGGGGACCAGGCCGACAACGCTACTATCAGTGAGGGCCGTGACGGTAATTAATTTCCACTTATAATTTTTTCTAATTATACCTTGATGGTTGTCATTATAATGTTTTTTGTTTAAATGACAGAGAATGTTTCCCTTGAGGATCTTACCACCAGAGAGGAAGACAGGGCAACAGTCTCAACGGCGACAACTGGTGCACCAGGTAAATAATGTCATTGTAATTTTTTTTATTAATATTACCGAACTAGTTCAATGATATTTAAAAACTGACAATTAAAATTTAATATTATCTGTTTTTGTAGGCGATGCCCCGTCACTGGATGAGACCAGACATCGTGACAACGCAACTAGGTCAGCGGCGACAACTGGTGCACCAGGTAAATAATCCCATTGCAATTTTTTTTATTAATATTATCGAACTAGTTCAATGATATTTAAAAACTGACAATTAAAATTTAATATTATCTGTTTTTGTAGGCGATGCCCCGTCACTGGATGAGACCAGACATCGTGACAACGCAACTAGGTCAGCGGCGACAACTGGTGCACTAGGTAAATAATCTCATTGCAATTTTTTTTATTAATATTACCTAACTAGTTCAATGATATTTAAAAAATGACAATTAAAATTTAATATTATCTGTTTTTGTAGGCGATGCCCCGTCACTGGATGAGACCAGACATCGTGACTACGCAACTAGGTCAGCGGCGACAACTGGTGCACCAGGTAAATAATCTCATTGCAATTTTTTTTATTAATATTACCGAACTAGTTCAATGATATTTAAAAACCGACAATTAAAATTTAATATTATCTATTTTTGTAGGCGATGCCCCGTCACTGGATGAGCCCAGACATCGTGAATACGCAACTAGGTCAGCAGTGCGGGTTGAAAGGCACGAAACAGGAGCAGAGCACGATGATATTGATGATGTAATTAGGAGCTTTAAAAATAGGAAGAAGAAAAAGAAAATTTGACAATGTGAAATATTGTATTATTATAAGACAAACGTTACCATACTTGGAACGTTTTTTGCGTTATATAAAAAACTCATTTATCATACTATTTTTATGTCAAGCATTAATTGCAATGTTTCCTTGCGTACTTTTTGTTGAATTGTTTTTTTATTAGTTATTGAATATATTTTTTTTTATGCTCATGAAAGTAAAAAATGAAATATAGATTGGGTATTGGGGAATTGAGAGTGATGTGAGGGGGGGGAGGGGCCATAAGAGCTTCCACCTTCATGTGGTTGGCCATGTTTAGTAGAGAATAATTTATTGGAGCGATTTAATCTTGGAGCAAACCTCCCTCGATCCAGCGTAGCAACAAAAAAGTCACTGTTGACTTAGTTGCTACTCTTTCAGATCGTGGGAGGCTTGTTCCAAGTTCATGCGACTCTAATAAATTGTTCTTGAAACGAAGAGAAGCTTATTCAGGTATGTTTTGACATTTTCAACATATGTTCTAACATTATCATAAGAATGCATCTTAGAGTAAAAAATACTACATCAATTACTTGTATTTATTGTATAGACAATGATGGATTTTGATTGACTTGGCAGTGCAGGTACAAATCCTCTTGCATCATGAGCAATACAACTTGTCAACCAGGGTCATGTCCAGGATATTTTTGCTTGTGCGCTTGACCAGGTTCGTAATGTCACATTTTGTAAGTTCCTTTACAGCTCATAATTCAATATTAAGCTTGTTCACGATTATTATCTAGGTTTTTTGTATGTGTTTTTTCATCTATTTGATTGTAAGCAACTATGCATGTTTCCTGTTGTTCACTATGATTTCTCCCATTACCACTCCCAGGATGAATCCGACTTTATTGTTACATAGGTTACTTTATTGTTACCATGATTTCTCCATTTACGATTTCATAGGTTACATCATGTAAAGTTGTCAATCTCAGGTTGGTGATGAGCTTTAGTTCTCCAGATTTGGGGCTTTTCTCATATTTTCTCCCTCATGTCATTCCTGCATCACCTCGTTGTTTGAGCATGCCAATTGTCTACCACTTGTACCAATTGGCACATGTCAATCTCTGAGTGGTGCCACATTTCACCTATTTTCAATGAGAGTTTAGGGTTTCTCTAACATAGCTTCAGAAATCCGATTCAGTGCCTGCTTGAATATCGTCACATAATACTCATGGTTTGGATTGATGAGCATGTTCTGAATGGCTGGTTGATTCATAAGAACCACCCATATAATCATCTTGAGATATTTCAGAAGTTTTCTCGGGTTTCCTTTTTCACCGTTTCTAGTGGGTGGGATGGTGTGGGGTGATCCATCAATACTGGTGCTCTTGTAGTAGGGAATTTGTTTTTGGGGATATAAAGGAGCATTTGATGTAGATATCCCATTGGATGCATTCATAGATGGGCACCAGAGGTCAAGAATTTAAATTAAAAATATGCAACCTCTAGCATGGCAACCTGAAGGCCGCGAGAGACACTGGTTAAAGATTGTTTTGTGCTGGCCTTAATATAGTCATGATTTATTTCTATTATATTAATGCAAATATATAGTCTGGTCTCATTAAAATGAGGATTTTGGTTGTATTTCTCTTTGGTTTTTTCTCTCTTAATGCTCCAGAAGTTGCCAAAAGTTGCGATAGTTGTTTAGTTTTCCTGTTACAACTTAAAAGTGGCTTTTAGCAATGGGAGTCATGTTTTTTAAGGTTCATACTAATATGAAGATCTTGTAATTCTATATTCAGCATAAGAGAAGATGGCCTCTGCTTTGGGAAGTATGACAACAATTTCCACATCTACCTCATTGGGTAACAATGGAAAGGGGAAGAAGTTGGGTGCAATGTTTGATAATTATGGCAGATAATTGTCTTCTCTTTCAGTTTTTTCACCCATTTCCTTTAATCGCTCAAGCAGAAGAGGGACTCTGAGATTACGCGACAGAGAGAAGGTAGTTAATACAAGAGCTATGGAAAAGGAGTTGTACTTCAACAAGCATGGCTCAGTGACAAAAAAATTGCAGGTCAGAGAAAAAATTATGTTTAAAGGAAGGTCACCTGCACGTGAAACTTCACTGCGGTGGATCTTTCCTTGTCCACTTATATTCGATTTTAATGTGTTATTTTAATTTTTCATGGAGGGTTGTTTTGGCATATGGTCTGGCATTCAATTGCACACTTACTAAAAGTATTGTCAATTTGTCTTGCAGGCGGTGTGAACAAACTTGCTGATCTTGTTGGAGTCACCCTTGGGGCGAAGGGAAATTTTTTGTCTTGGAGAGCAAGGGCTATTTCAAAATAGTTAGTGATGGTGTGACAAAGAGCTAAGGAGGTAATTGTAGGATGTGTGCTCGTGTTTTCTTTTTTAAATTTGTATTAGTTCCCCCTCTTAAATGTCTTAGATTTGGTAGGTATAATTTGAAAACTCAAAGGTGAAAGGAAACATATTTTTTACCCAGTGGTCTACTTGGCCTATGGAATAGCCACATTATAGTAATGCATAAAGATTTTCACAACAATAAAAGGAAAGGGTTATGGCTGAGTCAAATTTTATTGTTATTGACAGTCTAATGAAATGTATCTCAATGCTATGGTTTTGGCCTTTTTATTGGTTGAATTAGAGGACCCCAGTTGAAAATATGGGGGCCAAGTTGGTAAAGCAAGCTGCGGAAAAGACAAATGATTTAGTTGGGGATGGAACCACAACATATGTTGTTCTTGCACATGTTAGAATATTGAAAAATTCCAAAACAATGAATGGAGAATAAATCTCCCTTCCTCTAACATAGAGAAAATAAAAATTTCTTTGACAAAAGAGACGCAGTTTCAATACTTTGAAGAAAAAACTTTATTCCCTTCAATAACTCAAAAAAAAAAAAAAACTATTACACTACTTCCTCACTGAGAGGGATTACAAAATTATGACTGCTACAAAATGCAGTGCATAAAACCAACTCACTGTCTGTTCAAAACAAACATACTCTGTCTCTAAGACACTCTGCTGTGTTTTTCCCTTTCGCACTGCTGTGCATACACACTTAAAAAGTTACACTTAGTCTTTCACTTTTTACACACTGCTGTGTAATTAAAAATTTACGTACTGTCTATAAAAAAAACTACCAAGATTTTCTGTCCTTTTTATTTTTATATGCCGTAACATATAAAACATATTATAATAAACCCTCTTTAAAAAAAAAAATTAAAACTAAATTCTATGGCCCACCTTTCATTTTGCATATGATATATATATATAACATATGTTTCAAACATATGTATATATTAAACTATCAAAACATTAAAGAACCCTTTCCGTCGGACTTCAAAAGTCTGAATAGATTGAATTTAAAACCAAATTCCCGTTCCAAAATGGGATGCTGACGTCTACCTAATTTTAACTCGAATTCTCAATCCAATGTGCCCTATAAAAAATTCGGGTCCGGTTTTCAGGTTTTCAGATTCCCTTCAATTTCATGCGATCCAATATTAATGCTCCACGTGTCCTCCTCTTGAATTTACAAACCGTCTGCAAATTGGTTGGTGAATTGCGTTAATGCTGGTTGTTGTGTTTAAATACAATCCTGTACGGAAATATGGCTGCGGCCGTCTACAAAACAAACTTGCAGGAATTTTAAATGCTGAATTAAATTTCTGGATGGCATGCAAGCAACCTCCAAAAAAAAATGTTGCTGCTGCATCCGTCCTTCTGCTACAGCAATTGAAGTTAAAATTCAACAGCACAGGGTTTAATAAGTGAGGGTGTAAAGGTAACTTTTTGTCGATAGTACTGGATTAAGATCATCTTAAGATCATCTATTCATTTTTGTAGGGTCTTATGGTGTTTGGTTTTTTAGTTTTGGGTTGGGTTTACTGAGTCTAAGATAGTTTTTGAGTGAAAAAATTGCTATCAGGTATTAAAAAATTTTGGTTCTTTTGTCAAAATTTATGAGCTTGTTAGGAAATACAAAACTGACAATGGTTGTATCTTAAATTTTTGGAAAATAATTTGAAATGAAACCTTTTTGTTTAGGTTGTTGCAGCAGGTGCAAACCCCATTCAAATTACTAGGGGCATTGACAAGACAATAAAGGCCCTTGTTTCGGAACTCAAATTTTTGTCAAAGGAGGTAAACGCTTGCCTTTTGAGTAGGCTGGTTTTCCTTTTTGCTGATGGTTTGGTGTATCTAATTGAATTAGTTGCCTAAGGTATTTTTGGCTGCAAACTCCTTTTCATTTTTCATACAGTATTGGCCTTGTGGAATACATTTGATTGTGTGGTCTTGTTAGATCTACAACATTTGTAGTTGTTTAGTCTTATGGCCGAGGTGCACTTTTATTATGGAAATACTTGATGCAATATTGTCATTTAATCCTTACTGCAGGGTAGCATGTTGAGAAGTTTTTTGTGAAACATTTGGTATTCAAAATGACACTTGATCCTATACCGCATCATGCACTTGACTTCAAAATTTATATTCAAAGTGTGCCAGACAATTCTTGCAAAATTTCAAATATTTAGGTTGTTTTAAACCATTATCTTTTTCATGTATTGGATGCTGAAAATGTGAAAAAGACTTTGGTATGAAACCAACTGGTGAATAATTTCCAGCACAACAACCATTTCCAAGACATGATTTAGAAGTAGAACAAATGTGCTTATGAAGCATAGAAAGATATCCTTGATGCATTGTCAATGTTTGGCTAGGGTTATTTTTGGAGAAAATAACTCCTTATTCCTAGAATAGTGATCTTCAATACAAGTAAATGCCAGAAGAGAGATCATTGTGTGACGCAACAAAACTGAAATTGGACCCCTAAGGAGAGCTGGTGTGTCTACAATCGCTCTGTCAGCATTTTCCCTTGGCTTACCCCGTTCTTTTCCTCCAGCCTGAGTCTTAATTGACTTCTTCTTTCTTCGGGTTTATTTATCAAATTCGTAGAATTTGATAAATAAATACTATCCACAATGGCTGGACTTTAATTTATATTCCCGACTTTATATTATCTCCAATCCTTATAACCAATGTTTAACTTTCAACACTTTGTATTTATACTCCACGTTTCTTTTTAAATAAATAACTTGTAGTGAACTTTCGGCTCTATATTTCACCACCCAGCCCTACAACAATCACCCTCCAGACTTATGCTAATTATCCGCCAATCGTTTAATTAAACAATTTCATTATACTCCGGCCCCACCTATATATATCAATAACCAATAAAACACTCGTATCGTACCTGGCTATCCTCCGCACACCTTAGTTAACCTCCTGGCAAGTTCAACGTAAGTATCATTCATCCATGGCCCTTCTCCAAATCAACGACTTTGGCACTATTTCTGGGCCTAACGTCGGGTTTTAATGTATATGTGGTTAAACTGTTGTTTTCCAAATACTACATTTGTGTCGTATTCCTATGGAATAGCCGCTTAATAGGAAATACCGCATTTACCTCAAGCAAAGCTTATGCAGTGAGCAGGGAACCCGCTTTTGTGATTCCGCTAGTGGTTTTGGTAGAGGGCTTGACCACGGGTGCATGTCTGGTTCCACTACCCTTTTGTTTGTTAACTCATGTCCAATCCTCGGGTCACGTTCCGAAAGCACAACAATTTTGTCTCTTTATTAAGCGGGATTTTAATATGTGTATTATCAAAGAAAACCAACACAAATTTTATAGGAAAATTGTTCAAAAGTCGAGCCCGCCGGACTTCAAACGGCGATAAACCATAATTCAAACCAAATTCGCGTTCCAAAATAGCCTGCTGACGTCGGCCAATTTTGTGACGCGAATTTCTTATCAAATTCGCCCTGATATTTTACGGGTCCGGATTTCCACTGCGCGAGCGGCCCAAACAAATATCCGCTCCAATCAATTTTTGCCACTTGTCCTCAATAAAAACTTGCCCTGCTCCCGGCTGCGGGTGCATTCGATGGCGTTTAAGGTGATGGGACATGGATATGGCGATTTCATATCATTCGCATTAACATTTAACGATGTTCAATTAAGTTTTCACATCAAATCTAGATTAATTAATTTTTAACACTGTTCAAGATCGGACCTCCACTCCTCTGAGTGATTCCGCACGCTCCAATTTGATCCGGCCTTCGGCTCTCATTATTAATGATCAGAGATTCATTATGACGGCCGTCCTTTGATTGCATGGTTTTCCGGGGGTCACTTCGCCACGTGTCGCATTCCCTATGGAATCGCTCGCGAATAGGAAATACTGCCTACTCCGCAAAAGTGGTGCGATATGGGCAACCCGCTTTTGTGATTCCGCTCATGGTTTTGGTAGAGGGCTTGACCACGGGTGCAAGTCTGGTTCCGCTATCCTTTTGTTTGTTAACTCATGTCCAATCCTCGGGTCAGTTTCCGAAAGCACAACAATTTTGTCTCTTTATTAAGCAGTATTTTTATATTTGAACAGTTTTCACGACCCCGGTTCTCTACACAGACCTCGCCTTGGATATTTTTACATAAAAATGATTGTTCTCAATAATTATTTATATAAATTTTCCACATGTTTAGTGTGGTATTCCCATGATTTATTCTAAATATGTGTATTATCAAAGAAAACCAACACAAATTTTATAATATGGGATCAAACAAAATTGTTCTTAAGTCGAGCCCGCCGGACTTCAAACGGCGATAAACCATAATTCAAACCAAATTCGCTTTCCAAAATAGCCTGCTGACGTCGGCCAATTTTGTGACGCGAAAACCAAATGAATTCCGCCCTAATATTTTTCGGGTCTGAAGTTGGGCTGGCGTACGGAGGGAAGTTGTGACGCGAATTTCTTATCAAATTCGTCCTAATATTTTTCGGGTCCAGATTTCCACTGCGAGAGCGGCCCAAACAAAGATCCGCTCCAATCAATTTCTGCCACGTGTCCTCAATAAAAACTTACCCTGATCCCGGCTGCGGGTGCATTCGATGGCGTTTAAGGCGATGGGACATGGATATGGCGATTTCATATCAATCGCATGTTCAATTAAGTTTTCACATCAAATCCACATTAATTAATTTTTAACACTATTCAAGATCAGACCTCCACTCCTCTTAGCGATTCCGCACGCTCCAATTTGATCCGGCCTTCGGCTCTCATTATTAATGATCAGAGATTAATTATGACGGGCGTCCTTTGATTGCATTGCAATCGGGTCGACAAAATGGCGTTTAGCCATGGTTTTTCAAACAAGCCGGTTACTGGATTACACTGCCTGCTAACTGTGATGATAAGGAGAAGTGGCCAGCTGAACTGCTACCTAGACCTTGCTGCATATTTTCATTTCTCTCGGTTCTGTCTCTGTCTGTCTTCCTCTGTTAATTGGAATTCTTCTTCTCCATCTCCTCTTGTGCCCACTGTGCCTGAGATTGCACCCATGCCTCGCGCGCGTCATAGGATGCGTTGCCGCAGGGGGAGCACTAGAGGTTAACCCCTGCACGATCCCTCCAACCCCTCAACAGAGTCGACTTCCGGCCAGTCCAGTGATTATTACGCAGGTTGATATTCAAATACTAGGAGTGGGCGGGGTCGTCTTGTAGGATCTGGCCATCGTATGGATTCCCCTGCTCCTCACTTCCCCACCGCTAGTTCACCTTCTCCCACGACGGGTACTGTGCAATTTTCCTTTAATTTCTCTCTCAAACGCCCGTGAATCACAGCTTTAGTCACTGTGGTCTTCTGCGAGGAGGCCCAAACGGAGGAATAATGCACCCGTCCGGCGGGTCTGAGCTCGGAAAAAGCCGGCCAGCATTCGGGCCTTCAGGAGGGGAGCCGTGGCATGCATGTGGAGGTAGCACCTAGCGATCCTGGACCTTCCGAAGGATGGTGTCGAATCGTGGAGGAACCAGCGGAGGATTAGTTTGGTTAATTTGTTTTTCTTGCTTAGCAAGCCCAGTTAATTGGGTTGCTTTTAGTTTATTTTACTGTGCTGGACCTTTAAGTAATATTTTTGAATTCTGTAAATTAAACGTTCAAGACTGGTTTCCCCGTATGAGGGAAGTCTTCTTAATTTTTTGATTTTTTGATGACAAATTTTCCATGAGTATGGCCAGGCAATGTTTTTGACTTCGGTGTAATTTTATTCGCAATGTTAATAGATTAACTTTACTTTGAATTCTCACATTATTAGCGTTTTTCTTGATCTGTTCAAGGATTTTGGGTACTTTAATTTGTATTTGGAACAATGGACGTCGGTACTCTATCTGTTGCTTTACTGTTCTACATACTACTATTTCACTTTCTTATAGATGCCTCGTGCATATTTGAATGCTTTCTCAGATTGTCGATAATCTCCATGTGGACCGTTACTGGATTTTATATCATGTCCCTGTATGTGACATGGGGTATTTTTCTATCATTGTTTGGGGTGGGACTTCCACTTTTCTGGATGGATATTTGGGTTCCAATCTTCAGATGTGAAAATGTAATGACTTCATGGACTGTTTTACTTCATATAATATATTCAAAACAACGTTTTTTCTCTTTTGAAAAAAAAATGATTAATGTTTATCATTCTACCTTCAAAACTAGCGATGCTGGTCTATGTTGCTGGTTTATTGATATGGTCTGATGGTCTTTTTATATTTTGGACATATCACACTCCTCACATGATTAGCGTTTTTCTCTGTTCAAGGATTTTGGGTACTTTAATTTTTATTTGGAACAATGGACATCCGGTACGTACTCTATCTGTTGCTTTACTATTCTACATACTGCTATTTCACTTTCTTATAGATGCCTCGGGCATATTTGGATGCTTTCTCAGATTGTCGATAATCTCCATGTGGACCGTTACTGGGTTTTATATCATGTCCCTGTATGTGACATGAGGTATTTTTCTATCATTTTCTGGGGTGGGACTTCCACTTTTCTGGATGGATATTTGGGTTCCAATCTTCAGATGTGAAAATGTAATGACTTCATGGACTGTTTTACTTCATATAATATATTCAAAACAACGTTTTTTCTCTTGTGAAAAAAAAAATGATTATGTTTATCACTTTGCCTTCAAAACTAGTGATGCTGGTCTATGTTGCTGGTTTATTGATATGGTCTGATGGTCTTTTTATATTTTGGACATATCACACTCCTCACATGATTAGCGTTTTTATCTGTTGCAGGATTTTGGGTACTTTAATTTGTATTTGGAACAATGGACGTCGGTACTCTATCTGTTGCTTTACTATTCTACATACTGCTATTTCACTTTCTTATAGATGCCTCGGGCATATTTGGATGCTTTCTCAGATTGTCGATAATCTCCATGTGGACCGTTACTGGGTTTTATATCAAGTCCCTGTATGTGACATGGGGTATTTTTATATCACTGTCTGGGGTGGGACTTCCACTTTTCTGGATGGATATTTGGGTTCCAATCTTCGGATGTGAAAATGTAATAACTTCATGGATTGTTTTACTTCATATAATATATTCAAAACAACGTTTTTTCTCTTGTGAAAAAAAAATGATTAATGTTTATCACTCTGCCTTCAAAACTAGAGATGCTGGTCTATGTTGCTGGTTTATTGATATGGTCTGATGGTATTTTTATATTTTGGACATATCACACTCCTCACATGATTAGGGTTTTTCTCTGTTCAAGGATTTTGGGTACTTTAATTTGTATTTGGAACAATGGACGTCGGTACTCTATCTGTTGCTTTACTATTCTACATACTGCTATTTCACTTTCTTATAGATGCTTCAGGCATATTTGGATGCTTTCTCAGATTGTCGATAATCTCCATGTGGACCGTTACTAGGTTTTATATCAAGTCCCTGTATGTGACATGGGGTATTTTTCTATCACTGTCTGGGGTGGGACTTCCACTTTTTTGGATGGATATTTGGGTTCCAATCTTCAGATGTGAAAATGTAATCATGGACTGTTTTACTTCATATAATATATTCAAAACAACGTTTTTTCTCTTGTGAAAAAAAAATGATTAATGTTTATAACTCTGCCTTCAAAACTAGCGATGCTGGTCTATGTTGCTGGTTTATTGATATGGTTTGATGGTCTTTTTATATTTTGGACATATCACACTCCTCACATGATTAGCGTTTTTCTATGTTCAAGGATTTTGGGTACTTTAATTTGTATTTGGAACAATGGACGTCGGTACTCTATCTGTTGCTTTACTATTCTACATACTGCTATTTCACTTTCTTATAGATGCCTCGGGAATATTTGGATGCTTTCTCAGATTGTCGATAATCTCCATGTGGACCGTTACTGGGTTTTATATCAAGTCCCTGTATGTGACATGGGTATTTTTCTATCACTGTCTAGGGTGGGACTTCCACTTTTCTGGATGGATATTTGGGTTCCAATCTTCAGATGTGAAAATGTAATGACTTCATGGGCTGTTTTACTTCATATAATATATTCAAAACAACGTTTTTTCTCTTGTGAAAAAAAAATGATTAATGTTTATCACTCTGCCTTCAAAACTAGCGATGCTGGTCTATGTTGCTGGTTTATTGATATGGTCTGATGGTCTTTTTATATTTTGGACATATCACACTCCTCACATGATTATGATTAGCGTTTTTCTCTGTTGCAGGGTTTTGGGTACTTTAATTTGTATTTGGAACAATGGACGTCGGTACTCTATCTGTTGCTTTACTATTCTACATACTGCTATTTCACTTTCTTATAGATGCCTCGGGCATATTTGGATGCTTTCTCAGATTTGTAGATAATCTCCATGTGGACCGTTACTGGGTTTTATATCATGTCCCTGTAGGTGACATGGGGTATTTTTCTATCATTTTCTGGGGTGGGACTTCCACTTTTCTGGATGGATATTTGGGTTCCAATCTTTAGGTGTGAAAATGTAATGACTTCATGGACTGTTTTACTTCATATAATATATTCAAAACATCGTTTCTCGTCTTTTAAAGTTTTTTTTTTTTTTTTTTTAAATTTGAACCCTCCGTTGGTTTACCGACGCCTTGTAGACGTCGGAACTGCGACAACCCAAAAACGTCGGAAGAGAGACAGTATAAAAATTTCAGACCACATTTCTTCGGAATTACGACAGCTTACAAACGTCGGAAGAACGACGTTCCAAACGTCGCACCACATTTCGTCGGAATTGCGACATCCTACAGACGTCGGAAGAGCGACGTCCAAAACATCGGACCACGTTGCGTCGGAATTTCGACTGTTTACAAACGTCAGAAGAGTGACGTTCAAAACGTCGGACCACATTTCGTCGGAAGTGCGACAGTTTACAAACGTCGGAGGCGTGACGGTTTGTGAGACGTCGGAAGAGTGACGCTTGTTCAGAAGCGACGAAAGAAGTGTCGATAGTGCGACACTTTTTACATGCGTCGGAACTGCGACGGCATGAAAAACCACGTTTTTTCTGCCCTCGAACTGTTGCTCTTGCGATGACTATGTGTCGGAATAGCGACGAATTGGCCGTCGGAATTTCCGCCAAATTTTCTAGTGTCTTTTTGCTACTTTCTGTAGGCATAGAGTTAGTTTTCATTCAATTTGGTTTTTTGCAAAAATCTTGACATAGTTTAAGTAGGGGGTGAATTAACCATTTCTTTCCAAACGATTTATGTTTTGCAAATTCTAGTATGCACACTTAGATTAACTAGTCCAAGTAAGCTAGTTTTATTTTCTAGTGTAGAAATTGTTTACCTTAATTCAATTTTTGCATTTAGGAAATTGCGGGACTAGGTTTGAATCGTCGATTAGAGAAAGTAATCTTTTCTACCTTTGCACCCTTCGGTCATCCTATGCAAGCATATGAATGCTCTATTTTTTCAATTCACCATCTCCCTTTAGTTATTCACATAGATTAACTAGGAAGATTTGAAAGTGGCCCATTATCTGCACATGTTTTCCATTTTGAGCCAGGAACAAGATAACGTAGTTTAACTAGGGATTTTTTGTAAAGGATCACCGATATCCAAATTTTTAAACTATGAGATTGTTAACCTTATGCTCACACATAGTCACCCACTAAGCAAAGCAAGCCATCTAAAACTAACTTAAACCAACTCACTAAATTCTCCCCACAGGGGCCACAAGAGAATTTATAGATTAAGTTAGGATCAAGGGGGTAGGCATCCAATAAGCTGCCTTGATCACACTTAATATTGAAACATAGAAGTTGTGTATTTAGGGAGCTTCAAAATCTACCTATCAGCTCATGGAAAAGAAAACCCGAGTGCGGAAGAGACCCGATTCAAAGGGGGTTAGGCTTAGGCACAGTGCGTGCGGTATCAGTTGGGGCTACTTGACTCGGCTGATACTCGGTATTGTTAGCTGAATACTAAGAAGCCCAAGACTTGAACGCTCATGTGGGACGGTGGTTCGTAGTGGCAAAAAACTAGGGCATCCTTTACCCTATAGGTGACAGTGCAGGCAAGCACCAGACCCTCTACCCTTACCTTGGTGGATTCTTTTCGGCTGACTGGGGGAATCACCAGCTCTTACGGGATGTTGTGCAAGCACTCGCAGGAAATATTCTCAAGGCCCAGTTACTTTTGAGTGTGTGAGGATGCATAGATATTCTAGGATTTTGAGTCTCATGCACAAAACAAACAAAAACTATATTTTTTCTTGATTGATCACATAAATTAAAGTTAAATGGAAAATAATTTTATTTTTCGCTTTATTTTATGTGTGTGGCCATAATTTTTATTTGAACTAGACTCTATCCCCTCAAGTTTTCCAAAACCTAACCTGGTCGACACCCAAATAGTCCCAACAGAACCTCGTTGATACAGGTGTCTTTTGGACCTCCCCCAATTACAGGGAGGGGTTCCAGGTCTTTTGACATTTAGGCGTAAAAGATGAAACACTACCACCATCATTGGTTCATCCTTCATTGGAGAAACCATAGGTGGGAACCCTAGTCGGTCTCCCAAAACCACACTGCACACCACTCCCCCCTCGACCCCTAGGGGGCAGAGGTGCGCGTCCCATTCGGGAAGGCCAACTGAACACAGATCAGGGTACGTCACAGACTAACCCTCATTCTAACCATAACTTCGTGTCTTCACACATTTCCATGGCGTCAACCTCACAGTCACCCTTCTTAGCGTCGTTGAATCTACCTGATTTAACCAATCTCACAAATGATCCCATTGCACATGATCCTTCATGGCCTCCCATGCCCATAAAGCTCCCTTTGGATATACCAAATTTCGAAGGCAAGAAAGCAGAAGACCTAGGTAATCATATAATGACCTTTCACCTATGGTGCTCATTGAATAGTATCATCGATGAAACTATTCGATTGAGGCTATTTCAACGCACTCTTACGGGAGTGGCTGCGAAATGGTACGTGGAGAAACCTCCTTCTTCACATGGAACCTTTAGCGCCATCGCTACTGAATTCCTCACTTATTTTCAGATATCCATTCACCATGATTCGGGAATGGAGCTGCTGACTCATTTTATACAAACCCCCGCCATCCATATCTCTGACCATATTCATGAGTGGAGGCGGCGTTGCATTTTATGCAAAGCTAAACTTGATGATCAGGTCCTCTTATATTTATTCTTGAAAACTCTGACGATGGAGATTTCAAAGGATGTGGCACAACAATACTCCACATCCAAAGAGGACGCAATCAGTAAAGCCCAGAAGCTTGAACTGATTTATACGCAGTCAGGATACATTTACAATATCATGCCTAACACCCCATGCCTGCAAACTTATCAATAATTGCAAGGCGCGTCGAACTCTGCAGATGGACTAATTGGGTCAATGACCCAAGGGTACCTAGGCAGCAATATTCAATCCCTGTTATGCACATAATTCTACCTAGAACATGTCTCAACCCAGATTTCAAAGTCATCACATACCTCAGCAAGATTTGACTAGTAGGGCACAAGCGTATCACCAGGGAGGACCCTACCTTCTGGCTGAGGGGACCTAGTGCGTAGGAAGAAACACTGACAGAAGAGCTCCCCCCCAATAGCCAGGTGCAAACAAGGGACACGTTATTATTAGTCCCAGGCACATAACACACCTACACAAACCAATGCGCAGGTTAACTTTGTGCAGCTGTCCCAGAATCAACCACACAATTACAACCAGGAGAACTACCCTCTGAGTGGTTAAGAAAAAATAAAAAAACAAGCCTAAAGGGAACCCTGGACAGGGGGGCAGTAACCAACAGAGCCCACTGCAATCCCAGGCTGGAGGAAACTCTAGTAGGAATCAAAACCAGGAGCCTAGAAATGCCCAAAGGTAAGGAAAAATGCCACCTATGTGAATAAACCATTCTTGTTCAATATGTGGTGAGTACAGGAACTATACTCACCACTGTCCTGATCTCCTTGAGTTAAAAGAGTTTTAGAGTAACCGAGGGCAAGGAGGAGCTTCTAAACAACCTACTGTTATGCAAAAACCTTTCCCCCACCAAGGGACAGTCAACACTTAGCCTCAAAACCCAGACGATTCTCGAAAAAACAACCATGAAATTTACATGACTGGGGAGGAAATTTTTTTCCAAACACAAAATCACAGTTACGATACCCCACCAAATTCAACTACGTCAGGGGCTAGTACTAGCACGTCGAATTCACCTTTGACCATTTCAAATATGCCTATAGAACCATTTCCAAAGATGGAAAAGGGACCTAATAGGCGAGCAGGTAACTACTCCAAAGCGGCCCATAATTATAGCATCGTGGACGATTTAGCTCAATCACTTGCTACTATGTCTGCATTGGAGGTACTGTAGTCAGGTCCAAAGCAACGGAAATCCCCAATTTTTGCATTAGGCATTATCAACCCTGCTGATACGCGCATGATGGCTTTTGACTTAGACAAAGCCACCTCTAGGCTTCCTTTTATGGTTGCATTCCAGATACCAGTATCGGTATAGAATATCACCATTCACTGATGTGTCATAGATGAGGGTGCATCGACATGCATCATGTCAAAAAATGTTTGGCATAAGTTGGGTTCTCCCAAACTAAAACCCTCGGTCATAACGCTTCGAGCCTATGATAGTCGTCCCTCAACACTTGTTGGCCTCTACCAAAATGTCTAGGTCTGTTTAGCCAGCAAGATGGTCCACATAGACATTGAAGTCTTGGATGCTCACTTGGATTACAATATACTCCTTGGGTAGAGTTATATGTACACCATGTCCACCATAGCCTCCTCCATCTTCCTCATTATGATGTTCCCCCACGAGGATCACATCATTACTGTGAACAAATTGACACACAGCGAGAAGCATCCTCTAACCAACACGGATGTAATTCTACCCTATGTAGATACATCCACTGATGGTCTCTCACGATACCAAGAATATGAGCCCGGTCAATTCAAACCATCATTCCTCCTAGGGTCATTCCTAGGAGATCCTCCCATTGTCGCTGAGGTATCACCAGAGACCACAAGAGCCCCGGTGTGCATGATGTCCACATCAAGCATTGAGGTCAGTCAAGATATGGACTCAAGCAGTAAATACACTGAGGCATCACTCATGGCAACCTCTCTAGCCTACGCCGCCTCCCAAACCCCTTTCCTCTGCCCCCCAGCTAGCTTCGTCTCCCAACAGTTTTTGGCAACACTGGTATTACCTAACATATAATTGGCGTTCCCAGTTTAATACCTAGTTCCTCCTTCCGGGACAACATGCACCAACGTTACTGCCATAGGGTTAAAGCCCCTCAGCCCCGAGGAGCCCCAACCAACCCATGAAATGGTTGAGATTGCCCCTGCAAAGGAAGTTCCCATTGAAAAATTGGTTATCACGACCAAGAAAACCACAAACAGAGGAAAGAAGATGGTCACCCCCACCATTTAAAGGGAATCACCAGTCTACACCATATGCGATGTCATAGGCCATCCAACCCACATATGCTTAGAGCTAGATGAGTTAAAACCACTCCTTGGCTTTGAATTAGACATCTCGATGCCGCGTTCCTGTAAAAAGGAACCTACCTCAAAAGGTAAAGACAAGCTGTTGCGTACCAATCATGCATGCTCTCTCTGTGGCACCTATGGGCACTATACCCACCATTTTCCATAGATACCACGATATAGGGATGCCTTACATGTGGTCGAGAGATCCTATCAAGAGGATTCCTCCACCCAGTCAGTTAACGATGAACCTCATATCATCCTATACCTACAAGAAGAGCGAAAATCATCGGAAAGACTCCCCGCCAGGCCAAAACGCCCCCCCAACTGAACAGTGCATACTATGCGATGAACTTGACCATTTCATCATCGACTACCCCGCTTTGGAATTTTTCAAATGATAGTACCTAGTCCACATAGTATATCGGGGTGAAATGGACGTCCCATATTCATGTCAGATATGTGGTGAAAACCATCCTATACGGAATTGTCACTATATACCATGATTCTACACAGCTTTAACCTGTATGCGATCAACCATAGTCTGCCTCTCCCACGAAGATGGCACAGATTCAGAATCCATGAACAACACCACAACTCAAGAGGATGTAACAAACAGATCCATCCTATTGTGGCCATCAGGAGGACAACAAATTAGGGAGATTCATCCCCCACCAAAAGCCGACGATGTGACACACCATATACGATTCATGTCAACATGTATCAGAACCAGGACTCAAGCTGTCTGCTCATCTACCATAGGTGTTGAGTCAGCTATAGCTACAAGAGTAGTTGTTCCTACGACAGTGCAAATGCAATCTATCTGCACTCTATCGACCGTGTCTGGTTCCACCACATCCATGATGGAATATTTTTCATGTCTCTCAACTACTTCCACAAGGATTACCCCCATTCAGTATAAACCTACACAGGAACAATCCTCCTTCGGGGCTTTGTTTCATTCAGATGAGGATATCGTAGAAGCCATGATGGAGCCATATTACCCATGGGATGCAATGCATCATCATTCTCTTTTCCTCCCCAAGAAAACGTTCATTCCTAACAAGACAACTGAACCAGAGATTTATGCGATAGATTCAAAAGACTTCCTACCACCAGGAAAGGTCGATAGGTTCAAAAACCCCATTCCAACACCCAATGTATTCGATGAAGGGAATATGTCAAATATTTCACCTACCATTAAAGTGAAAATATCTCAAAATCCGACAAAAGTCAAAGAAATCTCATTGGAGGCAGCATGTTCTCCAGAAGAAATAATCGCTTACACCAAACTATTACAAGAGTATAAAGACATCTTCTCATGGGACTACTCAGAAATTCCTAGGCTTAGTAATTCTATAGTAGAGTACCATATTGAAACTTGGCCTAATGTACCTCCAATACGCTAGAAACAATGTCAACTGCACCCATCTAAGGCAGAAGCAATAAAGCGAGAAATCGACAAGCTTCACAAAGACGGGTTTATCTACCCCATCGCCTATACGTCTTGGGTTTCCAACCTTGTTCCCGTCATGAAAAAAAAGGCACAATACACGTTTTCACCAATTTCTGAGATCTAAACAAAGCTTGTCCAAAATACAATTACCCCACACAATTCATCGACCAAGTCATCGATGAAAGTGCCAGGCATAATGTAATATTCCAAATTTTGTGGAATATTATTTTTTGCCATTTTAACTTAGGAGAAGAATAAAATGGGTAGGAGACCCATTAATTTTATCTATAGGGAATAAAAATCCTCTTATCATGAAGGAGGATCACTCTTGGAGTTTTATTTCACACCTCCATGTGTGAAAAGGGACTTTTGCAGGATGACTAGGTCAAGTTTGACCAAGTCAAATGGTGCAGTGGCATGAGGTGGAGAGCACATTGTGGGACAATGCAGAGAAAGAGGAGGGAAGATTATTTGAGGAGGAAAAACCTAATGAGTGGGACCCATGGATAGGGAGCTCACAATTGTATAAGAGGAGGGCAAGGCAACCATTTTTTCTCATACTTGTATTGTTCATCTCAATTGTCAAGTGAGACAATTGTGCATTCTTTGCTGTTTAGCAAGAATTTCCAAGAGGAATTATTTTTTAGGATTCTTTCACCTTCTTGAGATACCTCTTGAGGGATTTTACTTCATTATCCCCATATCCTGGCTCAAGACCAAAGAATTTCATTTAGCTACAGCGTAGTCTCCATTGGTGGTTGGGTTGTGTTGTTGGGTGTTGCAGGGGGAGGTTCCACAATATCACTCCGAAGAGTTATTTTCAGAGGAGGGGATCTCCATTACATTGGGAGATCATTGAGGAGTGTTCTTGGGCAGATTTGCAGATCTTCGCATTAGGCCAATGTTTTCCAGCTCACCTACAACACAATGTCTCTCCTAGACTGTGTTATTCTCATGGTGTATTTGCAGTGAGGGACTGCAAGATTGATTGGAGGGGAAATATTTGGTGAAGGAATCAGCCTTTCACTTTAGAGATCCATTCGAGGAGGCTATTTCAAATTGCAGATCATATTCAGCCTTTTTTAATGAGTTTCTACTACTACCGAGCAACTCCGACATTATTGTATTTTCCTATTCTGTACATGTATTGTAGCCAATCCTTCTAAGGATTTTTGTACTATTGTTTTCAGTGGTTGAGAGCTTTCTCCCCCTCATTTCTTGCACTATCATTGATATATCATTGTATTTTCATATTACATGTTGCAGTGCCTTCTATTGACAGTGCTGCCATAGCTAGGGCATATTTATATAGTAGTGTTTTGTCACCTTGGGTATACATGTCTTATTGAGGCTTTAATTGCCTAACTTGAGGGAGTGATTCCTCAAAGCATTGTACTCTCTTGCTGCTATATTATACATTTTTCAGCTATTTTAATCTTCATGTGTCATGGCTCACTAAAATAACGCTGAGAATTCCTTGTATGTTCATACATTGTTGCAACCCCATTCCTTGGGAAATTTTTGAAGGGAACTAGGTGTGGGAGGCTTGCCTCAACACCCTAGAAGGATTTATTTTATCCCAACTCTTGGATTTTGGTCTTAGACACATTGGTCTAAAGGATCCAAGTCTTGGTATCAAATCCTGCTACCTTCATTTCTGGAAAATGCGTTTTCCAGCCATGGATTGCTAACCATTCCAAAAAGGGATATTACACAAGAGGCCCTATCCTTTATGGATGGATTCTATGGCTACAATCAAATCCAGATCTTCCACACGGACCGGTACAAAACCACTTTCACCACCCCCTGGGGCATGTTCACATACAAGGTGATGCCATTTGGCTTAAAAAATGTTGGAGCCACCTTGCAAAGGGCCATGAATTATATATTTCATGACCTAGCACACCTTATCCTTGCCTACTTAGACGATTTTACAGTCCGCTCTAAGAAGCGCTCAGACCACCTTGAGGATCTGCGATTGGTATTCCAAATATGTCGTCAATAAAAATTACGCTTGAACCCTCTCAAGTGTGTCTTCTGTGTCAATGCAGGAGGACTCTTAGGTTTTATAGTGTCCCAGCAAAGCATTCGCGTGGACCCCCCTAAGGTCCAAGCCATCAAAGAGGTACCTCCACCTCGAACCTCAGACAACTCCAAAGTCTACAGGGTAAAGCCAATTTTATGAGACGCTTCAGCCTATATTATGCCACCTACGCTCAAGGGTTCTTGTGCCTCCTGTGGCAAGACATCCCCTTCAAATGGGATGACCACGCCCAAAAATCATTTGACGCGCTGAAAGAAACATTATCCTCAACACCACTCATTAGTCCCCCAGACTATGATAAGGATTATATCCTATATCTATCAGCTTCTGAATCCACATTGGCTGGATTATTGGTTCAATAAGGGCTAGATAGAAAGGAGCACGTAATATACTACCTCAGCAAAACCTTGTCGAGACTAGCATTAAGATATGAACCCGAAGAAAATATTGCCCTAGCATTAATCTACGCAGTCCAAAAACTTCACCACTACATCATCTTAAAAACCACTACGGTCGTCGCAGATATTAACCCCATTAAATACCTGCTCACCCACCACTTAATGAACCACAAGTACGCCCACTGGATAGTCATTCTCCAAGAATGCGATTTACAGTTTCACTCACCTAAGAGAAAAAAGGCACTTGCCCTAGTAGATTTCATTAAGGACCTCCCAAGACATTCCAAGGGATCACCAGTAGATGATTTGCTATGAGATGAACATTTTTTCTTTGTAGCAACCAACGGTCCTTGGTATGGGGATATTCTCCTATTCTTACGAACCCAAAAGTTCAGACCTCATCTCACGTGAGATGATCCTCGGTGCATATGCTAGCAATCCCCCCGATATATCCTACTAGGAGATGTCTTATACCTAGAAGGCATCGACACCATTTTACAACGATGCCTTACTCATAAACAAGTAGAACAAGCCCTTAATGACTACCATGGAGGCACTTGCGGCAACCATCTCTCAGGAATGGCTACCGCCCAGAAAATCCTACGAGCAAGATATTTTTAGCCCTCCTTGTTCCGTGACTGCATTATAGCCATTAAAAGATGTGAACAATGCCAGTGCTTCACTCATAAAGAAAGAACACCCCTGCTCCTCTGCATCTCGTCATAGTAGTTGGTCCCTTTTGCAAGTGGGGGATCAACTTCATGACTTGCAACCCCGCCTCATCAAGCAACCATAAATACATCATTGTGGCTGTCGACTATTTCACCAAGTGGGCCAATACCATGCCCACATACAACAACATAGTAGAAACCTTTGCTCGATTTTTGTTCAACCACGTAATCACCCAATTTGGCGTCCCTAAAGAGTTAGTCTCCAACCATGGGAAACACTTTGAAAATGAATTCTTTGAGGAGCTATCTCATCATATCGGATTCACCCATGAATTCACTTCACCATACTACCCCTAGGCCAACAAAAAGTAGAAGCCATTAACAAGGTACTCAAAACTATGTTACAACACATGGTGAATAACCGCAAAACCAACTGGCACCACATGCTCTTCTCCGCCCTGTGGGCATACCGCACGACCTTTAAGACATCCACTGATTTTAATCCCTTCCACTTGGTATATGGGATTGAAGCTGTGATCCCCATAGAGCGCGAGATCCCAAACCTGCATGACACCATCAAACTCTTTGATGACACCAGCCTCTAGAACAATGCCTAGTACAACTAGAGCTAGTTGACGAAAGTCAGAGACAATCGCTACAACAAAATGAGGCCCATAAGAAAAGGGTGAAAGCATCATTCGACTGCCACATCAACCCTCACTCATTTACCAAGGGAGAATTAGTCCTTCACTACGATGTTGCAAGAGAGGCCTTAGGGCCAGTAAAGTTCGAAACCCTGTGGAAAGGACCCTACATCATCAAACACTGCCTCCAAAAGGGGCCATACATCTTGATAGAACCAGATGGGACTGGCCTCCCTAACCACGTCAATGGCCTTTACCTCAAGAATTTCTACCCATAAGGGCCCCAAATCCCCTTCCCATAGAGTAAAAGTACACAAAGCCCAATCACCAAAATATTTTTGACCCGAAAACAAGCTCAAAGTGCCAACATGGATCACAAAAATGAACCGTACTTTGGATTTGCTGATGGAGCATTGCGATGGTCTCAGAACTTAGCTACAGCTACCTGGGTCATCTACCACCCCGATCGATCACCGTTGTGTTCAAACAACGTGTGCATCGGATCAGCTTTAAACAATCATGCAAAATATGATGCCGTCATTGGACTTATGTGCGACGCCCTCCATTGGGGAATTCACCGTATGCATATCTGCCTCGACTCCTAGTTATTGGTATCACAGCTAAACCAAAAATTTGAGACCAGAGACACACATTTGTTTAGAAAATATTTACGTGCCCAAATATTAAGCAAAAAATTTGACTACATTACATTATCACATGTATCAATGGATCAAAACCAAACAGCTAATTGCATAGCTAACAATATCCTAGACTGGAATGTATCTCGAATAAACCATCACCTTAAAAAAAAAAAAAAGATATCCATCAGCATAACACAAATAACCACAATAAATAGCACACCATGTAGAGCCGCAAAAATATATCTCATATATATATAAAAAAAAAATATGTGTATCTGAGTACAAAAAATAGTATTGCTGGCCCACTGGCTAGCCCAAAGATACAAAAGTCATCAAAAATAAGGGAAGTGTTTGGTCTCAATCTAGTCTCCTAAATTGAGCTCATTTAATTGTCAACCAGGGTTGGTAAACTACTGAAGTGAAGTGTACTGTATGTACCTAGGTGCTTGTTTCTTAATGCGTTGTGTGTAGTATTTTATGATGTTTTTGGTCTTTTGTGATGATTTCTGATGTTTTTGATCTTTTGGTGGTTTTATGTTCACAAGGAAAATGACTAGAAAGCTAATGGAAGGAAGCTAATGATTAGAAACAGAGTGAAACCTAATTGGTTGATGTCAAATGGTTAATGAAAATGCAATACTAAAAACATAATTAAATCTAAACTATGAATAAGCAAAAGCAAAGCTTGATAATGACTTTTAAGCAAATGATTCAAAACACAAACTAAACTTGTCAAATTCTTTCATCAAAGGCATTTGAGAGAGAGCTTGAAACATGGTCAACTAAGTATGAAAATCTTCCTAACTAAACAGTTTAAACAACTAACTTATAATGATGCAACATTTTATCCTTGATTAGAGATTTGTTGAAGCATATTTGGAACAAAACATTTATACCATCATAAGATCTTCTACTCTAAAGCTAATTCCTAACTCTATTCTGCAATTTAATTGAATGTCACAAAACCTTACTCAAGAGTTATTAATTTCTTTTCAAAGTAGTCTTTTGAGGGAGGGTTCTGTTTATGAAATGATAAGGAAATTGCAGAGTTACTTCAGGCCTTAAAATGATATTGTCTTCTGTTCATATGGTGATGAATCAATTATGTATTTTAGAACAAGAAGAGATTTGTGAATAATAAAGGCTGTTTTGTTAAATTTAACAACTGAATTAATCTAGTATGCAGTGACTGACAAATGAATATGGAGTGCAAATGCAATGAATTGAGCTACAACCAAACCTAAAATGTCACTAGCCTAAAACAGTGTTAAACTACAAGTCATTATCAAACTTAAAACAGAACAACTGAGCATGAAGTAAGTGCAATTAAACTCCGGAGCATCCTAACTAAGCTATCATGCATTATTCTATGGAATTATACAGTCTGTTTGTCCATCATGATTGGTATTTTGGAAGAGTTCCTTCTTGTGGAAGAGTTTTTAGAACAATCCTGACTGTGTAATTGAGTGCAAATGCAAATGTAAAGACTGAAAGCAATGAAAAACTGAGATATCATAGCCATCTCCTACCATCATTATGATATTTTTGACAAGCGTTTAAGAGCAAGAACTACTATGGTACTTAGTGAAAACACACAACTAAAACGTTCAAGATCACAATCATGCTTAAGACAATATAAATATTTCTTGGAAGAGTTTCTTCTTGTGGAAGAGTGCTTATCATAAGTATAACTGTGATGGTGAATAAAAGAGACTACAATTAAACCCTACAATACTATAGCCATTTCCCATTCATCATTATAATCTTTTGGAAGAGCTTCTTCTTTTGGAAGAGTTTTTAGAATGATTATAACCACAGTAGCTAATGAAAACAACTACTAATTCAAATTCAAAAACGTAAGGCAGCTAGAATACTTATCTAAATTACGCAAATAAATCCGTGCAAGAGGCAGGGGCCCTCTACCACCTGACGGAATCTAACTCCAAATCAAATCAACGCTTTCAAAACAACACTGTTTGCTTCATTAAAAGTGGAATAACTTGAACAAAGCACTCTGCATCTTCAGAAATGTAGCACAGAATCTAAGCAAAATCTAGAACAAAATCTAGCCTAGCTCTCGGTTTCCCAAGTGTTTACATAACAAATGTAAATAACAAGACTTGCAACAATTTCAGGAACATTGTCTTTCCTTATCGGAATCACATTAGGACTCTTGAAGTGGCTGCGTAACAAGGAAATGGACATCTGGACTAAGACAGTCCTATTAGAAGTCTCCTTTTCTTCCTAAATGTGTTCCCCAATGCTCCAAAACTATACCCAGAATTCGTTTCTTCCTTCATGGTGAGCAACGAACCACAGAGATACACATGACGTGAACATGCCCATATGCGGTTTCTCAAGAGGCCACTCGGAACATACTCAAACGTAATATAAACGCAGAATCGCCGGTTAGTTACTAACTTCAAAGAGATCAAGAAATGAAGTTCTGGTCAAAATGCTTTACAATGGAAAAAATCACAAAAATTAGCAAGTCAGTCATGTAAATCATTCTAAAAGTAATTTTAACTAAATTCATTGATCAATTGGGTCTAGGATAGAAATGGAAAAAGGAAAATGAGGTAAAGTGGAATGAAAGAAAGTACAATTTTGAGGCTCAACATACCCCCACTGCTGTCTCTTTGCATGTCCTCATGCAAATTATCCTATGAACTCAAAGGCTTCTGCAAGAACATCTAATCCTCTCCTTCTCCTTTGTCTGGAAGCTAAAGATCTTGTGGGTTTTTTGATAACAAGTTTGAACCTTAGGTTGGTAAGTGCCCTGATTAGCTTTTTGTTCCTCTTCTTCAACTTTTCATTGGTCTTTTCCACTTTGTCTATATGTAGGGATAAGGTTGAGTTCATATCAGTTTTGAGCTTGACTTGATCCTTCAGAATTTTATTCTCATTTTTGATGTGTCTATTAAGTATTTCCAACTCATACCTATCCCTTCTTAATACATCTATTTCAGACAGTGGAGGACTAGGGGTTCACTCCTTACTTTCTGAAGCTCTCCTTTCCAAAGTTTCCACATAGTCATAAATTTCTTGTTGAGCAGGGTCAATTTCAGGGGTTCCTTCATTAAAATCCTCTTCAACATCTTCTTCAATGGATGTTTCCTCATCTTCTATATTAATCACCCCCGTTTGTTTGATTTGAGTTTTCCTCAGTTTCCCCTTTAGTCTGTGGCTTCTTCTAGGCTGAGAAGATCCCTCTCCTTTCTCCATAGCAGATTTCCTGATTACCTTTTCTTTCTTAAGTTGTCTCTTGATTTGAGTCAACTTCTCTGAGATGATTTCCTCACTACTTTCTTGGACTGTTTTGTCGATTTCAACTTTTAAAGCTCTCCATTTTCTACTTCTCCTTGTAGGCTGTGGTTCCGGTGAGGGTTATTTTGGTTCTTCAAAATGATTTCTTATCAAGAAATTGTCCCATGTATCATTTGTTTTGGCTAAATGATGTTCAACCAAAATTTTAACCAAACCATGATGATATAAAGTTGTCTCTAAAAATTGAACCCTTCTTTGAACACAAGAAGCCATCTTTTTCAAGCTTTGAAGCAAGAAATAGGGTAGGTTTAAGTCTTCCCCCAGAAAATGCATTATCAGTCTAATGTGGTAGACATAAAATGTCCCATATCTACCGTCACATGTAATAAATTTTTGCAGAAGAAGCAGTATGTTTCTCCATTTATTTTTCAATGCAGAACTGGGAATTCCTTTCTTAAATACAGTTGTTTTTTGTACCGGGTGATTTTATAATTAACTTCCGTGATTCATTGTGTGAATTCTCCTCAACCATCTCTCTCCATTTCTACAACCCCGTAGCTTCCGCAATGAAACTTCGTTGACAAGAACTTCTGTGGATAAGGTTGAGTTCATCGCCTTTTAGCTTCTTGACTTGATCCTTGAATTTTGCCTCATTTTTGATGTGTCTATTAAGTATTTCCAACTCATACCTATCCCTTCTTAATACATCTATTTCAGACAGTGGAGGACTAGGGGTTCTCTCCTTGCTTTCTGAAGCTCTCCTTTCCAAAGTTTCCACATATTCATAAATTTCTTGTTGAGCAGGGTCAATTTCACGGGTTCCTTCATTAAAATCCTCTGCAACATCTTCTTCAATGGATGTTTCCTCATCTTCTATATTAATCACCCCTGTTTGTTTGATTTGAGTTTTCCTTAGTTTCCCCTTTAGTCTGTGGCTTCTTCTAGGCTGAGAAGATCCCTCTCCTTTCTGCATGGCAGATTTCCTGATTACCTTTTCTTCCTTAAGCTGTCTCTTGATTTGAGTCAACTTCTCTGAAATGATTTCCTCACTACTTTCTTGGACTGCTTTATTAGTTTCAACTTTTGAAGCCCTCCATTTCCTGCATCTCTTTGTAGGCTGTGGTTCCGGTGAGGGTTCTTTTGGCTCTTCAAAATGATTTCTTATCAAGAAATTGTCCCATGTATCATTTGTTTTGGCTAAATGATGTTCAATCAAAATTTTAACCAAACCATGATGATATAGGGTTGTCTCTAAAAATTGAACCCTTCTTTGAACACAGGAAGCCATCTTTTTCAAGCTTTGAAGCAAGAAATAGGGTAGGTTTAAGTCTTCCCCCAGAAAATGCATTATCAGTCTAATGTGGTAGACATAAAATGTACCATATCTACCCTCACATGTAATAAATTTTTGCAGAAGAAGTAGTATGTTTCTCCATTTATTTTTCAATGTAGAACTTGGAATTCCTTTCTTAAATACAGTGACATCCATACCTGGTGATTTTAGAATTTGCTTCCAGGATTCATTGTGGAATTCTCTGTTTTTGAACCATCTCTCTCCATTTCTAAGCAACCCTGTAGCTTCTGCAATGAAAACTTCAGTGACAGTAAATTTGACATCTCCCACTTCAACTTCAGCTCCTTGAAATGATCTTGCAAATGTTTTAGTGACTTTTTTGTGGAAGCCATTAAATTTCTCCAAAAATTGAAGCCATCCTATCTGTTGCAACATTTCTTTGCATTGAGGGTAGCCTTCTAAATATTTTGAACCCACTGGTTCAGTTCTTACAATGAAACCCATAATTGCTTTTTCAATGTTCAGATTAACACTCTTCTACCCACAGAAACAATAACTTTCACCTTCGAATTGAAATGGCTTCAAATTCTTTATGACAATGGCTTCAAACTTCGGAATGACATACCTCTGATTGACAGTGACAACAGCTTCAAACTTCGAGCTGGTTGACAATGAAAACAGCTTCAAAACTTTGGGCTGATATGCCTCTGTCGATAATGGAACTTTGGACTGATATGCCTCTATTTGACAGTGACAAATGGCTTCAAATTTCCCACACTACTATACCTCTGTCTCTCGGTGGCAAATAGCTTCAAATTCTTCTCTGCTATACCTCTGTGTTTATAGTGATAATGCTCAATCTCTGCCCACAATGATACTTTGTCTGCCCACGGAATCAAATGGCTTCAAATTCTCACGCTGCTATACCTCTGAGTTTACCCTTTTGCTCTACTCTGCATTTACAATGATAATGCTCAATGCTATACCTCTCCATTTACAATGATAATGCTCAATGCTATACCTCTGCGTTTACAATGATAATGCTTTGATATTCAAACTGATATCCTTTTGCTCTGCTTTCGGTGATAAGAGTATCTTTGTCTACGGAATGAAATGCTGGCTACAGAATGGAGTGATGGTAGTGGTCACGGAATGAGGTAATGGAGTGAGGTGGAGGAAATGAATTAATGATTGAAAAGATGGCAGAGATTTTACAACGACAAAGAGAATCATCATTGAATGATTTGGTTAAGAGACGTGAAGAATTCAAATACTTCGGCCACTTTAACCGCTTAAATGATGTCGGGCATGGAATTTGAAATGAGAGATTTTAATCCAAAGTCAATGGAGGGTTTATTGGTCTTGATCAATAAAAATAATTAAAACAACCTTTTCGAACAATTCATAACTAAAACTATGCTAAACTTTATGAAATGCCAATATAATCTAAACTTGTTACCTCTGCTTTTCATTTGATTTTTGTAGTCTTTTTCTTCTTTGTTCACCTTTGGAAGAGTCTTCATAATCCTTCTTGATGCTTTTTATTCATGGATACACTGGATCATTTTGTTGCAATTATAATGTCTGTTGACTAATGCCTTCAGGATTTGTAGCTACGGAATGTCTGGCTAGCTGCGGAAAGGCTGAACAGCTGCAGAATGTCTGTTAAGCTGTAGAATGTACCTGTAGAGCATTTTCATCATGGAATGGAGTGGTTTGGGAATATAGGTGAAATGTTATATGGTATGAATGAAGATGGATGATGAGACATGATATGTATGAAGTGGATGATGAAATGGAATGGATTCAGTTTATGAAATGGAGTGAAAGAACATAAGAACTTCTCTGCAATCCATGACATGTTTTATTCATTTACAGCAAGACATCAAACTTTAAATCTTGACATGAAAATGAGATGGATGGAGTATGGAATGAGATGAATGAAACATGGAATGAAGTAGAATATGAGTGAATGAATGAAATGGAGTATGGATGGATAGGTGAGTGGAGTGAAATGAAATAAGATGAATCATAAGCACTATGGATCTGAACTTATGATTTTGTAATAGCTGCTTGCAAAAACAAAATGGGAAAAGTTAGAGTGTCAGAGAGACTCTGATTTTCACCCTATCTTTTCTGTATAAACATGCCAATCAATGATTGGTTTTCATGTTTATACCTTTATTTTATTTTATTTTATTTATTTATTTATTTATTTATTTTTTTCAAAGAAATACTTCAGAAAATTTAAATCAAGTTGATGAAGAAGAAGAATTCTTCTTCATCAACTTCACATCACTGCATTCTTGGAACTTCTTGACAAATTCTTCTCTTGAGAGTGGTTTGTGATACAGCTTCAATCTATGACCATTCACAAGAAAAGTGACCTCTTCTTCATCTATAGTTCTGATTTTTACTGCCCCATTATCAAAAATTTCAACAACTTCATATGGCCCAAGCCAATGTGTCTGAAATTTACCTTGAAAATCCTTGAATTTTGAATCAAACAAGAGAGCCCAGTCACCCTTTTTGAATTTCTTCTCTTTGATGTACTTGTCATGCCATCTAGCCCTTTGCTGTTGGACTAGACTTGTTTTCTGAACTGCATCTTGTCTGATCTCATCCAATTCATTAATTTGCTCCAATCTATGCTTTTGTGCCTCCGTTAAATCAAGTCCTAGCTGAACTGCCATTTTGAAAGTTTGAATCTAGAACTCTATGGGAAACAAAACTTGCTTTCCATAAACAAGTTCATAAGGAGTATGGCCTGTTGTGCTCCTCCATGTAGTTCTATAGGCCCACAAGGCTTCGGGAAGCCTATCTGCCCAATCTCTTCTATGCAAATGAACAGTCTTCGTTAGGATCCCTTCAATGACCTTATTAGTAGATTCCACTTGACCATTTGCTTGTGGATGATAGGGAGTAGATTTTATGTGTCTGATTTTGTACCTCTCCATCATTTGTTCCACTAGCCTTGATGTAAATTGAGCTCCTTGATCTGTAACAATTTCCCTTGGGACACCAAAACGAGTAAAAATATCCTAAAAAATAAAAGTAACTACAGATGCTTCATTAGCAAAAAGTAATGGCTTGGCTTCTACCCATTTGGTAACATAATCAGTGCAAACTAATATATATCTCTTTTGTCTTGATGGAGGACTAATAGGTCATACAAAATCCAAAGCCCATTTTTCAAAAGGTTCAATATGTACCTGAGGTTGTAATGGCATCTCACCTGAAGGAGAAGGTTTCCCTACCCTTTGGCAATTGTCACACCTTTTGACATACTCTTTAGCATCTTTAAACAAGGATGGCCAATAATATCCTAAATTAAGGATCTTATAGGCTGTCCTCTTATCTGCAAAGTGTCCACCACAAGGTTCATCATGACATGCCTTGAGAATCTCAGGCATATCATCTTCACGAACATACCTTCTAATGATCAAATCTGGGCCTGTCTTGTACAACTCATTAGCAACCCATGAATATTTTGCATTATCATTAATGATTTTTCTTTTATCCCTTGCATTCATAATCGAAGGAAATTTTCCTGAAACTAAATAATTAGCAATATCAGAAAACCATGGAGTTTGAGTAGAAATTGCAAAAAGATATTCATCAGGAAATTGATCTTCAACCGGAGTGTCATCTTTGATATTTTGGAGTCTAGATAGGAAATCAGCTACTGTGTTTTGTTTTCCAGGCCTATCTAGAATAGTAATATTGAATTCTTGTAAGAGCAACAACCATCTTATAACTCTACCATTAGTGATTGATTTGTTCATTAAATATCTAATTGCAGAATGATCAGTGTGAACAAAAGTTTCATAGCCTGTTATATAGTGTCTAAATTTGTTTATGGCATGAACAATAGCTAAAAACTCTTTTTCAGTTACAGAATAATTTAACTCTGCAGGAGTCAAATTTTTACTGGTATAATAGATGGCATAGGGAATTAAATCTTTTTGTCCCAATACTTCTCCTAGAGCTGTATCGGAAGCATCTGTCGAGATATGAAAAGGTAACTTCCAGTTAGGTCCCCTTAATATAGGTGCTTCAGAAATTTTGGTTTTCAGGGTTTCAAAAGCTAACTAGCAATCAGAAGTCCACTTGAATTCACAATCTTTGGTGAGTAATTTTAAGAGTGGAGATGCTATCTTGGTAAAGTTTTCTATAAATCTCCGATAATACCCTATAAATCCTAGAAAACTTCTAACATCTCTTTGACAACTTGGAATGGATAGGTTAGAAATAACTTCAACTTTTGCCTCATCAACTCTAATCCCATCCCCTGAAATGTGGTGCCCTAAAACAATACCTTCAGTAAACATCATAAAACATTTTTCATGACTAAGTGAAAGGTTTTCTTCTTGACATCTTTTTAAGAATTTTTCCAGGTTTTCTAAAGCCTCTTCAAATGTATTCCAATAAACTGTGAAATCATCCATGTACACCTCTACACAGTCATGTATTAGATCCGAAAAAATTCCTAATACTGCCCTTTGGAATGTTGCAGGTGCATTGCATAATCCAAATGGTAATACTTGGTAAGCATAGGTACCCCAGGGACAGGTGAATGTGGTTTTGTCTTGGTCTTCAAGTGCTACTTGGATTTGATTGTAACCACTAAACCCATCTAGGAATGAGAAGTACTTTTTGCTAGCTAATGTATCTAATACTTGATCTATGAAAGGTAAGGGAAAATGGTCTTTAAGAGTAGCTTTATTTAGTTCTCGGTAGTCAACACACACCCTCCATTTTCCATTTTTCTTTGGCACAATTACCAAAGGAGAAACCCACTGACTATCTAAAATAGGATAGATGAAATTAACATTTAACAATTTTTGCAATTCTTCTTTAACAATTTCCTAAGATTTGGATTCATCCGTCTTTGAGGTTGTCTGATTGGTTTGCAATTTTACTCTATATAGATGTGATGAGTACAAGTATTGGGGCTTATCCCTTTCATGTCAGTGTATTCCCATGCATATGCAGAAGAATGTATCTGTAATACTTTGACTAACTCTTCTTGTTGAGATTTTTCTAGGTTCTTATTTATGTTCAAAGTTTTGCCTGGAAAAATTTCACTTGTAGAGCTGCCAAATTTGTCCATAGAATGAAGAGACATCTGCCTAGATGACAAAAATTCAATATTGGATCCCTCCTGAAATGATTCATGTTTTTGTTCTGGAGAAGATTCAAAGTTTTCTAGAGTATTCAGAATTTGATTATCTTCACTAATTTCTGAAATTGTGAAGAGTGGTTGTAAATATTCTTCATCCTCTATCCATTGAGTGTCATATAGATCTGTAATTGTCCTAGCTGGAGGATATAAAGTGAATTTCTTAGTTGAACTACCATCAGAGATATACATATCACCGGATCTACAACTAATAAAAGCATCAGCTGTAGCCAACCAAGGTCTTCCTAATATAACATGATGGCCTCCTAGATTATTCTTAGGAGTTAGGATCATGAAATCCACAGGGTACTCCCAAGAGTCTAGGGACACTGGAATGTCTTCTATTACCCCATCTGGTCTGATCACAGATCTATCTGCTAATTGTAATAGTGTGGGTGTAAAGAGAATATTAGGAAGTTTCAGTTTGTCCATGATTTGTCTACTCATGATATTTATTGTTGCTCCTAAATCAATGAGTGTGTTTTGAATTTCAATTCCATTGATGTGAATTTTGACAACTGGATTTCCTGGGTCAAGATACTTTGGAATAGCAATCTTGCCCATCATAATGTCTGCTATTTGTCCTACCAGTTGAATTTTCTTAGTTTCTCTTATTCTTTTTCTTGTTGTTTTCATACTCAACTCCTTTATTGTTTTGGCTAAAATTGGGATTTCTTTGATGGCTTGCAATAATGGAATTTCAATGCAAACATTTCTCAGCTCATCTAAGAAATCATAATTAGGCACCATGATTTTTTTTTCTACATCTCTATCAATTTGTAATCTTTCGGGAAAGGGAGGTATAGAAGTAGATGTGGATGGTTGCTCTAATACAAGAGTTGGATTTATTGGATCTTTTTGTTTTAGTTTTTCAATGTGTGGGTCTTGAGGATGTGTCTTCCTCAAGACTTTTATTCACCCGTAGGGAGTCTTCGTCAGAATTATCTTGTTCTTGTATGATCACAGAAGGTTTCCTCTTTTCAAGTATTCTTCCAGACCTCAGTTGAACATCACTAAGGTCTAAAGGAGTGATTAAATAAGTTGGAAATTGTTGGCCTTCTATCATGTATGTATTCTGAGGGTTCTTATTATTGGGGTTTGGTATGGGTTGAGCCGGCAATTGATTTGATTTTTGATGGAATGGTAATGAAAGTGGTTGATTTTGATGTGGTTGGTTCTGATGATGTTGTTGAGGATTTTGTTGAAAATTTTGTTGAAGATTTTGAGGAAAATTTTGTTGAGGATTTTGAGGATAAAAATGTGGGTATGGTGGATAGGATGGTGGATACTGATAGTATGGAGAGTATCTTCCATGGGGACTTTGTGTTCCTTGTGCCCAAGATTGAGATTGATTTTGAAATTGGGGCCAAGGTTGCTGCCAAGAATTCCAAGGTGGAGGTTGATTATACATTTGATCATGGAATCCTTGTGTCTGAGGTCCCTGCCAAGGTCTTCTAGATACAAAATTGAGAGACTTTGTGGAATCTGTAGGAGTTTCCTCCTGAAAGACAGCTTTGAGACCAGGAAGAGAAGGACAATTCTTGGTCTCATGTTTCTCAGAACAAATGACACAAGTTTCTACAACTTTTACATCCAAAGGACACTCTCTCAAGGCATGTTTCTTTCTACATTTGGGACAAAAGATTGCCAAGGCATCAGATTCAACCTTTTGCTTGTTTTGTATCTTAAGGGTGTCTATTTGTTCACTAAGACTCCCTAAGATGTCAGATTTAAAATCATCAAGCATATGACCTATTTCTGATCTACTACTGTCCCAGAAGCAGACTTACTTGCCCTTGCAAGAGCGGGATCTCTTGGACCTTTGACAGTTTTAGATTTCCCTCTTGAAAGGTTGATACATAACTCAGATATTTCAGGTAATGTGAGTTGTGATATATCCCCTTTTCCCATCATGTTAAGGATATCCAACCATTCATCCCTAATTTTTTTCAACAAAAGAGCTTTTAAGGTGTCTTGATCTAGGTTTTCCACTTTTGCCCTTTTTATGTTGTAATTAAATCTTTCCAACAAATCTTCAAAATTTTCATCTTCTTTTTGTAACATCTTGAACACTTCTTCCTTATGATTAACTGGCATACAATAATCCAAATATCTCTCTAGAAATGCTTGTTTCATGTCTTCCCATGTTCTAATAGAACTACTAATTAGACTCATAAACCACTTCAATGCTGCTCCCTTCAAAGTTGAAGGAAATAATTTCAATTTTTGAGCATCTTGTAAGTAGTCATAAGTTCTACATAGCACTTCAAATTCGAATAAGAAGGTTTCAGGATCTTCAGTTTTAAGTCCATAGAAGTTTGGAAGGACAGAGGGTGAAATATTTTTCATAGTTGTATTGGTTTCTTCATCAATTATAGGGAACCCAAAAGAGCTTCCTATTCTACCTCTTCCTCCATTTGCACCTCTACCTCCTTCTCCTCTACCTCTACCTCTACCTCCAAATAATGTGTTTTCTCCATTAAAAACTCCTCCTCCTCCTTCTTCTGCCATGGTTGACTCTCTTGTGGAAGTGGAAAGGTTTGTGTCCCTAACAAGAGTTTTTAGATCTTCTTCTATGGTAGGTTCAGTGGATGAAGTGGAAGGTTTTTCTAATGGGATATCTGATTTTAGATCTTCTAGAAGTCCAGGATCAAGAGAGGATGGAATATGGGTTTGAGTTGAAGGTGTACTAGCTCTGGATCTAGATGAAACAAGTGGTGTTCTAGAAATCAAACTTCTGCCTCTGCTGCTTATGAATCTTCCCCTTGAATCTCTCTCCCTACGCATAAAATTGTTTTTGGATGCTAAGAAACAAAGGTTACCTAGTTTTCACTTCCCCGGCAACGGCGCCAAAATGTTTGGTCTCAATCTAGTCCCCTAAATTGAGCTCATTTAATTGTCAACCAGGGTTGGTAAACTGCTGAAGTGAAGTGTACTGTATGTACCTAGGTGCTTGTTTCTTAATGCGTTGTGTGTAGTATTTTATGAGGTTTTTGGTCTCTTGTGATGATTTCTGATGTTTTTGATCTTTTGGTGGTTTTATGTTCACAAGGAAAATGACTAGAAAGCTAATGGAAGGAAGCTAATGATTAGAAACAGAGTGAAACCTAATTGGTTGATGTCAAATGGTTAATGCAAATGCAATACTAAAAACAGAATTAAATCTAAACTATGAATAAGCAAAAGCAAAGCTTGATAATGAATTTTAAGAAAATGATTCAAAACACAAACTAAACTTGTCAAATTCTTTCATCAAAGACATTTGAGAGAGAGCTTGAAACATGGTCAACTAAGCATGCAAATCTTCCTAACTAAACAGTTTAAACAACTAACTTATAATGATGCAACATTTTATCCTTGATTAGAGATTTGTTGAAGCATATTTGGAATAAAACATTGATATCATCATAAGATCTTCTATTCTAGGACTAGTTCCTAACTCTATTCTGCAATTTAATTGAATGTCACAAAACCTTACTCAAGAGTTATTGATTTATTTTCAAAGTAGTCTTTTGAGGGAGGGCTCTGTTTATGAAATGATAAGGAAATTGCAGAGGTACTTCAGGCCTTAAAATGATGTTGTCTTCTGTTCATATGTTTATGAATCAATTATGGATTTTAGAACAAGAAGAGATTTGTGAATAATGAAGGCTGTTTTGTTAAATTTAACAACTGAAGTAATCTAGTATGCAGTGAATGACAATTGAATATGGAGTGCAAATGCAATGAGTTGAACTACAACCAAACCTAAAATGTCACTAGCCTAAAACAGTGTTAAACTACAAGTCATTATCAAACTTAAAGCAAAACAACTGAACATGAGTTAAGTGCAATTAAACTCCTGAGCATCCTAACTAAGCTATCATGCATTATTCTATGGAATTATACAGTCTGTTTGTCCATCATGATTGGTATTTTGGAAGAGTTCCTTCTTTTGGAAGAGTTTTTAGAACAATCCTGACTGTGTAATTGAGTGCAAATGCAAACATAAAGACCGAAAGCAATGAAAAACTAAGATATCATAGCCATCTCCTACCCATCATTATGATATTTTTGACAAGCGTTTAAGAGCAAGAACTACTATGGTACTTAGTAAAAACACACAACTAAAGCGTTCAAGATCACAATCATGCTTAAGACAGTATAAAGATTTCTTGGAAGAGTTTCTTCTTGTGGAAGAGTGCTGAGCATAAGTATAACTGTGATGGTGAATAAAAGAGACTACAATTAAACCCTACAATACTATAGCCATTTCCCATTCATCATTATAATCTTTTGGAAGAGCTTCTTCTTTTGGAAGAGTTAGAATGAGTATAACTATAGTAGCTAATGAAAACAACTACTAATCCAAATTCAAAAACGTAAAGGCAGCTAGAATACTTATCTAAATTACGCAAATAAATCCGTGCAAGAGGCAGGGGCCCTCTACCACCTGACGGAATCTAACTCCAAATCAAATCAACGCTTTCAAAACAACACTTTCTGCTTCATTAAAAGTGAAATAACTTGAACAGAGCACTCTACGTCTTCAGAAATGTAGCACAGAATCTAAGCAAAATCTAGCATAGAATCTAGCCTAGCTCTCGGTTTCCCAAGTGTTTATATAACAAATGTAAATAACAAGACTTGCAACAATTTCAGGAACATTGTCTTTCCTTATCGGAATCACATTAGGACTCTTGAAGTGACTGCGTAAAAAGGAAAGAGACATCTAGACTGAGACAGTCCTAATAGAAGTCTGCCTTCCTAAATGTGTTCCCACGTTCCAAAACCATACCCAGAATTCGTTTCTTCCTTCATGGTGAGCAACGAGCCATGTAGACATGACGTGGAATATGCCCATATGCGGTTTTTCTTGAGAGGCCACCTGGAACATACTCAAACGTGAAGACATCTGCAGAATCACCGGTTAGCTACGGAATGTCTACATTATGCAGCTAGTTCCGGTCAAAATGCTTTACAATGGAAAAAATCACAAAACTTAGCAAGTCAGTCATGTAAATCATTCTAAAAGTAATTTTAACTAAATTCATTGATCAATTGGGTCTAGGATAGCAATGGACAAAGGAAAATGAGGTGTGGAAATGAAACAGCACACTTGAGGCTCAACAAAGAAGTTATTAACAGCATGGAAGCCCTATGTACAAAAACCACTCTATGGGGGTGCCCCCTCAAGAGGAGCACTTGGACCCACCATCGCTCCTGGTGCCACCACCGGAGCTGCTATCGCCACGACAATCACGACTCGACGTAGAGTGGGTCAATAATCCCTCTCACAGGCCATCACTATCTCTAACCAAATATCCTTGAAGTCATCCATAAAACCTCGAGCAGGCATGCCCTGGGTCAAGCGGTCCACTTGACCCCAGAAGTCCTCAAGAGCGGTCACTTGAGCCGTAAGTACTACAATACGCGCCTCATCTGCATCTGCACGAGCTCGTTTGATCGCAACCTTTGCTGCATCCGAGATGCTACACTCACCAGAAGGGCTAGCACCATCTCCACTAGGTCCATTAGCACCACCACCCAGTCCACCTGCATCACCTCTGGCTTGACCACCTCGAGGTCATAGTAGAGGGTCGTGACCCACCAGTCAGACTACTGGGCGACTAACCTTGCCAACATCTGCACGAGTAACCAAAATATTTTTAGTGTCAAGAACAAAACACATAAGTACATAAATAATCGAACAAATGAATAAAAAATATAACACATACCTACAGGCCCCCAAACATAACCAAAAGGGAGACTTATGTCTGCATCACCCTGGAACTCCATCCCTGCATAAGGATATGGTAGGAACACTATGGGTTGGCCTCAAACCAGGCCTCTGTCGTGGCATTCCAATAATGGCCTACCATGCCACCACCACCCCATGGAATCACCGGATCCCACCTCCTCATCCGTGGCTCCGGTGGCCCCCCAATGGGCACCGCCACCACCGGCCTCAGCAGCACCACCCTCTTGTACATAATGTTGCATAGGATGCTTTCATACACAAATGAATTAGATCCACATTGGACCTTTCTCAATTGTGACACCATCCCATCAAAAAAAAAAGTGGGAAAAATTGAAAAAATGTCCGCCCCGCAATCAACGTAAAACTCCAACCTATGGGCCAGATGGCCGATGTGGGAAAAATGACCCCATTAGTCGCATAATAAATATTAGAGCACACTACTCTACCACGTCTATCACTAATAAAATGTTGATGCACCCCTCAGTAAGAGGCGCACCACCATAATGCCAACGCCAGAATCTGTCTAGGTTCACTCCCCCTTCACAGAGTGGGTACCTCGGAGCCTCACCCTGAGGCAGTAACCCAGTCACAAAGTAAATATATGTCTCAGAACAGATCACCAAGTGCATCCCCTGTAGTACGAACATGTTGTGCCTCTAATGCCAGTGTTGTATAAGGTAACACAGTAGTCAGTCCTGAGACCAAAGGAACTCGTTCTCAGCGAACTTCAGAAGGCCCCATGCAGCCAACTGACGATGAGCCCCAACATCAGCAACTAGAGTGGTCCAGATCTTGGGCCAATCCTGCTCTCTCCACACTAACCTGCCAAGCAACACATGCACCCATTAGTACAGAGAAAAACATAAAAAACAGACAAGAAACCAAAAATTTCTTGTCACCATGGCCTTTGTGCACCTGTCCCTTAGACAGGCACACCCTCACATGCTTGTTTTCTTTACAGGCGTGCCTTTGCGAGTAAAAATTAGGGAACAATGCACCCTCATGCACCTGTCTCTCATAATTGCATGCAAGAATGGTGCACTTTTTCCTAGATCACCTGCGCAATTGAGGGAAAAATTTTCTTAGAGGTCGTACAAACCTAATTTGTACGACCCCTGACACCATCAAACTGAAGAAATTACAATGCAGGATTTCATGAAAGTTACCTCGGCATAGTATCACTAATCCCTAGTACACAGGCTGACTACAACGAAAAGAAAGGCTCTGCTGGTACCTCTGATCTCCCAAAACTCAACAAGTACAAATGAATAGGATTAGGGCTATAATCCCATATTTATCACCCTTTTCCTTAACTTCGGAGGTCCATAATAGGAGATCAGAAGGTCCATTTCACAAATCGTAAGTTGCACCATCATCAGTATGCCATGATGAATGAAAGCGATGCCACACATTCGATTTCCAAGACAAATAGTTTTTCAACGCCGGTAGGTATGCCCTATCCTGTCCTCTTTTTTGAAGCTCCTGTCTTTCAAATAATATTTGAAGAAAAGAAGATTCTTTCACTTGAGGTAGTTGTTTTTGTAGGAAGAACCTACAGCCTGCTTACAACACCATTCGCTGAAAATCTCAGGCAGGTATCATTCTACCCCCAGCATGATAGAGTCCCAGAAAACTCTGGATATCCTGACATCATTTCTCCATTAGAAATAAACCATAGTGTAATATCCCAAAATGGGAACTGCTAGCAAGGCATGACTGGAAAAATAATTTTCCAGGAATGGCTGCTACAGGATTTGAAACTAGGACCTTGATCCCTTAGATGAATTTATCTAAGACCGAAATCCAGGAGGTGGCTCAAAAGAAATCCCTCTAGGTGGGTTAAACAGATCTCCCACACCTAGTTGTCTTCAAAAAATGCCCGATGAAGGGCCTGCAACAATGTATGAGCATACAATGGAATAAAAACATTATTTTATAGCCATGAACACATGAAGATATGAATAGCCAAAAAATGTGTAATATAGTATCAAATGTATAAAATTCTTTGAGGAATCACTCACTCAATCTAGGCAATTAGAGCCTTAACAAAACATGTATATGAAATATGAGATATACTTCTAAACTGAGAATGCCCTAGGCTATGATTGCATAGTCTATAGAGAATAACTACTACAAAATGGTGTCAATACACAAATATGACAATATACAACTCAAATAAAATAGGGGGAGAGATATATCAACCCCTCGGACAACAATACAACAATCCTTAGAAGGATTGGCTAGAATATAAGTACAAATGGAAAATCTGTAGAAATGCCGAAGTTACTGTGCAGTAGCTGCAACTCAGAAAATAGAAGTGGATGGAGATAGCTGAATATGCTACAACTGATGGCTGAATCTCATCCAATGGATCTTCCAGGTGAAAGGCTGATCCAATCCCTGAAGATCTCACCCTCCAAAATAGTGGTGCAAACCCCCACTGTAGATACACACTTAAATAACGTAGTCTGGAGAAGGGACTATGCTATTGATGATGGGAGATGCTTGGCCTGATGCCAAGATATGAAAATCATCTCTGAAACCTTCCTCTCTAACCTTCCCTCGGAATAGGAACTCCCTCCTCTGAAAGATGAGACAAGGAATGGTGTTGTGGAACCCTCCACTGCAACACCCAGCAACACTACGTTATACTTCAGCAGAAATAATGCAGTGACTGAAGGAAGTGGCTTTGGCCTTGAGCCAAGATGTGGACAAATGAAGTGAAATCCTTCAAGAGGCCTCTCAAGAAGGAGAGGAAATCCTAAGTAGGAATCCCTCGTGCTAAACAACACTGCAACTCAACTGGACAACCGAAGACTGCAAATAGTCTTCTAGACCAAAATCAATATACTCAAAGATGTCTCACTATGGGATGAAAATCTGCACATGGCAGACAATATAGCCTACCCCACACTGTCCTCCTCTCCACTTGAGATAAGTGTAGAGTTTCTGTTGATCCTGGGCTGCAATAAGGTTTCCCTCAAGTGGCAAGATGAAGGCTAGATCTCCAATGACCTCTCCTCAAATGCTGCAAATCATGCTGGCCCAAATATCTCCATATACGACGAGTTGGAAGTCATCATCATATGGCATCATATCTAGCATATGGCTCACCTCATATAGAAACAATTGTGTTGCTCGATTGGCCATACCCTATCCCATGCTCCCTTTATAACATGTAGTGCAAAATATATGGAGATCTTCTCTCCCAAAGGACACAATCGTCCAATGTGTCTCCCTCCCAAATATGCTCCTCATAAAAAAAGAAACAATAGACCCATAGGGAGAAAAGATGAGAATCATGCTTGCTTCCATATGTAACAAATGAGAAAGACAATGGTCCCTCAGGTGCAACCAATGCAGATTGACTCTCCACTGCAATAGAGACTGATAAAATGAGTGGCACCTCAACCACTTGCCTGCTGCTCCAATCTCCTCATAAGTATGGAAAAAGTGAATGATACATGGTGTAGAATTTGCATGTCCTCCATAATGTCTTCCTTCCCCAAGTCCTCCTAGGGAAGGACCATAAATCATGCTCATGGCCTCAACTAAACCATGAGGTCTAGAAAAAATAATGCTCCTCCTTGGAGCATCATCCTGCACATGTATGGTTAAGGGATGCATATATACATTATACAAATAATCATGTAAACAAAAATGAATACCCTTACCATATATCTTGCTCATACAAAGGGAGTGACTCATAGATGAGTCTCCTCTCAGCCTCAAATGGGGAAGGGGTGGCTGTGCTAACTCTCCCATCTCGATATGATCTATGCATCTCTTCATATGCTGATATATCTCCTCCTCAAAATCCCTCCAAAAATACCCTTCCATGATGGTGTGGTATGCCCTCATAGAACAAGTGGGACTGAAAAGGAAATCCTTATGAGCTGCTTGTAGTAACTTCTCCTTAAGCTTGGAAGCTCTAGGTAAGAAGATCCTATCATGATAGAAGAGGACCTCATCTCTCACTAAATACTCCTCCTCATGCAACTGGCCATCCAATATCATGCAAGTAAAAATATCCTTGGAATAATTGACCAATAGCTGGGATTTCCAATATGGATCTATCCTCCATAGTGACAGTGTTGATGAATTACCATGAATAACATCTTTCATATGGTTCTCTTCTTCTTTGACATCTCCCATGCCAAAGATGAAAATTGGAAGGCTCCTATCCTTCCCCTACTGCTTCTGCCACAGCGTAGAATCTGAAATGGAAGTGGGTAATGCTGATGTTGAGAGAATGCTCCCTCTCTCCTTGAGTCTACCCAAGACTCCCAGCATTGTATCAGGCTCTCCCAAGGTCCCCACTCTTCTAAAATCAATGAGTGGTGCCTCAACTGGTGAAGCATCCATCCCCCTTTGCTGATCCATTGGTCTCCCTGGAAAAATGTCTCCATGCAATGAGACATGATCATCAAAAGGTGACTGCATATATTAATGGACAAATCTGCCCATGATTTCACTGCGCAATCTAGTCTCCCTCCTAGGTGTAAAAACCTCCAGAAATGAATAGGGATGTCTACTCCTCATCTCATGATGTTGGGTCTTCCCCCTACCTCCTCCTTTTGTCTCCATGGTTCCACACCTCCTCAACAATGGCACATGATTTGTGCCTTGATCTCCACACATGAGATCTTGGGGACTTCCTTGCAAAGATGCAAGAATCCCTCTAGTTGGAGCAAGAGCTCCTCCTTCCTCTGCATGAGGTGCTAGATCAACTCCAAATCTGACAACATTGTTTCCCTCAAGCTCTGCAACATGAATGGGAAACATCCCAATGATTGGATCCCTCTCTGAAAAAGAGATCTCCATGCTTCCTTGCTCCAAGGTGTCAGATGAAAGACTTTCTTCTGGCAAGGTATGGTGCAAGTTTTCAGCCTCCTTCATAGTTTTCTGAAGTGGAATGTTTAGCCCCACCATGTGTGTCTCATGAATCCTCCTATCAAATATTTTCACTAAGGCCCTAGTGAAACTTGGATAAGATGCAGCGTTTACATTTTTCAAAGAAAAGGATTCAAAGATCCACCAAGCAAAGGCCTTACCTCTAAAATGTAGCACTGCAACTCTAATGGCTTCATATCCTGTAATTTGGTGCTGCTGCAAGAAGGTATCTAACTCCTCCACCCAAACTTTGGCTGAACATGTAGGTGAGCCTTTAAAGGTAGATAGAAGAAATCTATCCTACTGCTCTCTTTCCTTCAAATTGTGCTTGCAAGACTTTGAAAAAATAAGATGATCTCAGAATTTCTGAGTTTGAGACTCATACTCCTTCAGGAAATCACTAAGAGTTTTCCTCCTAGCAACCTCTTCTCCTCTTTCTATCTCTCTTTCGGCAATCCTGGGCATGTGACTGCACTGTGTGTTAGAGTGTGTGGATGCTTGCTCACACTTTTCATATGACAATCTAGAGTTTGCTTTAGATTCAAACTATTTTGGAGATTCTTCATACATCTCCCTCCTTATCTTCTTGATATCTTCATGAATAATTTGTACAGATTTATGAAGAAGCTTTGTAAGCTTATCCCGTTTTTCTCCTCCAGAAGATGGAGTCTTTTTCCTGCTTATCTCTCTTTCTCCTTCTCGATGAGAATATGAAGTGAAAGGTTCTTCCTCTTCTATTTTCTTATCCTCCTATTGTACTGTACAACAACCCTCCCCATTTCTAAATTTTTATAATAAATTTCACTTAGAAATAGGTCCCCTTTCTCTTTTTTGATAGGAATAAAAGACTTAGAGGAAATCTGATAATTTTGAATAAAAATAAAGGTTCATTGTTAAACTAGCATATAATGCATAGCAAGTGTTTATAAACAGATGCAACATTGAAATAATTTCCAATCCGATGGAATATAAAGACTTTATTACATAAAGGTATTTGAATGGAAAAAATTCTGATGTATAGTAATCACAATCGAAAATCGGAGATATCATAAGTTGTATATTTTTTTTTCAAAAACTCCGATGCAATTGAACCAATCGCAATCGTAAATCACAAAGGTTTTAAACTTTCATATTTGTTTCGATGCGATGCAATTGATCGCAATCGAATTCCAGAAAAGTAGTATAGAATGCACTCATTTTATAAATCTCCGATGTGATGGGCCCCACCGCCATCGCAAATCGAAAATCACAGATCGCAAATGTAATCTCTTTATTTGATCAATGGCGCAACTCCGATGTGATGCGATCAATCGCAATTGCATTTCGAAGAAACAAGCGATATTCACTCATGATATTATAATCTTCGATGCGATGGGCCCCACTGTAATCGCAATCGCAAAATTGGCTAACATTGTTTGTAACTCATTTCTTTTGAAAATAACCAATGCAACATATATCATCACAATCGGAAATCGGAGAAAATCATGAAATAATATTTGTTATCCCTTTTGAAAATTTCTGATGCGATTAATACTTAAGCTTCATATTTCACATTGCGCATATGATATTTATTCATTGCAATCGCATGATTCAAAGGGAAAGTTTTATGTTTTCAATTCAAAAAATGCCGATCTCTAATTGTACGTTTGTTATTAATAGAAAATCAAAGAAATAATGATTATTGATTCTATTTCAAATGCGTTGTATGTGACTTCTAAAGATAGCATTTAAGTTTAATAAGGAGATTAATAAATAGAAAATAATGAATATATCTTTCATATAGCTATCTTCATTATTCTCTTTCTATCACTTCTGAAAGCTTTTCCTCCATTGCAGAACCAAATAACACCCAACCATTTCATTCGCAGAGTGAGGGAAACGTTACCGGATACTGAAATGTCAAAGAGATTCAATAAAGCAAAAGCTGCTGTCACTACAAAAGCCCCTATTTTCACCATGGTACCTAAAGAGAAACCAGCTAAAATTAAGCTGGTTATAGACACGTCATGCCAAGGTCTTGGAAAACTATCTTGGGAAGAGGTATATAACCTCATTGAAAGGGAAAAGCCTAAGGTCACTGTGGCGAAGGCAACAGTTCCTGACGAGGATGATTCAGGGTTTGATTCAGAAATTCTCTTCAACCACTTGCGAATTCGTTCCTACACCGAATTGAAGCTCTGGCAAACATTTTCCCATACTATGATGTGATTCGGTGGGTGATTGACAATGTGGCCATCCAAAACAGGACGTTTGTTTCAGCTTCTAGAGTAACATTCTGGTCATTTAAAGCAGAGGACATTAAAGCAATGTACCACCTTCCCGACCCACAGAAAATCTACAACAAATCCTTCATCAAGGAATTTGCTACAAATAATGAAAATAAGTCAGAGCTGATTAGAGAATGGAGAAGGGCTCCCTAAAAGCAAAAAAACGAGGCATCAGGTATGTACTCAGTGGAATCCATTTCACCTCCATACTGTTACACTGCAGCAATGATGTGCAGATTTTTCAGAAATGAAAATTCATCTAGGTTCTCTATAAAAATGGTACCTTTAATTGATTCTACTGTAAATTCCGAAATCATGGACTGGGCTGTTATTATTTCAGATAAGATAGCCATTAGGATTCTTGAGTATGGGAAGTACAAAAACACAGGAAATACTACTCCTTTTTAATTTTGTGCTTATATTCTAGATGCCCTTTGTTTCAACTCTGAATTTCCCATGTTAGGATGGAGATGGACTCCCAGAGAGCCTGTTCATATCCATATTTACAATAAGTTCTTGTGGAAGGGGAATTTTAAAAACCATGTTTATAGATTTTGTCACGGTTTCCTCATCCCTGTTTATCAAACTATTTTTGGTCGATTTCCTCCCAGACTTTCTGAAAAATCTAAGTTTAATTTATCTCAGATTGGTGACTGGTTTGGGGAAGAGAAGTTTACATATGTCAGAATTTTTGGGAGCATTGTAGAACCCCATATTTTACCATTTTATATTCCTGATAAATTGTTGGCACAAGAGATTTCCTATCAGTTAACAGTAGAAGGTATGTCCAGGTCTTTGAAGAATAACAAGAAATTGATGTGGCCTACCTTTCCATTTAATTGTGGAGATTTTACTCTTAATAACTTCACACATGTTGAGAAGGAGGTTATCAAGATAAGAGATCTTAAACTTTCTATAGTCCAAGGCAAGAAATATGACCCAAAGAAGGTGGCTTTTGATTTCACCACTTTAGTTTCAATTGCTCGATTTGAGCATGAACCAGATGAGTTTGATGATTTGTTTGTTTCTGCTGATAATTTGTCCCAAGTTTATGACTTAGCCAAATCTAAATTTCAGAATGTAGAGATGAATAAATTCATGTTATTTAGAAGCCAAAGACTGCTCAAAGCTCCTCTAGATCAATTATGAATTCCTGTGCAAGAATCTGAAACAAAACAAAAGGAAAAAGAGGATGCATCTGATAAATCAGCCAAAGAAACATCTACCAGTGGGGCCAATGTACAGATACAGAAAGAAGCCACAGGAATTAATCATGTTTTGCAGAAAGAGAATAATAATGATAAACTCAATGTACATATTAATAAACAATATATAGCTCAAACAGGAAAGGAAAGCACAGGTACTGAGACCGATGTGCATACTAAGAAAGGGGATATAGGCAATAAGCCTATTGTACAAACAATGAAAGGTGATATGAGCAATAATCCAGATTTACAACTTGGAAGAGAGAAAAATACTGATAAAGTAGTAGAATCTGCTGAACTTATTGTTTCTTCCCATTTTTTGAGCCAATATAATCAATTTTCCCAACAAATAGGATTGAAAAATAATCCCCAAGTTAAAGATCTGGAAGATCAAGATATGGAAGTCATTCCCAAAAATCCTATAGGTGAAATTATGTTGAAAGTAGAGGAAATTCCTCCTCTAGACATATTCTACAGTCCCAAACATAGGGATGTTGTGAGAAAGCAGAGGAAGAGGAGAAGAACTTATCAGGATGCACTTTCAACATCACAGGTGGAGTTTATGAATATTGTTTATAAATATGTTGAGGTGAATCCATCTTAGGATCTCACTAAATTATCTCAATATGCAGGTGCCTATAGTGCTGCAACTATAGACAAAGCTTCTGAAGTCTCCCAGTTGATGAAACAAAAATACTTACAGATAGCTATGTTGGAATAATAGGCCACAGAGCATCAGCAAAAGCTTGTTAAGCTAGAAAAACAATTGCAAGATCAGGAACTCAGATCTAAACAGCTAGAAGAGCATCTTAGCATTGAAAAGAATAATATTGATGAACAAGCCTTGAACACACAACAACAGTTGAGTCAAGAGGTATAAAAGCTACAAAATCTTCTGCAAAGTGAGAAAAATACAAATATTGAACTAGAGAAAATGTTTCGATCGGCATTGGAAAAGTTCAAGGATTATCATAAATTAGAGCAATTCAAAAATGAAGCCCTTGAAACAAAAAAACTGCTATCTCAGCAGTTGAATGAGTTTTGTCTGAAATTGACACAAGCTAAGCCTTTGTGTGAAATAACATCATCTTTGATAGATGAAGTAGTCACTCTCAAGCAAGAAATTGATGATGCTGATGATAAAAATTCTGAGTTCCTTTCATGGCAATATACAGAGCAGGGAAGAAAAACTAGTCTTCCCAGAATTGAGGAGAGACACAAGGAAATTTTATTTGCAGAATGGGAACAACAGTTGATGAAATCAGAAAGATCCATATCAAAATCTAAAAGTATGATGAATAATATTACACAACTGGTCAATTATAGCTTGTATGCCACTAATTTGATCTCAGATTGTACCCCAGGAAAATTACCAAAAGTAAAAGAAGTTGATTCTAGGTGGAAGGAAGAGATAATCAATAAGAATCAACAGATTAGAAAACTTCAAGGAATTTCATGGGATATTATGTGGAATTATCTAATCAAGCCACACAGCTAACATATGGCAATGAAATTCCTTTCGAATTCTATTCATTGTATCATTCCTGAATTCTCTGATGCTACGTATACTAGGCAGCTACATTCAAGGCTAACTCATCCAACAAAAGTGAAAGATATGCTCAAAATATTCCATCTGGGTGTTGGCCACCTATAAAATTTGTTCTATCAATTTGGTGGCCAAAACATTTGTTGGAGCCTTCAAGAAACAGTTTTTGCAGAAATGTTATCTCTTGAAGCCTCTTGAAGACATCATCTCCTCTGTCCAAAATATGCATTGATGTTCCCATTTCAAAGCTTAGAAAATTCTGCTGATTTTATGAGAAAGGACTGCTGCAAAATCCCCTTGTCTCCCCTTCCTCACTCAGAAGCTAACCTTCATTTTTTCTCTCCTTTTTCCCATCATTTTCCTCATCTCCCCTTCATAAAATCTCCTTTGCAGAGTTTAAAACTATTTTTGAACTCTGCCGAAAACCCCAAAAACCCTTTGAAAACCATTGAAAATCTATGAAAAAACCCATTTTTATTAAGGGTTTAAGCCCCTTTGGGCCAAGTCTCAACCACTTCACCACCATGCGCCTTGGTGCTGGAACCAAGCGCTAAACCTTTCGACTCTTATCGCATCGGAGAAAATCCAAAGCACGCAAGTCTGTTTCATTGTGTTAACAAAAGCCCCGATGTGATTAGCTCTCTGTTCGTAACCCCCGATCATGTTTTTATCTCATATAACCCTTTGGGCCCGCAATCGGGTGCGAAACCATCTTGAAAATCCATCTTTGATCCATTATTTCTTTTGTATATCAAAAAACCCATTTACCCAAAGTTTTGGTCTAAATGCGCCAAGTTATGTTTTTTAAATGAAAATGGGTTGATTGAAAGACCGCATCAAATTTCCGATGCGATTAATTCCCATATATATAAACTCTGCCCCCTCCGCTTCACTCCATACAACCTACACCCCGGGACCAAGTGTTGAAGTCCCCAAGCACTTAATCGCATCGGGAGTTTTTACAATGGGTTGATTGAAAAGCCTCACTCCGAAGTTCCGATGCGATTGGCCCTTTGTTATATAACGCCCTAGGCCCATTATTGTTTCATATAATCAAAGGCCTCGCAATCGGGCGCCATGACCATTTCTTATATATATTAATCCACCCGACAGCAAAACTTTGTTTTATATTGAAATTTGGGTTTTTCATGAAGTATTAAGGTTTTCCGCCCTATATGATAAAAACAAATATCTGTCGTCGATATGGAGCTGATCGAACGGCCCGCGCAGCATCAAAATTTTCATTTGGTGCGTTTGTTTATTCCCCCGATTAGCCATCCCTTCGATTCATTCCCCACTGTTGATCTAATCCTTAGATCAACGGTCAAGGCGCAATCGCATCACCTTCCCCGATCGCGCAATCGCATCGCCCTCCCCGATTGCGTAATCACATCGATGATTTCCATCGCACCCTTATTTTCTCCCCGCCGATTGCGATCCTCCGATTTAATCTGGACAGCCCATGTGTCCAGATCGGACGGCCCAGATCTTTTTCGCATGCTTTCATTGCCTTTTGCCCTTCCACTTTATTTCTTTCGATTAATCCCCATTGTCGATTTCCGTGTGATCGATGGATTTGATTTATTCTTTTCCTCCACTATCCTTTGATCACCTCTAATGAATCCCAACTGTTGGATGATGCCATCTAACGGCTATGCTCCTCCCCTTACCCTCTGTAGCAGTAAAACCCAAAAATGCAGGATTTCTTAATTAGTTTTGTGTTTTGCAGGTAATTGATGGATTTTCCATTACATTAAAAGGAAAGCCAAAGGCTGGGAATGATGATTCCCATGCCTTGGATTCATCAAAGGGAACCATTTGTTGGGCTCAAACTCCACAATGTCAATGTTTCAGGAGGCACTGATGCCATATGAGCCCTGCGCGGCCTACACATCAACAAGCCACGACAATGCATAACAGAAACAAGGAGTATCAGTGTTTGAAGATTTCCTAACATAGTTAGAAGGATTAAGGCACATATTCGCCAAATCAAAGCCTAAATCCACGGATAAAGATGTCATAAATACCGGGATACATAGGATAAGCCTGATCGGACCTAAAACACACTTCTCAAGTAAATTAAAGGTGTTTTAGGAAGAGAAGAAGACATCTGTCGATCCAAGAAAGCCTCCACTTCCTGAAGCAGAGGCCAATTGAACCCTCTCCAGCTCCTAAAGGCACCTGCAGCCTCACAGAAATCAAAGAAGGCATAGTCACTACCTGAACAAGAGGTGTTCGCCCAAAGATAGCCGAACAATTAATACGAATCAAATATCTTATCTCTAATCGTCGGTAAAACTATTTTAAAGATTAAGAACAACCCAGAAGCGAATATTTTCGATCATTAGGCCTTGGGAGAGTAGAAACAAAGTTACTTCAACATAACACCGAGCCTCAAAAGTCAACAAAGGCTCTCACAGAGCTTAATTCATAAATGTACATCAATTTAATACAGACAGGTCATCTGTATATTACTTCATCGAGCCCCTCAAAGGTCGAGGAGTCATTAGTCTGTATTAATTGACCCAGGAGATCTTTTATCAGATCCCTCCTCCTCATTCTTCTATAAATACTTCTGTAGAAGATGAGCAAATGTTGGTCTCTGGACATCTGACTGCATGTAATAGTTTCTGAAGCTACTGATGCCCTGTTTACAACTTGAAGATACATAAGCTGGTATGATAATTTTGAAGTTGTAGAGACCCACTGGGCTTGCTGAATGTAACTGGTTTGAACATCAAATACAAGCCGCTGATTTATGGGATCCTGATTTATGTCAATGGTGATGTGTTCCTCACTGTTAATAGTTATTTTCATTAATGTTTTCACCCTGTCCACTTCTCTGATAAAGAGCAGCAAACATAGAGCTAGGATTTACTCTCAACAGTACCCTACTCTTACTGAAAGCTTTATTTCTATGTTTTCTTCATTCAAACATTCTCTTTGAAGAGTATATTAAAGCAGGTCAGTTTAAAAGCACTTTCCTGATCTAGATTGCCCTTTGTGATTATCATATGTGTTTTCCTCTAGAATATGCTGAAAGCAGGATAGTTTAGAAGCACTTACCTGATCTTAAGTTGTTCGAACTGTTTTTTAATGTTTTCTAACTGAAAGTATTTCAATGCATACTAGTTTAAAAGAAATTACCTGATCTCAGAATACTTTTATGTTTTTCCTTAAGTACATGCCGAAGCAAGATAGTTTGAAAGCACTTACTTGATCTTAGGCTGTTCACTGTTCTTCATTTGTTTTGCTCTTCATTTTCTATCTGTTTCATTACATAAAATCAACTTAAGAGATCTTGTTGACATAAGTGACTTGCCCCATTGATCCTTCTTGAACCTTACTGTCCAATTAAAATCTTCCTATGACTCCATATCCCAATGGGTTAAAGTTGTCTTTGCCTTTTCTGTCAGCCGACTCATTCCTTCACTTGTAGACATCTTCACCCTTAATTTTGAACTGCTTTCACCTTCATCATGTCTTTGTCCAACCAGAAACAAACAAACGAAACCCATGCTCTTCATAACTAGCCTAATATCATAACCAAAAATCCTTAAAGATAAATCCCATCCTTGCACTTATCAGAGAGATCCCTCTCTAGATTCAGGAGGGCTAGATCCTTGAATCCCAAAGTGGTTTGATGTTCCCCTGCAGTTGGACTTTGGCCAATCTTGCTAATTACAGGGTGCTAACATAATGGCGAATCCACTGGGGACCTTTTTGAGTTCATATTTGCTTGGCCAGCTTTTATAAACTCTTTTAGTTTTCCATACAACCACATAAACTCATAAAACCCAAAAATATCTCATATTGGTAGTCAATAAACATGGTAGTGGACCAAAAACCTTTTACCTCCAAAAGAGCTAAAAAATTCCACTTGGCGACTCCACAATCCTACAGACCTTAAGACTCCACTGGGAGGGCTCATAATCATTATAAAATCATTCAAACTTAGTAAGACGGCTTTGGATTAAAGTCTTCTTATCAAAAGATCAGTTAAACCTCTCAAAGATTGTCATATCTGGTTAACATCTTTCTTGTTTAGTCGGGTCTGAAAAACACAACCATAGTGGCTCCTAGAAAGATTCATACTAGAGCCTATCTTGACCCTAACCCGCCTGAGACAGTTGATGACCCTGAAAGATTACTTAGGAAGCCTCCTAAATTCTCAACTATTTTCAAACCACCCTTAAGTGCTAACTCAGTTCCTGAAAACCTTCCAGCTCTACAACAATCACAAGTAGATCTAAGGAATCCATTTAGAACACGATCACTCGATGATTTAGATCAGCTAGATTCAGATTCTTCACTTTTATCCCTGGAACAAAGTGAACATCCTGGTAGTAGAGAAACCACACCACCGGATTTACATTTCCTTCTTAATTTAGGCGTCTCTCATCTAAGATCAACTCAACAATCTATCCCTGTTCCATCCACATCTGTCCAAACCACTCCACTCCAACCCACTGTCCCTTTTGTTAATCCATCTCTTGTGAATCCACCTCCACCTCCAATCATGGCAGCACGGTATGCTCCCTTGGTGTTGCCCCAACCTTTAGCTCCTTTACCCAATGAATATTAGACTAAGATTCCTCATTTCACTGGTAAAGAATCCACCACCGCTCAACACCATGTAGATAGAATGGGAGATGCCTTTGACTACATGGAAATAGAGGATGAAACAATTAAGATGAGGATCTTCGCTCAGAGTTTAGGAGGAGAAGTGAAGAAGTTGTTTAAAGCTCTACCTCCTAATAGTATTAATGATCTTCCCGCCTTACATCAAACTTTCATAAACAAATGGGAAGTTAGAAGCAATCCTCTCCAAATCCTAGCTGAATATAATAATCTTAAAAGAAATCCAGGAGAGGGTGTCCAGGACTATTCTACAAGATTTAACAGTATCTACAATGCTCTTCCACCACACATGAAACCTCCCCAAGGAATGGCCCTAGTAAAATGCCCTTAAGGCTTTGATGCTGATATGGCCTACCAGCTGAGGGAGAGAGATTATAATATATTAGAAGACATACAAAAAGGAGCAGTGAGTGTTGAGGCAAACCTAATTGAGAAAAAAAGCCAGGATGAGGGCTGAGAAAAAGGTAACCTATAGGGATGAAAGCACAGCTTCTGCATCTGATCCCAAATATGATAGTCTAGCTAAAACCATGGAGAGACTAGGAAAAATGGTAGAAAACTTGACTATCCAAGTCAGCAATAAAAATAGGAACCAAAGTCAAAACCAGAACTTTAGGAGAAATAACCCCCCAAATAGAAAAATAGACTCCGATCAAAAGTTCATCCCTCCATTTCAAGAGAACTTCCTTGATGAGGATGAAGGAATAATAGAAGAGTCAGAGGAAACTGACATGAATATGATGGATGTGGATGAACTAGACCATACCTTCCCCACAGAAGAAAACCAAGCCTCGTACTCATGTTGGAACGAGGAAGGGTTGGAAACTGAGGACTACAGGTTAGGATTCGAAAATGCCATCATGTAGATCCGAGAAAAATATGACCTCAGGAGAAAAAAGAACACAGATGATCCTAAACCAAAGGCTTCTGAAATTACCATTAAGAAAAAGCCTGGAAAGACTCCTAAAGTGACTGTTGAAAGCAGTAACCCGGCACTTGAGAGTGCTGGTAAAAACAAAGATAAGGACATCCTAACCAGTGACAAATTAAGTCAAGAACCTAGTAGCACTAGCATTCTAGCTAATGCTCCTGATAAAACAGCTTCAAACATTATACAGACTGAAAATCAGCAACCCGATATTGCTAATGAAACGGTGCCCAACAAGACGGAATTGAATCTTTCAAAGAGTCAGTATGCTTTTAATTTGGAACGTGAGATTGCCAAAATTAAAATTTTGGTTCCTCTCATTGAGTTGGCCACCCATGATATATATAAGAGTCAAATTTTGAAAGCTTTAAAATTAGGAGAAAACGGTGACACCGTCAATTTGAATGATGAGCAACCAGCTCTCTTGTTCGGTCCAAAAATTGAAGGGAAATTTCAAGAAGGGGTAGTACCCCATTTTTATGTCAGCTTAAATATCCATGAAAAAATATTGCATAATGCTATGCATGACTCGAGAGCTTCACACAACCTTATGCCAAAGGTGATAATGGAAAGGCTAGGACTAGAAATAACCAGACCTTTCAAGGATTTATATTCTTTTGACTCTAGCAGAGTGAAGTGCCTTGGCCTAATTAAAGACCTTTGTGTCAATTTGACTCAAATCCCAGCCAAGTGCATGGTTATGGATGTTGTAGTGGCTGATGTGCCTCCTAAGTATGGCATGTTGTTGTCAAGATCATGGGGTGCCAAGCTGCAAGGTACAATGCAGATGGATGGTACATATGCCACTATCCCTGTCTTTAGCCAGCTTAGAAGACTATATAGAGAGGCACACATGAAATTCATGGTCAGTAGCCCAGAAAAGCCTGAAAATTCTCCCATTTACTCTATCCATACTGACCTGGATTCGTTTATTCTTTAGAATGATGAATCCTCAAATAAGCCAAAGCTAGAAGACAATGACTCAGATAACCAGTTAGAGGCCCCAAATCTAGAAATAATGGCAGTTCTAGATATGGAGGAAAACAGGAGAGAAAACTTTCAACAGTGCGTTGAAACAACAAACCAGAGTGAAAAAAGTCAAGAATGTGAACAATAGATTACCCATCACGCTGAACTCTATAAAAATCCTAAAAAACTAGACCCATCGCGACACGGTGCGGGTCCCAGAACATAACATAATGATGAACAAGGTAATAAGGATCAAAACGATGTTAAACATCCCTTATGGTGCATGAAATTTGATGGGTCTTGCACCAAAAAGAGTATAGGAGCTGGGGTGTGGTTGGTCGACACTGAAAACAATTACTTCGAGAGCCATGCTTTCACGCTATATTTCCCAAGCACTAATAATATTGCAGAGTATGAGGCTCTCATCCTAGGATTGCGTCTTTTGAAAGAGCTAGGAGCCAAGAAGATAATTGTTCAGGGAGACTCAGAATTAGTCATCAAACAGCTAAATGGAGAATATGCCGTTAAGCATCCTAGACTAAGGGTATACCGAAATAATGCCACAGATTTCCTAAAAATGTTTGCAAAATATGAAGTCGTGTTTTTCCCAAGGAGTCGAAACATAATTTCAAACGGATTGGCATGCGCTGCTAGTTCATGCCAGGAATCACCTAGTGACAAACATATCAACATTCGAACAAAATATAGACCTGCAGTGCTAGACAATGAGAAATATTGGCAGGTCTTTGAGGACGACAAATAGATAGACTATTTCCTGCTTGGCAGAAACGAGTTTGAATTACCTGATTCAGATTCTAAATCCGATGAAAATTGCCTAAAAAAAGAGCCCCCTGAAGAAGAAAAACCGTCTGGTCTCGTAAATATCAACATGTTGACTAAAAAACTTGGAACTCATACTGAAGAGTACGAGGACACAGAAAACGAAGACATGAAGGTATTGCCATCAAAAGACAAGAACATACCTAGGGGGCTAGCACCACTAGAGGACCTTTTTTATTTTAACGACGTGGCAAAGAAACCCACAGTAGAATACACAGAATCTGATGTCGAGGAATGCAACGTAGGCACCAAGGATAAGCCTAAAATGATTAAAATAGCTAGGTCCTTGCCAATAAACATGAGAAAGAAATACATTGACTTGTTTGAAGAGTTTGTTGATGTGTTTTCCTGGAGCTATGAAGATTTAAAAGCCTATGACCCAGAAATCATCCAGCACAAGATCGCATTGAAAGAAAACCAAAAACCCTTTAGGCAAAAATTGCATCGGATTAACCCAATGCAACTCCCTCTAGTGGAAATGGAAATCAAGAAAATGTATGAGGCAGGAATCATCGTGCCTATAAGGTTTTCTGATTGGGTTTCTAACCTTGTAGTTGTGAGGAAAAAGACAAGAGAAATCAGACTGTGCATTGATTTCAGAAACCTTAACAGAGCCTCCCTAAAAGACAATTACCCTTTACCCAAAATGGAACACATTCTACAAAGGGTAGTTGGTTCAAAGAGGATTTCTCTATTAGATGGTTTTTCAGGGTATAACCAAGTTTTAGTACTCCCAGAAGACCAACTCAAAACCGCTTTCACCACTCCTTGGGGGACTTTCATGTATGTGAAATGCCTTTTGGATTAATGAATGTTGGGACCACTTTCCAAAGGGCCATGGACATTGCATTTTCAGAGGAGATAGGGCACTTCATTTTAATTTACTTGGACAACATAACAGTTTATTCCAAAACTGATTAAGAGCACCTGAAACATCTAAGAAAGGTCCTTGAAAAGTGCAGAAGGTTTGGACTATATTTAAATCCCAAAAAGACAGTGTTTGGCCTACAAGAGGGTAAACTCCTTGGCCATATTATATTAGAAAAGGGGATTAAAATAGATCCAAAAAGAGTTGAGGGAATACTACAAATTAGCCAACCAAGGAAAATAAAAGAATTGTAGTCCTTTATTGGAAAGATTAACTTCTTAAGGAGGTTTATTCCCAACTTAGCAAAGCTCCTTAGGAACATGACTAATATGCTCAAGAAAGAAGTGGGAGTGAAGTGGACTGTAGAAGCTAGAAGATCCTTTGAATTGGTAAAACATGCACTCACCCGGGCACCAATCCTAATCAGCCTGGACTTTTCAAAAGGGTTCCTTATTTTCTCCTTTGCCTCAAAACATATCGTGGTTGTAGTCCCGTTGCAGAAAAACCCAGAGGGACAGGAACAGCCTATTGCTTTTTTTAGCAAGGCTTTAATGGATGCACCCTTGAAATATAACATAATGGAAAAACAGGCCTATGCTTTGCTAAAGGCCTTAAAAGACTTCAGGGTGTATATTCTGCATTCTCACATCATTGCTTATGTGCCTAACATAGTGGTGAAAGACATCTTGTCACAAGACCCAGATGGAAAGAGGGGCAAATGGATTGTTGTAATATTAGAATATGATTTGGAAATTAAACCCACCAAACTCATTAAAGGTCAGGGCTTGGCTCAATTAATGGCTGAAACCAATCTACAAGCCCTTGACATTAACATGGTAGATGCCTTGGATGAACATGAAGAATTACCTGCTCCCACTGTGGAAGAACGGTTCCAAAATTCACCTTGGTATCCTGACATTTTTTATGTACTTACAAATCTTAATGTTCCTCCTGATTTATCAAAAACAAAAGAAAGGTTTCTAAAGTTGAAAGCTAGGAATTATTGCATTTTGAATGAATGTTTATATTGGAAAAATGCTAATGGTTTATTACTTAAATGTTTGCCTGAAGTTGATGTAGAGAGGATCAAGCATGAATTCCATGAAGGAGAGTGTGGAGGTCATATCTACTGGAAAACCACAGCCAATAAAATCCTTAGAGCTGGCTATTACTGGCCCACTCTTTTCCAAGATGTCCATAAAATGATAGTTGCCTGTCACAAATGCCAAATTTTTTAGGGCAAAAGAAAACTCCTTTCTTTACCATTACAACCTATCACTGTTGAAGCTCCTTTTCAATAGTGGGGCCTAGATTTCATAGGAGAAATCCATCCTGCTTCGTCTACCCAACACAAATGGATTCTCACATCCATTGAATACTTCACAAAGTGGATAGAGGCCATCCCTTCTAGGAATGCCACAGATTCTATCATTATAAAATTTCTTGAAGACCATATCCTGTTTAGATTCGGATGCCCTGGGAAGATTATTACTGATAATGCTATTGCTTTTGGTTCCAAAAATATGATTGATTTTTGTCATAGGTATCAGATTACACTTGGTCATTCTACTTCTTACTACCCTCAAGGTAATGGGTTAGCAGAATCATCAAATAAAAGTTTGGTAACCATCATCAAGAAGCTGCTTGAAGAGAATAAAAAGTCATGGCATAACAAGTTGGTGCATGCTCTGTGGGAAAACAGATTGACCACAAAGAATTCCATTGGAATGTCCCCTTACCAGCTTTTTTATGGAGCAGATTCAGTGTTTCCTACCAGCCTAGGTGTACCAGTGATAAAATTAGTCCAAGAAATACATTCAGAAGAGGACATCATGATAAGGAGGATTAATTAGACAATACATCTCCAAAAGACAAGGGAAGAGGTCTACAACAGAGCTCAGAAGGTGCAAGAGAACATAAAGAAGTTGTTTGACAAGAGAACAAAGGCTTGTGACTTCAACATTGGAGACAAGGTACTCAAGTGGGACTCCAGAAGAGAAGATAAGGGTAAACATGGAAAATTTGACAATTTGTGGCAAGGTCCTTACATTATTCAGTCCATAATTGGTCCAAATGCCTTTTTTCTACAAGAGTTAGATGTCACAGATATTTTTGGGGGTGCTGTCAATGGCAGGGTACTCAAGCATTACTACTGCTGAGTTCAACTTTAAAGCTTTCATTTCCATTGTAAATACCATCACTTTGTTCAGTTTCACAAAAAAAGAAAAATATAAAAGACAATAGAAAAAGAAAAGAGGGCGGATTGTAAAAAAAAATAAAGGTACAACCCCATACCAACAAAAAGAGAAAAAAATTCTGAAAGTGTGCAAGCCTAAATGCCACTCCTAAAAAATACATTTCTAGTTAGTCAAACAACTTAATCGTGACTAATTAGTTTTAAATTTACTGCTGATAGGATAGTGAATTCGATTTGCCAAACTGTTTAAACTTGGCTTATCAGTAGATAGATTAGGATAGAAATTAAAGGTTCAAACATGCTCAAAACCTGAACCTAAGTTTCCGAAGAGAGTGACTCCAATCTGTTTCAAAGTCTGATTCAAAAAGATGGAAAATTGATTCTAATTAGCTCAAAATCTGAACCAGTTGACAAAGGAAAGACAACTCAAAAAAGAGGCAAAAAACAGAGCTGTAAAAATGTGAAGGAAGTGCTTGAAACTTTCAGGTCTTAAGCCTTCCATTTTTTGATTTAAATTTTCTGCAAAATAAATATCTATGTGCAGCTTGTTTTTTATGCCATAGATCACAACAAGTCAAACAGTTTAATCTTGGCTTGATTGTTTTTAAATTTCTGTTCTAGAATTTGGCAAATAAAATCTGTTGGACAGTTTAATCCCAATAGATGGTAGATTAGGTAGAGAATTATATGGACTCAACTGTTTAATCTAAGTCCATGGAGAAATAAGGAGTAGAAATAGATTATATTTTCTGTTTTTAAAAGAATAAAATGTTGTAAAATAGTTTTCCAATCCAAGTGCACTCTAATGAAGAAAAAATGTTAGATCAGTAGGATTGGGTAGGTAGAAAGCTTGTGTTGATGAAGATCCATTGTTTTTCAATGCTGCTAACACATTTCAGAGCAAAAGAAGATCAACCAAGCAAAGAAGGCAACCCAATGGATGAGGCATTGATCAGTCTCCCAGAAAATGCAAGTCTGAAGTTCTTGATGTCTTAAAAGAAGGCACCATCCCCAAGTGGAGCCACTGTTGGCCACCTATAAAATTTGTTCTATGAAAAGGTAGCCAAAACATTTGTTGGAGCCTTCAAGAACAATTTTTTCAGAAATGTTATCTCTTGAAGCCTCTTGAAGACATCATCTCCTCTATCCAAAATATGCATTGATGTTCCCATTTCAAAGCTCAGAAAATTATGCTGATTTTATGAGAAAGGACTGCTGCGAAATGCCCTTGTCTCCCCTTCCTCACTCAGAAACTAGCCTTCATTTTTACTCTCTTTTTTCCCATCATTTTCCTCTGTTTTCCATTTTCCTCATCTCCCCTTCATAAAATCACCTTTGCAGAGTCTAAAACTCTTTTTTGAACTTTGCCGAAAACCCCAAAAACCCTTTGAAAACCATTGAAAATCTATGAAAAAACCCATTTTTTATTAAGGGTTTAAGCCCCTTTGGGCCAAGTCTCAACCACTTCATCACCATGCGCCTTGGTGCTGGAACCAAGCGCTAAACCTTTCGGCACTTATTGCATCGGAGAAAATCCAAAGCACACAAGTATGTTTCATTGTGTTAACAAAAGCCCCAATGCGATTAGCTCTCTGTTCATAACCCTCGATCATGTTGTTATCTCATATAACTCTTTGGGCCCGCAATCGGGCGCTAAACCATTTTGAAAATCCATCTCTGATCCGTTATTTCTTTTTTATATCAAAAAACCCATTTACCCAAAGTTTTGGTCTAAATGTGCCGAGTTATGTTTTTTAAATGAAAATGGGTTGATTGAAAGACCGAATCAAACTTTTGATGCGATTAAGTCCCACATATATAAACTCCGCCCCCTCCACTTCACTCCATACAACCTACACCCCGGGACCAAGTGTTGAAGTCCCGAAGCGCTTAATCGCATCGGGGGTTTTTACAATGGGTTGATTGAAAATCCTTACTCCGAAGTTCCGATGCGATTGACCCTTTGTTCTATAATGCCCCGGGCCTATTATTGTTTCATATAATCAAAGGCCCCGCAATCGGGCACCATGACCATTCCATATATATATTAATCCGCCCGACAGCAAAACTTTGTTTTATATTGAAATTTGGGTTTTTCATGAAGTATTAAGGTTTTCTGCCCTATATGATAAAAACAAATATCTGTCGTCGATTTGGAGCCGATCGAAAGACTCGCGCAGCATCGCAATTTTCATTTGGTGCGTTTGTTTGTTCCCCCGATTAGCCATCCCTCTGATTCATTCCTCACCGTTGATCTGATCCTCAGATCAACGGTTAACACGCAATCACATCGCCTTCCCCGATCGCGCAATCGCATCTCCCTCCCTGATCACGTAATCGCATCTGCGATATCCATCGCACCCTTATTTTCTCCCCGCCGATTGCGATCCTCCAATTTAATCTAGATCGCCCACGTGTCCGGATCAGATGGCCCTGATCTTTTCCGCATGCTTTCATCGCCTTTCACCCTTCCACTTTATGTCTTTCGATTAATCCCCACCGTCGATCTCCACGCGATCGACGGATCTGATTTATTCTTTTCCTCCACTCTCCTTTGATTGCCTCTAATGAATCCCAACCGTTGGATGATGCCATCCGATGGCTACGCTCCTCCCCTCACCCTCTGTAGCAGTAAAACCCAAAAATGCAGGATTTCTTAATTAGTTTTGTGTTTTGCAGGTAATTGATGGATTTTCCATTACATTAAAAGGAAAGCCAAAGGCTGGGAATGACGATTCCCGTGCCTTTGATTCATCAAAGGGAACCATTTGCTGGGCTCAAACTCCATGATGTCAATGTTTCAGGAGGCACTGATGCCATATGAGCCCTGTGCGCCCTGCACATCAACAAGACACGACAATGCATAACAGAAACAAAGAGTATCAGTGTTTGAAGATTTCCTAGCACAGTTAGAAGGATTAAGGCACATATTTGCAAAATCAAAGCCTAAATCCATGGATAAAGACATCATAAAGACCGGGAGACACAGGATAAGCCTGATCAGACCTAAAAGACACTTCTCGAGTAAATTAAAGGTGTTTTAGGAAGAGACGAAGACATCTGTCGATCCAAGAAAGCCTCCACCGCCTGAAGCAGAGGCCAATCAAACCCTCTCCAGCTCCTAAAGTTACTTGCAGCCTCACAGAAATCAAAGAAGGCATAGTCACTACCTGAACAAGAGGTGTTCGCCCAAAGACAACCGAACAATTAATACGAATCAAAGATCTTATCTCTAATAGTCGGTAAAACTATTTTAAAGATTAAGAACAACCCATAAGCGAATATTTTCGATCATTAGGCCTTGGGAGAGCAGAAACAGAGTTACTTCAACATGACACCGAGCCTCAAAAGTCAACAAAGGCTCTCATTGAGCTTAATTCATAAATTTACATCAATTTAATACAGACAGGTCATCTGTATATTACTTCATCGAGCCCCTCATAGGCTTAGGAGTCATTAGTCTGTATTAATTGACCCAAGAGATCTTTTATCAGATCCCACCTCCTCTTTCTTCTATAAATACTTCTGTAGAAGATGAGAAAATGTTGGTCTCTGGACATCTGAATGCATGTAATAGTTTCTGAAGCTATTGATGCCCTGTTTACAACTTGAAGATACATAAGCTGGTATGAGAAGTTTGAAGTTGTAGAGACCCACCGAGCTTGCTAAATGTAACTGGTTTGAACATCAAATACAAGCTGCTGATTTATGGGATCCTGATTTATGTCAATGGTGATGTGTTCCTCACTGTTAATAGTTATTTTCATTAATGTTTTCACTCTATCCACTTCTCTGATAAAGAGCAACAAACATAGAGCTAGGATTTACTCTCAACAGTACCCTAATCTTACTGAAAGCTTTATTTCTATGTTTTCTTCATTTGAACGTTCTCTTTAAAGATTATATTAAAGCATGTCGGTTTAAAATCCCTTGCCTGATCTAGATTTCCATTTGTGATTATCATATATGTTTTCCTCTAGAATATGCTGAAAGTAGGATAGTTTAGAAGCACTTACCTAATCTTAAGCTGTTCAAACTATTTTTTAATGTTTTCTAACTGAAAGTATTTCAATGCAGGCTAGTTTAAAAGAACTTACCTGATCTCAGAATACTTTTATGTTTTTCCTTAAGTACATGCCGAAGCAAGATAGTTTGAAAGAACTTACTTGATCTTAGGATGTTCACTGTTCTTCATTTGTTTTTCTCTTCATTTCCTATCTGTTTCATTCCATAAAATCAACTTAAGAGATCCTGTTGACATAAGTGACTTTCCCCATTGATCCTTCTTGAACCTTGCTGTCCAATTAAAATCCTCCTATGACTCCATATCCCAATGGGTTAAAGTTGTCTTTGCCTTTTCTGTCAACCGAATCATTCCTTCACTTGCAGACATCTTCACCCTTTATTTTGAATTGCTTTCACCTTCATCATGTCTTTGTCCAACCAAAAAAAAACAAACAAAACCCATGCTCTTCATAGCTAGCCTAATATCATAACCCAAAAACCTTAAAGATAAATCCCATCCTTGCACTTATCAGAGAGATCCCTCTCCGGATTCAAGAGGGCCAGATCCTTGAATCCCAAATCGGTTTGATGTTCCCCTACAGTTGAAATTTGGCCAATCTTGCTAATTACAAGGTGCTAACACTGGGCACATTAAACAGAGGAGACAATCAATGAATCAGTTTCACTTCAAGATCACAATTCTGTTTCTAGATTTCTGTTTAGATAGATTGTAGGAATAGTTTTAGTTATTTTTGTTTTATTAAGTATCTATTTAAGCCCCTTTCATGCATTTAGAAAGGGTTCCTGAATTTGTAATATTTTGACTTGGAGATTACATTTCTGTACTCCATTGACTCTTATATTTTTATAAAGGATCTCATCTGGTGGTTCTATGGAAAATTTCCTTTAAAAATTGCATTTCTGTATCTTGGAGTCTGTTTTACATTGAAGTTGCTGGATTTGGATATCAAATTACATCGGAAAGTATCAAGATGGATATGGTATTTCTATCTATTCACTGTTAATTTTCTTATGTTATGAGATATTCTCTTTAAAATTTTCTATCATTTATATATACTTGTTTCATAATATTTCTTTATACATATCATTTCTGAGTGTGTAGAAAGATTCATCTTTTACAATATATGCAAATGATATATAAAATGATGAGTACAATGTGCTATTATAACTCTATTTAATTTCTTAAACAGAGTTATCATTATCTGATAATGCATATTTCAATTAAATTATAATACATTTTCATGGTTATTGGTTTAAATGAAACAATTTTAAAGTTGTATTCATATTTGATACCCGGGTTAGTTTTAGAATTATTTATCATTTATAGATTAGATTAGAAAGTTTATTCCAGTCATTTAGTCCCATTTTCCATTCATCCAATAATTCCATCACCAACCCATTTAAGTTATTAGGAAACGGGTCCTATCAATCCAGTCAGAGCCACCACACCAAACGGAAAAGGAGCTGTCCTAAGGTCCCGACCGGGTGGTTATCCCCCAATGTTTGAAGCAGTGAGTTTCGAGGCTTCAAAATTTTTGGTGCTAGAAGGAGGGCATAAGCTATGAATGGCAGATGAATCCAAATCTACAGGCCATTCTAAGAGCAACTCACCCTCATCACCTTCTTCAATTGATTCCACATCTCAAATCACTAGAGAAGAAATTGATAAGAGTATTCAAACACCCACTACCAAAGTCCCAATTCAATCAGATAATCCACCTCCTGAGTCTCCTGAAGTTGAAGCTTTAGTTCATAAACTTCAAGGATTCTCATTATCATTAGAAGAGTCTAAAATAACTGAAGGTAGTGTTACCTCACAATTTGTTTCTTCCAGACCTCTCACTAGGTCACAGAGTGAAAAACTTGGTATTTATCCAAAGGAATTTCCTTTACCTAGTAGAGTTAAAACAAGAAGAACCCCATCGGAAACAGAGAGTGATATTAGTTCTTCATCGCAAATTCAATCATCTGTTTCCCAAGCCCCAGATCAGAAAAGTGCAGTTGTCTCATCATCATCATCTGCTCAAACAACATCTGTTCAAACACCAATTGTCTCTTCTAGTACTTCAACTGTTACTACTCATACACTAGTTGTCACTTCTAGTTCTTCGATCATCATCACAACAATGGCACAGAGACCATGTACTAGACCGGGAGCTATAAATATGGCTACACCTTTACATGATTTACCTGATCATCCTGAAAAATGGCTACCAAAATTTAGTCCAGATATTGGTATACAAGCGGAAGAACAAATCAATAACTTTATGCTTACTATAAATTTGAATGCAGTAGAGCATGAAGATGTTGTAGTCAGGTTATTCCCCTATACTTTGTAAGGGACAGCAGGATCTTGGTACTTTTCCTTACCTTCAAATTCTATTACAAGTTGGGATATGTTCGAAGAAATTTTTTTAACCAAATATGGAGATGATAGATAAATAGCTACCCTAATCAATGATCTCTCCAATTTAAAGACACAACCCAGAGAACCCATCAAAGATTTTAATTCTCGATTCAATAAACTCTTGAATAAGATCCCTACAACATCTAAACCTAGTGAGCAGGTTAGAAGTGAATGGTATATTAATGCTTTCCCCTCAAACATAGAAATTTTTGTAGATAGAGCTGCAAGACCTACTTTAGCTGAGAATATGAAAGAAGCTATTTCAGTTGAAAAATGAATGATTGCTCTAGATAAGAAAAATGCTATTGAGGAAAGAAAATCAAAGAAAGTCACTTTTAAGGATGATTCAAAGAAAAAGACACCAAGAGATCCATATGACATGGAAGGCTTACAGAAATTTCTTGAAACCATGTCTAATGATATGGTTGAGATTAAAAAGAAAGTAGTAGAGACTTCTACAAAGAGACCATACAAAAATTTCAAGAGAAATCAAGTTGAATCTAAACCTCCCAATTCAATTTCCAATGTAGAATCAGAAGAAGAAGAAACTCCTCCAGTATTAGATGAAGAAGAAGAGAAAGAGGAAATAGCTGAATTACATGGAATGTGGGATTTCATTCTCCCTAACTCGGACAGTGAAATAGAACAAGAAGCTATGCCCGTAAGTACAAGGAGAAAATCTACATCAGAACCTGTTCAATCTGTTCCTAAGAAGAAAACTACAACTCCAAGTACCAAAGAAAAATATCTTGCAAAGAAAGCTTCTCCCTTTCCCACTCAGAATCAGCCATCATCTTCTAATCCTCCTACATCAACATCTAAAACTTTGGTGGTATCAGATCCTATGGATTATAACATTGTTGAAGACATGAAAAAGACTAGAGAGAACATTTTTTTACATGAACTTAGCAAACTTAAACATCAACGAAAGCTGCTATTAAAATAATTAAATGCTACACCTATTGGTCCTCTACCAAGTGGTGTAGTTGTCAAAGAAGCTAAAGGGAATGGTAAACCATCAGACAAAGTAAATGCCACAGATACTGTTCTTATTGGAGAAAGATCAAATTCTCAGACGCCTCCTTTTCTGTAGACTTATGAAATCTACAACAAGAATTTGCATAATTGTTTGATAGATTCCGGAGCATCCTCTAATATAATGCCTACTTCATTCTGTGTGAAATTGAATATTGAGCCACAAAAGTCTACATTTCACATTGTACAATTGGATTTTTCTAAAGTTCAAGTTGTAGGAGAAATCAATTTAGTTACCATTAGACTAGCTTCCGATCCTAGGATTTTCCAAAGAATCGATATTCTAATTGAAGATATTCCTGAATTCTATGGATTAGTCTTAAGAAGGGATTGGTCTGCAAAGATTAATGGTTATATCGCAACTGATTATTCACATATGTGGCTTCCCTACAAAGGGAAACCAAATCAAATCAAAATCGAGCGAGAAAAACACATGACGCACATTGGAACTGAATTTGAACAACCAAATGAACTTGTAGCTTTCAACAACAATATTCTTGGAGGTTATTCCATTGAGTCATTCCTTGCGAATTTTACTGCACCACAATCACCCTTTTTTGTAAATACTTTTGTTTCTCAAAATGAAATTTTTTCGCAATCTGATTCTTCTAGAATTGTTAACGTTTCAGATACATTTGTAGATGAACCTATAGATAAGTCTTTATTTTGGTCATTATATTTTGATGGATCAAAATCTAGTGATGGAGCAGGAGAAGGATGCATCCTAATTGATCCAAAAGTATAGAAAACCTTGCTATCATGTAGATTAGAATTTGATTTCACAAACAATACTACAGAATATGAAGCCTTGATTCAAGGGATTTATAAAGCTATAGGGTTAAATGTAAAATACTTGAAAGTATATGGTGATTCCGAAATTGTCATAAGACAAGTAAGGAATACCATCCATTGTCTTTCAGGACATCTCAAACATTATCAAACCCTTGTGCAAGACCTTACCACTCAATTTTTAGCATTTAATATCTCTTCTATTCCTAGAAATCAAAATACATCAGCTGATTTGTTGGCTAATGTTGCATCCAAACTCCTCCCTACTGAAGATTGCAGTCCTGATAGATTTTCAGTAGAATTTATTTTCACCCATCTATTCCCGATAATATCACGAACTGGAGAGTATTCTACCATGATGAGGACATATTGAATTTCTTGACTTTGGAGAAATCCTATCATGAACAAATTATTAATGAAGATGATCATGATCTGCAAATTATTTCAAAAAGTAATGAAAATCCTATTCCTAAATCTGTTGTTAAACTTGAGGATCTATATAATATTAAAGACAAATTCAAGAAAGTTACTAATGCTAAACTTCAAAGTTCAACTTTGAAGTTTGAATTAGTAAATCTTGGCTCTGACTCTAAACCTCAAAATGTTAATCTAGGACTCGATTTAACTCCAAAGGAAAGAAATGCCTTCATCAAACTTCTGAATAGGTATAAAAATGTCTTTGCTTGGAATTATGAAGACTTAAAGACTTATGATACTTCTGTGATTCAACACACATTTCCAATGTTGTCTGATGTTAAACCTGTTCAACAGAAGTTAAGAAAGATTCATCCAAATCCTGAAAGTCAAATCAAAATAGAACTCAACAAACTTTTGAAAGCCAAAATCATTTTTCCTGTAAGGCATTCCAATTGGGTTTCCAATATGGCACTTGTCAGGAAGAAAAATGGTGATATTAGAATCTGTATTGATTTTAGAAATTTAAACAAAGCATGCCAAAAGGATAATTTTCCATTGTCAACCATGGAGAAAATACTCGAAAAGGTAGCTGGTTCTGAACTCATGTCCTTCCTTGATGGATTTTTAGGCTATAATCAAATATTAGTACATCCAGATGATAGGTTTAAAACCACTTTCAGAACCAAATGGGGAACCTATGCTTATCATAAAATGCCTTTTGGTTTAATAAATGCAGGAGATACTTTCGAGAGAGACATGGATATATCATTCAAGGGTCTGATTAATAGATCAATTTTTATTTATCTTGATGACATAACAGTATATTCAAAGAAGAGATCCAATCATCTACATGATCTGAAACAAATATTTGAAAGATGTAGAAGGTTTGGAATTTCTTTAAACCCAAATAAATCCTTCTTTTCTCTCAATGAAGGAAAACTCTTAGGGTTTGTTGTGTCAAAAGATGGTATATATATCAATCCTGACAGAGTTAAAGAAATTTCAGATATTTCTTTACCTCATAACAAAAAATCCATGCAATCATTTTTAGGGAAAATTAATTTTGTAAAAAGATCCATTCCCGATCTTTCTCAAATTGTTTTACCTATGCAGAATATGATTAAGAGAAATTCAGTATTCAAATGGGGGTATAAAGAGAAAGAAGCGTTTGATGCAATCAAACAGGAAATCATTAATGTGCCTGCATTGAATACTCCTTATTTTTCTAAAGATTTTATTCTGTATACTTTGGCCACCGAAACATCCTATGCTGTTGTTTTAACACAGCTCAATGATCAACAAATAGAAGCACCAATTTCTTTCTCCGGCTCGAATCTACAAGGAGCTGAACTGAATTATTCTGATGTATAAAAACAAGCCTTCGCTGTGTTTAAGTAAATCAAACATTTTAGACCTTTCTTCCTAAAAACACATACAAAAATTATTGTCCCATTCTCTGTAGTGAGACAACTATTACTTCAAAAGGAACTAGGAGAAAAAAGGGCTAATTGCGTCACAGCTTTGGAAGAATATGATATTGATATTTAGCTAGCCAAGATTGTTAGAGGTCAAGGTTTTTGCAGATTATTAGTAGGAGCTCACAACATACTATAAAATCAAGATCCAGACAATGTTGTTCAAGTAAGTCAGATAAGTGTTACAGATTCTGAATCACAGTATGCTGATTTGATATTTTACTTGAAAAATGGGTATGCTCTTTCTAATCTCAGCTATAAGAATAAACGTGCTTTAAGATTTAAGACTACTAAATATGAAATCAGTGATGATGTGTTATTCAGAAAGGATTATGATTCAATCCTATTAAGATGTCTTGAAAAGACTAAAGCAAAAAAGGTATTGCAGGAATTACATGATGGACCAGCAAGCGGTCATTTTGGAGGTGATACCACAGCTCACAAAATCATCCATGCTGGATATTATTAGCCTACCCTTTTCAAAGAGACACATGATTATGTGAGGAAGTGCAAAATTTGTCAAACTGCTAGTGGAAGACAAAGGAAGCTAGCTTTTCCTTTGCAACCAGTAAACATTGAGAAACCATCTGAGCAATGGGGGCTTGACATCATTGGTGAGATAGTATCTCATTCTTCCAAACAACACAAATATATCCTTACAGCAACAGACTACTTCACAAATTGGGTAGAAGAAATTCCTCTAAAGGTAGCGAATTCTGATGCAATTATTGATTTCATTGATCAATTCATCATTACTAGGTTTGGTGTACCTAATGCTCTTGTGTTTGACAATGCATCTTATTTTTCTGGAAATAGTATAATGGAATTTTCAATCAAAAGAGGTTTTAAATTGAAATATTCAGCAAATTATTATCCACAAGGTAATGGTTTAGCTGAATCCACTAACAAAAATCTCATCAAAATCATTAAAAGGACCATTGATCAAAATCAAAAGAATTGGCACAAGTCCTTAATTTTTGCACTATGGGCTGATCGTATTACTCTTAAAGCTTCAATATGAACTTCACCTTTCAATTTAGTTTATGGAAAATAATTTGTGATACCATCAAATCTAGCTCTCCCATCATTAGCTCTAGTGCAATTTATTGAAGAAAATCCTTCCTCATCTATTCAGTTGAGATTTGATCAAATCCTTAAATTAGAAGAAGATAGAGAGAAAGAAAAAAATATTCATGAAAAACATCAACATCTTGTAAAATATTCTTTTGATTCAAGTTCCACCAGCTCAAAAAATTTGTCAATAGGTGATCTTGTTCTGAAATGGGATAAAGCACATTAAGAAAAAGGTAAGCATACGAAATTTCAGAAAATGTGGCTTGGACCATTTCAGATTGCTGAAAAGATAGGCTCATATACATTCATACTCCAAGATTTAACAGGAAAGAGAGAATCTCTTCCCGTAAATGGTCTTGTCTTAAATAAATTATTTTCATAAGCAGGTAACCCCTTCTTACTTGTACATATTCCTTTCTGCAATTTTTGTTTGTTTTGTAAATAAAGGTTGTTAATAGTCTCTAATTGACTTTTTACTATTAGAAAATGTCTTAGGAAGAATATTATAAATAATTATTTTGTGTAAATAAGAATTTTTAGGGAAATGATTACAATTTTGGATAGTTTAAAATAAAATGTTAAACTTTGAAAATTTGTTCAAAACATTTGCATGATCTTTTGAAACTTTGAGGAAAATGTAAATCATTATAAGTTTATTAAGCAGAGAAAGGTTATCTTTAAAAAGTAAATACCTTTTCAAGCTTTGGCACTCAAAAAGCTCTGAAAATTGTTATCCATTGATTCTTAAGGATAAAACTATTTCACCCCATCCATTTAGGTTGTGATTTTTTAGAATATAATTCTAAGAAATTATATGGAAAAATTTAAGAGATAATAGGTCTCATCAAGAGCCTACTTACCATGATCATAAGAAGTAATAAAACTGACATTACCAACAATGCAGGCCAAAACAGGGTAATGGCTTATAAAATTAAGACAAGGGGTCTCATCACGAGCCAGCTTGTTCAGTTTAATTACAACTAGTGAATGACATTGTTACTAACTGGCTACCAAACTAGAACAATGGCTCTTAAAATTAAAAAATAAATAAAATACAAAAAACATGAGATAATACGTCTTATGAAATTATTTTTAAAGAGTCATAATCTTAGTTGGATGGGATAATGAATGGTTGATGGTTAAAAGGTAACCCTGTCGAGACTATGAACATTCGCTGGCAGCAGAGGCAATGCCTATGACAATAGAGTATATCACAAAATCTAAACTTGGAAAGGTCCACTTACTTCATTATTATCAACCAATAAAAGCTTGAGATAACCCAAAAATGTTTTTATTCTTAAGGAATTAGAAAGAAATTGTAAGTGATTTTTATTCTTTTTCATACTTAGATTTTATTTGAATTATCCTAAGGTGGTTTTCATTATCTTTAAAAAAATTTACTTACTAGAAATATAGTGTTCATTTTATTTTTTCAGAGATAATTGTTTCTTCTAGTGAATCGCAAATTGTTGTACTGTACAACAACCCTCTCCATTTCTAAAATTTTAGAATAAATTTCATTTAGAAATAGGTCTCCTTTTTCTTTTTAGATAGGAATAAAACACTTAGAGGAAATCTGATCATTTTGAATAAAAATAAAGGTTCATTGTTAAAAGAGCATATATTGCATAGCAAGTGTTTATAAACAAATGCAACATTAAAGAATTTCTGATCCGATGGAATATAAAGACTTTATTACATAAAGGTATTTGAATGGAAAAAAGTCTGATGTACAGTAATCGCAATCGCAAATCGGAGATATCATAAGTTGTATCTTTGTTTTTCAAAAACTCCGATGCAATTGAACCAATCGCAATCGCAAATCGCAAAGGTTTTAAACTTTCATATTTGTTTCGATGCGATGTGATTGATCGCAATCGCATTTCAGAAAAGTAGTATAGAATGCACTCATTTTATAAATCTCTAATGCGATGGGCCCCACCGCCATTGCAAATCGCAAATTGCAGATCGCAAATGTAATCTCTTTATTTGATCAATGGCACAAATTCGATGCGATGTGATCAATCGCAATTTCATTTCGAAGAAACAAGCGATATTCACTCATGATATTATAATCTTCGACGCGATGGGCCCCACTGTAATCGCGATCGCAAAATCGGCTAACATCGTTTGTGACTCATTCCTTTTGAAAAGAGCCGATGCAATATAGATCATTGCAATCAGAAATTGGAGAAAATCATGAAATCTTATTTGTTATCCCTTTTGAAAATTTCCGATGCGATTAATACTTAAGCTTCATATTTTACATTGTGCATATGCTATTTATTCATCGCAATCACGGGATTCAAAGGGAAATTTTATGTTTTCAATTCAAAAAATGCCGATCTCTGATTGTACGTTTGTTATTAATAGAAAATCAAATAAATAATGATTATTGATTCTATTTCAAATGAGTTGAGTGTGACTTCTAAAGAGAGCATTTAGGTTTAATACGGAGATTAATAAATAGAAAATAATGAATAGATCTTTCATATAGTTGTCTTCATTATTCTCTTTCTATCACTTCTGAAAGCTTTTCCTCCATTTCAGAACCAAAGAACACCCAACCCTTTCATTCACAGAGCGAGGGAAACGTTACCAGATATCGAAATATCAAAGAGATCCAGGAAAGAAAAAGGTGTTGTCGCTGCAAAAGACCCTATTTTCACTATGGTACCTAAAGAGAAACCAGCTAAAATTAAGCTGGTTATAGACACGTCGTGCCAAGGTCTTGGAAAACTATCTTGGGAAGAGGTATATAACGTCATTGAAAGGGAAAATCCTAAGGTCACTGTGGCGAAGGCAACAGTTCCTGATGAGGATGATTCAGAGTCTGATTCAGAAAATTCTCTTCAAGCACTTGCGAATTCATTCCTGCACCAAATTGCAGCTTAGGCAAACATTCTCCCATACTATGATGTGATTCAGTGGGTGATTGACAATGTGGCCATCTAGAACATGATGTTTGTTTTAGCTTCTGTAGTAACATTCGGGTCATTTAAAGCAGAAGAAATTAAAGCAATGTACCACCTTCCGAACCCGCAGAAAATCTACAACAAATCCTTCATCAATGAATTTGCTGCAAATAATGAAAATAAGTCAGAGCCGATTAGAGAATGGAGAAGGGATCTTGAAAAGCACAAAAACGAGGCATCAGGTATGTACTCAGTGGAATCCCTTTCGCCTCCATACTGTTATGATGCAGCAATGATGTGCAGATTATTCAGAAATGTCAATTCATCTAGGTTCTCTATACAAATGGTACTTTTAATTCATTCTGCTATAAATTCCAAAATCATGGACTGGGCTGCCATTCTTTCAGATAAGATAGCCAATAGGATTCTTGAGTATAGGAAGGAAAAAAACATAGGAAATACTACTCCTTTTTACTTTTGTGCTTATATTCTAGATGCCCTTTGTTTCAACTTTGAATTTCCCATGTTAGGATGGAGATGGACCCCCAAAGAACCTGTTCCTATCCATATTTACCATAAGTTCTTGTCGAAGGGGGATTTTAAAAACATGTTTATAGTGTTTTTCACGGTTTCCTCATCCTTGTTTATCAAACTATTTTTGGTCAATTTCTTCCCAGGCTTTCTGAAAAAGCTATGTTTAATTTATCTCAGATTGGTGACTGGTTTGGGGAAGAGAAGTTTACATATGTCAGAATTTTTGGGAGCATTGTAGAACCCCATATTTTACCATTGTATATTCCTGATAAATTGTTGGCACAAGAGATTTCCTATCAATTAATAGTAGAAGGTATGTCCAAGTCTTTGAAGAATAACAAGAAATTGATGTGGCCTACCTTTACATTTAATTGTGGAGATTTTACTCTTAATAACTTCACACATGCTGAGAAGGAGGTTATCAAGATAAGAGATCTTAAAATTTCTACAGTTCAAGGCAGGAAATATGACCCAAAGAAGGTGGCTTTTGATTTCACCACTTCAGTTTCAATCACTTGATTTGAGCATGAACCAGATGAGTTTGCTGATTTGTTTGTTTCTGCTGATAATTTGTCCCAAGTTTATGACTTAGCCAAATCTAAATTTCAGAATTAAGAGATTAATAAATTCATGTTATTTAGAAGCCAAAGACTGCTCAAAGCTCCTCTAGATCAATTACGAATTCCTATGCAAGAGTCTGAAAAAAAACAAAAGGAAAAAGAGGATGTATCTAATAAAACAGCCAAAGAAACATCTACCAGTGGGGCCAATGTACAGACACAGAAGGAAGTCACAGGAATTAATCATATTTTTCAAAAAGAGAATACTAATGATAACCTCAATGTACATAGCAATCAGAAATCTATAGCTCAGACAGGAAAGGAAAGCATAGGCACTGAGACCGATGTGCATACTGAGAAAGGGGATACAGGCGATAAGCCTATTGTACAAATAGTGAAAGGAGATATGAGCAATAATCCAGATTTACAACTTGGAAGAGAGAAAACTACTGATAAAGTAGTAGAATCTGCTGAACTTATTGTTTCTTCCCATTTTTTGAGCCAATATAATCAATTTTCCCAACAAATTGGATTGCAAAATAATCCCCAAGTTAAAGATCTGGAAGATTAGGATATGGAAGTAATTCTCGAAAATCCTATAGGTGAAATTATGTTGAAACTAGAGGAAATTCCTCCTCTAGACATATTCTACAGTCCCAAACATAGGGCTATTGTGAGAAAGCAGAGGAAGAGGAGAAGAATTGATCAGGATGCACTTTCAACATCACAGGTGGAGTTTATGAATATTGTTTATAAAGATGCTGAGGTGAATCCATTTGAGGATCTCAGTAAATTATCTCAATATGCAGGTGCCTATAGTGCTGCAACTATAGACAAAGCTTCTGAAGTCTCCCAGTTGATGAAACAAAAATACTTACAGATAGAAATGTTGGAAGAACAGGCCACAGAGCATCAGCAAAATCTTGTTAAGCTAGAAAAACAATTGCAATATGAGGAGCTCAGATCTAAACAGCTAGAAGAGAAGCTTAGCATTGAAAAGAAGAATATTGATGAACAAGCCTTGAGAACACAACAACAATTGAGCCAAGAGGTAGAAAAGCTACAAAATCTTCTGCAAAGTGAGAAAAATACAAAGATTGAACAAGAGAAAATATTCCGATCAGCATTGGACAAGTTCAAGGATTATCCTAAATTAGAGCAATTCAAAAATGAAGCCCTTGAAACAAAAAAACTGCTATTTCAATAGTTGAATGAGTTTTGTCTGAAATAGACACAAGCTAAGCCTTTGTGCGAAATAACATCATCTTTGATAGATGAAGCAGTCACACTCAAGAAAGAAATTGATGATGCTGATGATAAAATTTCTGAGTTCCTTTCATGGTAGGATACAGAGCAGGGAAGAAAAGCTAGTCTTCCCAGAATTGAGGAGAGACACAAGGAAATTTTAATTGCGGAATGGAAACAACAGTTGATGAAATCAAAAAGAGCCATATCAAGAGATAAAAGTATGATGAATAATATTACACAACTGGTTAATGATAGCTTGTATGCCACTAATTTGATCTCAGATTGTACCCCAGGCAAATTACCAAAAGTAAAAGAAGCTGATTCCAGGTGGAAGGAAGAGATAATCAATAAGAATCAACAGATTAGCAAACTTCAAGGAATTTCATGGGATATTATTTGGACTTATATAATCAAGCCACACAGCCAAAAGATGGCCATCAAATTCCTTTCGAATGTTATTCATTGTCTCATTCCTAAATTCTCTGATGCTACATATACTAGGCAGCTACATTCAAGGCTAATTCATCCAACAGAAGTGAAATATATGCTCAAAATCTACCATCTGGGCACATTAAACACAAGATACAATCAATGAATCGGTTTCACATCAATATCACAATTATGTTTCTAGATTTCCGATTAGATAGATTGTAGGAATAGTTTTAGTTATTTTTTGTTTTATTAAGTATCTATTTAAACCCCTTTCATGCATTTAGAAAGGGGTCCTGAATTTGTAATATTTTGACTTGGATATTACATTTCTGTACTCCATTGACTCTTATATTTTTATAAAGGATCACATCTAGTGTTTCTATGGAAAATTGCCTTTAAGAATTGCATTTCTGTATCTTGGAGTCTGTTTTACATTGAAGTTGCTGGATTTGGATATCAAATTGCATCGGAAAGTATCAAGATGGATATGGTATTTCTATCTATTCACTGTTAATTTTCTTATGTTTTGAGATATTCTCTTTAAAATTTGCTATCATTTATATATACTTGTTTTATAATATTTCTTTATACATATCATTTTTTAGTGTGTAGAAATATTCATCTTTTACAGTATATGCAAATGATATATAAAATGATGAGTACAATGTGCTATTATAACTCTGTTTAATTTCTTAAACAGAGTTATCATTATCTGATACTGCATATTTCAATTAAATTATAATACATTTTCATGGTTACTGGTTTAATTGAAACAATTTTAAAGTTGTATTCATATTTGATACCCGGGTTAGTTTTAGAATTATTTATCAGTTATAGATTAGATTAGATAGTTTATTTCTGTCATTTAGTCCCATTTTCCATTAATCCAATCATTCCATCACCAACCCATTTAATTTATTAGGAAACTGGTATTATCAATCCAGTCGGAGCCACCACACCAAATGGAAAAGGAGCTGTCCTAAGGTCTCGACCGGGTGGTTATCCCCCAATGTTTGAAGCAATGATTTTCGAGGCTTCAACACCTCCTTGGGGAGGTTCTTCATGGATCTGAAATATGATGAGATAAAACCCATCCTCTTCAATATTCTGATCTCTTGGGCTAAGACTCACAGGCTGAGCCAAGAAAGTTGCTCTGATACCATTGTAATATCCCAAAATGGGAACTGCTAGCAAGGCATGACTGGAAAATGAATTTTCTAGGAATGGATGATATAGGATTTGAAACCAAGACCTATATCCCTTAGATAAATGTATCTAAGACATAAATCCAGGAGGTGGCTCAAAAGAAATCCCTCTTGGTGGGTTAAACAGATCTCCCACACCTAGTTGTCTTTAGAAAATGCCCGATGAAGGGCCTCCAAAAATGTATGAACATACAATGGAATAATAGCGTTATTTTATAGACATGAACACATGAAGATATGAATGGCCAAAAAATGTATAATATAGCAGAAAATTTATACAATTATTTGAGGAATCACTCGCTCAATCTAGGCAATGAGAGCCTTAACAAAACATGTACATGAAATATGAGATATACTACTAAACTGAGAATGCCCTAGGCTATGACTGCGCAGCCTATAGAGAATGACTGTTGCAAAATGGTGTCAATACACAAATATGACAATATACAACTCAAATAAAATAGGGGGAGAAATGTCTCAACCCCTGGGACAACAATACAACAATCCTTAGAAGGATTGGCTAGAATATAAGTACAAATTGCAAATCTGCAGAAATGACGAAGTTGCTGGGCAGTAGCTGCGACTCAGAAAATAGAAGTGGATGGAGGTAGCTAAATATGCTACAAATGATGGCTAAATCTCATTCGATGGATCTTCCAGGTGAAAGGATGATCCAATCCCTGAGGATCTCACCCTCCAAAATAGTGGTGCAAACCCCCACTGCAGATCACACTTAAATAACACAGTCTGGAGAAGGGACTACGCTGTTGATGATGGGAGATGCTTAGCCTGATGCTAATATATGAAAATCAGCTCTGAAACCTTCCTCACTAACCTTCCTGAGGAATAGAAACTCCCTCCTATGAAAGATGAGACAAGGAATGGTGTTGTGGAACCCTCCACTGCAATACCCAGCAACACTACGTTATACTTCAATAGAAATAACGCAGTGACTGAAGGAAGTGGCTTTGGCCTTGAGCCAAGATGTGGAGAAATGAAGTGAAATCCTTAAAGAGGCCTCTCAAGAAGGAGAGGAAATCCTAAGTAGGAATCCCTCATGCTAAACAGCACTGCAACTCAGTTGAACAGCCGAAGACTGCAAATAATCTTCTAGACAAAAATCAATATACTCAAAGATGTCTCACTATAGCTGCCTCATCCTCCTTTTATGCAAGTGAATGCCTGTTTGCCTTGGACCCCACACATTACGGTTTCTTCCACAAATAATCTTTCTCCCTCTCAAACTATGTTGTCTTCCCAAGAAAGCCACACCCTCTTAGGCAGCGCTATTGACTTGGTAAAACTTGACCCTGTCCTCATGCATTTTCCCCCTTTTCACACTGGAAGGTGCAAAGCTAAGCTGCTCTAATGATCCCTTTCACATTGTGAGGTATTTTATTCCTACTCATGGGTCTCCTCACCCATTTTATTCACCTCCTAGATGATATGAGAAAAATTAATGTTCCAATTAAATTTATGAAAATTTTGGAACGTTACACATAGGGTCATCATAACCTGACCGCGTTTATCATCACCTGACGTTGCACATGATAAACGTCTGTGTTGGTTGGTAGAGCCTCCCCTCCATGGCGCTCGTCACCCAAAGTAGACCATATATCACATCTCAAGTGACACCATGGCCATACCATTTTAGTCCGGGAAGCGCCTCGTGCCCATCCATTCGTCATGCATAAGGTCAAATTTACCATTCAAACTCAAACTCTCTTCCCAAACGATTAGGTTGTACAAGTAGATTGAAAGCGCACCTCCTCACATCGCATTTGGCCCACCATACCTATATCAACATAATCCCATCTGCGACACTTCTTCATCTGCTTCATCAAACCTGCACATGAGACCAACCAATGGGACCCCCACCCCCAGCAAAACATCGTCCTCACACTTTCAGTGAGTGAACCCTTTCATGTTTTTGGGTACCTGTCTCTATGTTTTGTACAAATCAAACCTCATCATTTTATTCTTTTGGTAAGTGTACAAAGACTGCCAACGATGCCCTTCACCTCTTCACCCTCATATGTCGTCTTTTCCCCCATGGCAGCAATCCCTCATTCCCCTTGGTCGGAGTATTTTACCCCCATGCATGCACCATCACAACATTAAAAGCCAGTTCACACCTACCCTGGAAGTCCTACTAAATCTAGGGATTTTCCTTTCAGAAATACCGAGAACTGTCACCAAGCTACTAAAAATATACTCCGACCTTGAGCCATTGAATCCCCATCATCCATTTTCAGTCACCTCTCACCAACATGCCTATGTTAAACCCATCACATCTAGGTCCTCGACCCCTCAGTTTAGTGACCCATGGTTCGATTAAGGCTTCCTTTTTGTCGACCTCGACACCTGTTTTCCGAAAAGGAAGAGGTACCTTGGATCACCCCTCCCCATGCAAAGGGGTATCCTGGAGTGGCACTGTGGGAAACATCATTGTCCATAGATGTCATCGATCCTCCTAACATTTGACTACAACAAAAGCTTTCATGTCATGATGGTATCGTACCTTTCAACCATTGAACTTTGATCATATCCGTCGAAGACTCGTGCCTCCATAAGCGTCTCTGCCAACAATGCTTACACAGGAAGGTCCCAACCAATACATATGTAGTTTATGCATATGGGTACCACATTCCACCTATCTTCAAAGAAAAAATGCCCCTGAGGGCATCAATAGTTGTCGTCAACAACCGTCAACATCAATACCATAGTAGTGACACTGACAACACATCTCTGTCAATTTTGTTTAACTAGCCATAACATCACGAGCATGGGACATGCCCGCCTTGTTGAAATTTTGTATATATGTGTGTATATTTTATTTTCTTGCAGGGGCCCCTTAGGCCATGGTCATCTAGGAAATGGTGCAAGGTGTTGTCAATTCCAATATTCATGCAGGCCTCTTTCTCTCTCTCTCTGCGCATGATACATAAAATAAACTATAATGTATTTCGGCGATACAGTTCTTTCTAGACCTCACACATTAGGGGGAAACCGTTAACATTGGAAAATCGTACAACAGAAGATGGCATTAATTAATTTCAAGCCTAAGGATTTACAGAGCAGGAACACATTATGGAATCAAGAAAGTATTTAAAATCTCTAAGGTTTTGAGAAAATTATATTTGAACTAGTCATAAATGGTGGATTGCGTGCTTAATCCTTCGAGAAGAGTGCCTTCTGCGCACCTTTTTTCCTGATAAGTGCACATTCCTAGAAATGGAAAAAAGTCACTTTCCAGGACCACACCAAGCAAAGGACAGTTACTCCTTATATGAAGCCGCTTAAGGATAGCCACCAGCGCCCCCCTGGACATCATGTGAGCACACAAAAGAATATGTGAAGCCCACAATGGAATCATACTTCTCCCTTGGGTCACCATCCATCATGTACCAGGGGAGGGAAGGAGGATTTGAAACTCCCCTATATAAAGCCACCAAGAGATGAAGAAATGGTGATCACATTGTTATGCTGGCCAAAGTTTCCCAAGCAACACCAACAGTGTGTGACTCGAAGCTAGAGCTGAAGAGGAATCGATCGTTGGCCACCCGAAAATCCTAGTCCACCATGTCAGAGAGAGAGAGGGAGACTGCATCAAAGGCAGAGCTTGGAAGGCAACATCCTTGAATCGAGACCTAGAGCCACTGCCCAGGTGCCCTTTGGCAAGTGGGTAAAATTTCTTCTCCATTTAAAATGTTTAATAAGAAGAGGCCTTTGAGCCATCATTAGTATTATTATCATTTTGAATCTCTTTGATAGCTACTGTATATTTGTATTTTATTTTTTAGTTTAACCAGAGCATACTTTAGCATACTGTTTCCATTAGATTTAATGCTTTTGATCTCCACCACTTTTTGCCTATAACCAATATTTTAAAGAGTATACCACACTCTTTAAACTGGTGTGATTTCATACACCCGTGTGAAAAATACACCACTACATTTAGTCCTCATTAATTTTTTCCTTTTAGATGACTAAATTCTTATCCTAGATTTCTAGATGATCAGGAGCTCAAGTCCAAGCCATGGAAAAAGGCTAAAAAATGAAAGTGTTCAAAATTGGTTGAAACCAATATGGTTGCATAGGTCTCGTCTTCCTGATTCCAGCACCACAAACGGTTCGAAAAATGGACACCGTATGAAGAAGTTATTCCACTTTTAGTGGAGTGGGTCCGATGGAGCACGTAGGTGCTAGCCCTCCTCCCATGGAACCTCATCATATGACCAGTGTGGGAGCTTAATGTTAAGAGCGCTTAAGGAGCCTAATCTCAAGTTTAATATTTAATTAAACTTCAGTTAAGTGGATTTTAATATGGCGGAGATTCTGGAGGCGCTCCCAAATTTAGGCGAACTTCCACTTTTAGTGGAGTTAACTGGCAGTTGCCCCACATTTAGTGGAGGAAATTGGGGCAAAGTTGTTTTGGTCATAAATTTCTCATTACTCAACCTTTTGGAATGAATTTTTTTTTTATTTCATATTTTCTCAGCCTTTTGGACTCAATGGCATAGGTTTTAGAGCCATCGGAGCTCATTTTCGACCTGTTTAGCTTCGGAGAAGCTTTTTGAGCCACTAGGGCCATTTTGGGTTTTGAGTTTGGTTGAGCTGTGGGTAACCTTTTTTGGTGAAAAAAAAATCATTTTAGACTGTTTCCTACATTACAGAGCCATTGGAATAGGTCTTAGCTCTGTTTGAATATTTTCAGAGGCCGAAAAACTTTAGGAGAGTTTTCAGGGCCACTAGGGCCATTTTGGGTTTGGAGCTATTTGGAGTTGTGGTTATTAGTTGGAGGTGAAAAAAAGCTCTATTTCAGATAATTTAGACCTTATGAAGCCATTGGAAGAGTTTTTAGAGGCATTTGAGGACTTCTACAGCCCGAAAAGTTGCATAGAAGTTCAAAGCACCAACAGGACATTGATGAAGAAATCATTGTTTATGGTAATCTTTCACTGTTTAGTGAATTTGAAAAGGCATTCTTAGCTTTTTACTACCTTCTGAATCAGTTTATATATTCATATTTTTTTATTGAGACACTTATAATCTTGTATTTCATTTGAGAGCTTTTAATACAAGAGGACAAGCCCATTTTGGGAGGCTTGATCCAGGAGATGTAGCCCAAGAGTTAGGGTGAACTCCTATATCATATTGCTGTTGTGTTTTGATATTATATTGCTGAATATTGTTGATGATACCCATGTTAAGTTTCAGCAAAAAAAATTACACTTATGATACATAAACAGTGAAAAGACATACACCATTTGCAAGCTAAATTTCCGCATAATGTCAAGTTTAAAGCAAGATCATTTTAATTAAATCTGAGTGTTTACTTCTATTATTTCTTTAGGCAGAGTCTGTAAGAGGGCCAGGTAGCCTCTGGATTCATCCTTTCTTTGAAAGGTGAAATATCCGGTAAATGCCCCTACAGTCTATCTCTGTATTAGAAATATGAAGTTCTCACATTTTCAGATTTAAACTTAGAGTATTTTTGCACTCATTTACATAGTTGAAAATGGATACCTTGCACCCTTTTCAAGTATCTTCCATTTTCAGATCAGATGGTATCAGAGCTCGAGTTGAGCATTTGTTATTGTGCAAAAGGTTTTAAAATAGTGTAAGAAATTTACTGTTTTATTGGTTGCAAAATGGCTGCTTGAATGAGAAGGGGTCTTTTCTGACATTTGGTTAAAAGCTTGTCATTTGTTTGAAAGCTTTGAGGACTTTTCTTTGGAAGTTCCTTTTGGTTGTTTTGACCATTCACATAATGTCAACTTCTTCTACAAGTGAAGTTTCCTCCTTCACGAGATTCTTCAATGATGACATGAAGAATGAGTTCTTTAAGGTGAAGGACATGGTGCAGATTCTCCTTGAGGATCAAAGGGAAAGTATTCAACTTCATGCACAATTGATAGCTATGCAAGAAGAGAAAGAAGACATTCTTCAAATACTGCATGATATGGAGTTGCAGCTTCTTCAAGCTCAAGAAGCTTTGTCCAAGAAAATACCTCATCTTCAGGATGTAAATCATGAGGTAAATCATTCTGATTTGTCTTCAGTTTCCTCTATTGAAAAGTGTGTTGGTTCTTTTGAAAGGCATACAAGAGGTATTGGGTCCAAATTGATGTTGAAAATGGGCTATCAAGAAGGAAAAGGTTTGGGAAAGCATGCACAAGGCATTGTTGAGCCTATTTGTGTTGTGGAGCGTGCCAAGAATATTGGTCTTGGCTATGAGCAACTTAATGGTGAAGCTTTGAGCACATGCATTCAAGAATGTGATGCAAATTTGAAGAGAACATTTCTCCCAAGTTCTCAATTACATCAATGTCAGGATGACAATCTTCCTTACCATTGTTTTAGGCCATCATTGCAGCAAAAGAGGTATAATCATTCACATGATCAATTTGATTATGTTTCAGCAAAGAATGATCATTTTTCTTGTTCAAATGAAAGAAAATTTTGTTGCACATTTTGTGGTGGAGTTAACCATGTTGCTTCAAGATGCTAGTTGAAAAAGAAAGCACACAGGAAGCAGAAGAGGCAAAGAGAACTTTCTCAGAAAGTTCTTAAGAGTTGCACAGTTTTTCAAAGGAAGGGACATGATGTCTCTCATTGTTGGAATTTGCATCCAACAAATCGTCCAAAGCATATGCAACTAAGGGACAAACAGTTTGGCACAAGTGGATCTATGGAGTCCATTATCGATGTGGAAATGGAAGATTCACATGAAGAATTGCAGTTGCAGAAAAAGACGCCATGGAGTTGGCTTGGTAGGAAGTGGATTAACTTCTTATTGCAGTAAGTCATTACTCATTTTGTACATGCAAATTTCAGATTGGTATGCATGTATTTCAGTTGAAAAATTGATGCCATATTGCATGTATAAGAAGTTTCAGTTGAAGGAATTTCTTTGTTGTTGCAAAATTTCGCCATGGAGGTGTAAAAGATGAGTATGATACTCACTTATGTTGCAGCAATGTCTTTTGGTTCAGCTCTTGATCACCCACATGTTTTTGGGATGATGTACTTATTGGTATTTGAAAAAGAAGAGTTGAAGTTGCACATGTACATAGAGGTTGTATGTGTAATTAGCGAACTGTATATAGTTCATTGTACATGATACATACACATGTGTTTGTCAAGATTTATCTTGTTGTTTATCGACTTGTGTTGATTGTGTCATACATGTTTATCGACTTGTGTTGATTGTGTCATACATGTTTATCGACTTGTGTTGGTTGTGTGCACACTTGTTATATATTTTGTGTGTCAATTGTATAGCACATTTCATTGTCAAATTGTTGTTGATGTCGTATGTTGCACAAGATGCTTTTGGTGTCGTTTGGTGCAAAGAACGAAGTGTCAGTGCAAAGCAGTGTAAGATTCCATGAGTTGGAAAGGCATGCAAGCAAAGAGGGCACAAAGTTTAGAAATTATCATTGCTGGTTTCATTCTGGCAGATTGGTATGGCGAGAAAACTTGGTCAGGATTTGGCACAAGTACATGGCTCATTCAGCAAAATTCGCCATGTGAACAGTTGGCAATTCAAGAAAAATTTTGAAGGCTGAAGAGAACAGGATGTTGTTATTCTCTCATTTTCTGTACTACAGTTCAGTTTCAGAATTTTAGTGAGCTTTTGGGGTCCAAAAGCCTCTCATTTGGGAGGTGTGATCAGGAGCTCAAGTCCAAGCCATGGAAAAAGGCTAAAAAATGAAAGTGTTCAAAATTGGTTGAAACAAATATAATTGCATAGGTATCATCTTCCTGATTCCGGTGCCACAAAAGGTTCGAAAAATGGACACCGTATGAAGAAGTTATTGCACTTTTAGTGGAGTGGGTCCGACGGAGCACGGAGGGGCCAGCCCTCCTCCCATGGAACCTCATCATATGACCAGTGTGGGAGCTTAATGTTAAGAGCGCTTAAGGAGCCTAATATCAAGTTTAATATTTAATTAAACTTCAATTAAGTGGAGTTTAATATGGTGGAGATTCTGGAGGCGCTCCCAAATTTAGGCAGACTTCCACTTTTAGTGGAGTTAACTGGTAGTTGCCCCACTTTTAGTGGAGGAAATTGGGGCAAAGTTGTTTTGGTCATAAATTTCTCATTACTCAACCTTTTGGAACGAATTTTTTTTTGATTTCGTATTTTATCAGCATTTTGGACTCAATGGTGCAGGTTTTAGAGCCATTGGAGCTCATTTTCAACTTGTTTAGCTTCATAGAAGCTTTTTGAGCCACTAGGGCCATTTTGGGTTTTGAGTTTGGTTGAGTTTTGGGTAACCTTTTTTGGTGAAAAAAAAGTCATTTTCGACTATTTCCTGCATTCCAGAGCCAGTGGAATAGGTCTTAGCTCTTTTTGAAGATTTTCAGAGGCCGAAAACCTTTAGGAGAGTTTTCAGGGCCACTAGGGCCATTTTGGGTTTGGAGCTATTTGGAGTTGTGGTTATCAGTTGGAGGTGAACCAAAGCTCTATTTCAGATAATTTAGACCTTATGAAGCCATTGGAAGAGGTTTCAGAGGCATTTGAGGACTTCTACAGCCCGAAAATTTGCATAGAAGTTCAAAGCACCAGCAGGACATTGATGAAGAAATCACTGTTTATGGTAATCTTTCACTGTTTAGTGAATTTGAAAAGGCATTCTTAGATTTTTACTGCCTTATGAATCAGTTTATATATTCATATTTGTCTATTGAGACACTTATAATCTTGTATTGCATTTGAGAGCTTTTAATACAAGAGGACAAGCCCATTTTGGGAGGCTTGATCCAGGAGATGTAGCCCAAGAGTTGGGGTGAACTCCTATATCATATTGCTGTTATGTTTTGATATTATATTGCTGAATATTTTTTCTTATACCCATGTTAAATTTCAGCAAAAACAGTTACACTTATGATACATAAACAATGAAAAGACATACACCATTTGCAAGCTAAATTTCCGCATATTGTCAAGTTTAAAGCAAGATCATTTTAATTAAATCTGAGTGTTTACTTCTATTATTTCTTTAGGCAGAGTCTGTAAGAGGGCCAGGTAGCCTCTGGATTCATCCTTTCTTTGAAAGGTGAAATATCCAGTAAATGCCCCTACAGTCTATCTCTGTATTAGAAATATGAAGTTCTCACATTTTCAGATTTTAAACTTAGAGTATTTTTGCACTCATTTACATAATTGAAAATGGATACCTTGCACCCTTTTCAAGTACATTCCATTTTCAGATCACTAGAAACAAAATTCAAGAATCTCATGAGTTCTAGAAATCTCACCGCCTTCATTATCCTTATGATACTTTTTTCACTGTCTACTGCTCTACCAAGGCATGGCCAGTCTATCACTACCAGAAGACCAAATCATGGACTTATGTCACTCATTATCACTATGTTTTCCACCTCTGACCTTACCACTTTGTTTTTAATGGCCTAACCCTTCTACCTATACCTTGGATCACCAAGTAGCCTAATGTTTTCCCCTATTCAACAAATGCCTCAAGCAGTAGTGATTTTAAACTACCTTTCTAGGCTCTTTAGATAAATCAAAGTTATCAGTTTCTAATATTGCAATGCATGAAGGTTGGTGAAAAATCCGTTTCATACCTTCAAACCCTAATTCAAGTTTTTAGCCAAAGACCAAGTCCAAAAATCATCCCAATAGGTCATGTAAGGTCTCTTAGGTTATTAATTGTTTTGGCATTCTAGACTCACTATTTTACATATGCACAAAGATAAAATCAAATGAAAAGGAAGGTTATGCTCATGATTGTCCAAAGGGTATAAAAACCTCCAAGAAAAAACCCCCTTGCTCAAAGCATAAAGTATGCAAAGGGATAGTTTCCTATCTTAAAACATTTCTGCATGAATAGTTTATGATGGTCATCAGCAGAAGAGAGGCTAGGTGAGAAGCCAAACTCCTCAAGGACAATCACAGTAGAAGAGAAACAACATGCCTAAGTAAACAAACAGTATCAGTGGTTTTATGACTGATTGACTATAAGGTGTTGCCTAGCAAGATGTCTAGGAAAAAGATCAAAAAGATAGAGATACATCAGCACCACCAAGCATGAAACCAAAGTCTCTAGAAATGATAAATGAGAAAAGGAAAAAGGCCCTAAAAAAATAGAAGTTTAGGAAGGTGGGAAAAAAGTGAAATGAAGGTCTTAAAACTCCATTATAATGACAGAAGGCATTCAAAGGGTGTCTAAAAGGAGAACCCCATGATTAAAATATGACAAAGGGGGTTTTCACTACAACAAAGTGGAAAAAATATTAAAGGGTATATGTGTGAAGGATACTTAAACTTTCAAAGTACATTCACAGGTCTACAAAATGATCAAAAGAAGGAAGGCAGGAGGTTGAAGGTAAAAAAAGATATCAAATGGAGCATAAGTTCTACTTTTGAGTGTTTAAGGTACCAAACTCCAAAATAAGTGTAAGAAGATCAAAACACTGCTTAATGGCACCACCAGCAAGCGGAAGTGGCCAAAGGGAGAATAAAATCACTTTTTGAAGATCACCCACAAAAGACCATTACCATGCTTAAAACACCACCTACAATGGGAAAAGGAAATATCAGCAAAGGGGATAAAAGACCAAAAGCAAAACATTAGTAAAGTGGGTTCTTGGTCTTAATTATTTTTTTCCAATGGTATAGAAAGACTGTGGTTATCATTCAAACCCATTTTTCATATGCAAGAAAGAGAAAAAAACTTCCAAGCAAATAAATCAGGGTTTCTGGCGAAGTTTTGGGCAGGAGAAGCCCTGTGCTACGCTCCTGTAGAGCCGCGTTACGTGCCTATTTCTTCTCCCCGTGCATTTTTCTACTGAGCACTATGCTCCTATAGCATTGTGCTACACGTTTATCATGTGCATGACTACTTGACCAACCCTGCCAGAGCAGCTACACACAGGGCCATTCAGGCCTGCATAGAAGAACGCTTGACAACATGCAAGAGCCACCCGGTGCTACGCTTTTCGCGTTCAGAAGTAACCTGACGTTATTGATAGTATGAATCTTAATTCCAAGTGTACGAAAAAATACCACTGTACTGCACATAACAAACAACCCTAACAATAGAAATGATTGCTAATATCTTCATATCTGCAGTTAGGTGATCAAGATAAATGCTGCAAAAATCTAGATCTATGCATTAGAAGACATTAAATAGTAGAAAAAAAAAGATTCACTCCATGCATCCAATAGACAAGACAAGAATATATCAAATGAATTTTTTATTAATGGCACCTGGGAGGAAAACACAAGAGGGTGTTCTCAGTTCTCCTCAATGGGATGGGTTCTTGTAAGTCCTCAGCACTTCATATTTAGAATTCCTCTCTCTTGATGGTGTAGAAAACCTAGACAAAAATGGAAAAGTATGGCTATGATGGTGGATCAATAGCCAGACCAAGAGTTAAGATCCAAAGTGATATTTAGGCAAAAAAAGGTGACAAATGAATGGGAAAACCCTTCTATTTATAACAAAATATTGAGTTAGTCTAGATATTGGTGCATAATTAAAATATTATTAACCAAATCAAGATCCAAATTTTATGGAATATTTTATTATATTTGTTGGAGGGAAAAGGAATTTGACTTGAGTCAAATCCTCTTATTTGTAAATAATAAATAAATAAATGATTTATTTATCATTTTAAGGATGTGATTAAGTAATAATAAATAAATAAATGATTTATTTATCATTTTAAGGATATGGTTGAGTAATAATAAAATAAATAATGATTTATTTAATTATTTAAGTGAGATTTAGTCATATTTAACAAAGAATATTATTTAAGTAATGTTTAAATAATTATTCTTAGAAAATAATAAGATAAATAATGATTTATCTAATTAATTTCCTTGTTTTGGGTTAAATATAACTAGGAATATTAATTAAACTACTGTTTAACTAATTATTCCTTGAAAAAAATTAAACAAATATGGATTTATTTAATGTTTCCCCGTGGGGTTTCCTGTTTAGATCATAAACAACTTATAAAAGGTTGTTTACTAAGTTATTTTTCATAGTGAATGCGATTTTACCTGGGGTAAAATTGGTCTTACTTGGTGTACGTGGGTCCATCTAATAATAATGGATTATATGACCAAAAAATGGTGTAAGAGATTTCCCCCCAACGTGCGAGCGTTAGGAGCTAATTGTATCACCGAAGTACGTTGTAAGAACTCAATCACTAGACAACAACATGGAAGTAAAAGAGAGAGGATTGTAAGGTAGACCAAAGTGCTGAAAGAACTAGACCCTGAGGAGGTGACTTGCAGGTGCGACAAGTCTTTTTAATAAGTGAGTACCTGCTATAGGCAGTGGGGGAGGCATACCTATGCCCGCTGAGGCAATAGTACAAACAATAAGGTGTCCGGAAAGCCATGAGACGGCATAATGCTGGCATAAACATGAGCCAAATAAATAACATGATAATGAATCCCACATACATATTCCACCTGGGATAACAGCCAGGACTTATACAATGATATCTGAGTACATGAGATATAAATGCAACCCAGAGGCCCCTGAAAACAGGGAAGGGCTCTAAAAATCTAACCGATACATGCAAACAAAAAATCACTGCAAGCGGCTGAGGCCGACATCATCAAATGTATGGAGCTGCATCGAAGGCTATAATGAAGAGGTCATCCGAGTGTGTGGGGGGCTACTTGTAGGACCACCCCCTCATGAGGGCTAAGACATCTTACACACCGATGTCAGGTGTTGCATCACTGAACCATCAAGGATACAGATCTCGATCATGCTGAAAGGAGCTGGAGCTGAGAAAAAATCAAGTCAAAGGGAAATAAGGAATCCCTTTGCCTAATCTGAGTCACCGAACAAGAGTGGAAGCTGGAACCAAGGTACACCTGCCCTCTAGACCTGTCTTCTGGAATGAATGAGCTAATGTCGACAGAAGGAGGTCCGCCTTAGGTGAGACAATAAGGGATCCTCGACTAAGTCACGAGAGAAAATAGTAGAGTGACTGACAGACTGACACCGATGATGATGATGAAATGGGAGGGACTGAGTAGCGAACGGACGACTTCCCTTGTTAGAGCATAAATGGCATGGATGAATTGGCAGCACCTGACACAATATCATGAGGGATAGGGGGAAGTGGGACTGAAGGCCATAATGTGTGACACGAGAGAGGGAACAAGCAATGAAGGATGGAGAACTATGGCGAGATGCGAAGGGACTTGAGATAGAATCCATGAAAGCAATGATGACTCAACTCGGATGCTCTAAGAAAGGGTGACTCGATGGTGCTGCCACACAGAAAAAAGGGTCCAATGGGGACCGTGAAAGCATGAGTACAAGATGGTAACTCATGACGAAAGTTGACACCAGTGTGAAAAATTATGGGCGCAACATGGTGCCTTTGGTACGAGTGTTGCAAGTGAAGAAATTTGATTTTGAGGAAGGGTGAAGTGGCGCTTCTTGGAAAAAATGTGTCCTAGTGAAGTATCAAATCACTAAAAAGCATGGGCTAGCTATCTAAAGAAAATAAAACATGTGTTACGGGAAGGAAATGTTAAGGGTAATACTTCTTTAGATAGAGTGCATTGTGAGGATTGGGAAGGGGGTGGCCTTCGAAGTCCTCTAATAGATATGCTCCCTTACCTAAATCCTTACTGATAATGTAAGGTCCTAGCCATAATGAGTCAAAATTTCCATGACCAAGGACATCATGGGCCTGGTCATACACTAGAAAAAGGTCACCTTCGTGAAAAATACGAAGTTGGACTTTTCGGTCATATTGAGCTTTGGTGCGTTTCTTAGCCGCCTAAATGGTTTACAATGCAACACGACAGTCTTTGGAAGCACGTTCAAGCATGATAAGTCGTTGTTCTAAAGGTTGGGTGTCAGGGAGAAGTTCGACGGCGAGATGAAGGGAAAGGATTTCACACTCGATCGGTAAGATTACCTCCTCTCCAAAAACAAGGTGGAAAGGAGTGAACCCGGTGGCGGTTTTAATAGAAGTTCTATAGGCCCACAAAGTAGGGAAGAGCATAATATGCCAATTGGTTTTGTGCTTATCCACCATCCGTTGAAGTATGGTTTTAAGAATTTTATTGACTGCTTCAACTTGGCCATTACCTTGGGGGTAATAGGAGGAGGAATATTGGTGCTCAAAGCCCAACAGTGAGGATAGCTCTCACCATATCTCATCTTCAAAATTTCGGCCATGATCGGAGACCAATTGTTTCGGAACTCCGAATCGAGCGATCACATGGTTAAAGAAAAATAGGGCTGCGGTAGCTGTCGTGTTGTTAAACATTGGCATGGCCTCAGCCCATTTAGTGAAATAGTCAACCACCACGATGATATAATTATGGTTACCAGTTGATGACGATCAACGCTCCATAAATTCTATGGCCCACTTACAGAAGGGGCCAGCGGAGATGACAGGATGGAAGGGAGCTGGAGGGGCTCATGCCTTGGGGGGGAAATTTTGGCAATTTGGGCAGTGTTTGACTGCCTCAATGCAATCACCAAAGAGAGAAGGCCAAAAGTACACAGCGCGCATAATTTTATGGGCAGTGGCCAGACCAAAGAGGTGGCCACTGCAAGCACCGCTATGACAGGCATTGAGGACTTGTTCTGCTTCAGTGTGTGTGAGACAATGGGAAGGATAGAATCTACACCGTGACGATAAAGGTCGTCACCAATAAGAAGGTAGTAGGGGGCCTAGTGTCGGATACGTCGTCGAGCATCATGGTCAAGATGGAGGGTGGAATTTTGAGTTCACAAATAAGTGAGGATGTCCCCATACTAGGGGTCATCAGTGGTAATGGAAAATAAGTGTTCATGAGGAAAACTATCATTAATTGGAGAATCCTGCATACCTGTAGGTAGTTCGTAAATGAGTTCAGCGAGGGCTAAACCTTTCTTACTTTTTGGTGTGACAAATTCAAGATCGAATTCCTGGAGGATCACGATTCAATGGGCGTACTTCCCACTAATTATTCGATGACTCAATAGGAATGCCATGGGGTTGGAAATAGTCACGACCTTGGTGGAACGCATGAGGATGTAATGACGAAGTTTTTGTACAGAGAACATGACAGCCAGTGCTAATTTCTCTTCGTGGGAGTAGGATACAGGGGGTCCTACGAGGTTCTTACTGACATAATAGATAACATTCTCAATTATGTTGTCATCTTCCTAAATAAGGACTCCAGTGACCGAGTGGGTGGAAGCGGAGATATACAGGATGAAATCCCTATCAAAGTCAGGGGGACGAATCAAGGGAGCAGATGTGAGAGCATGCTTCATGGCATCAAAATATTTTTGAGCATATACATCCCATACAAAAGGGATATTGGAGCAGAGGAGACAAAGGAACCCATGCACAGTGGTGGCATAGTCAGGTACGAACCGACGAAGGAAATTAGCTTTGCTTTGGAGGCTTTGTAACTGGTATAAAGTACGGGGGATATGAAGCTCAAGGATGGCTTGAAATTTTAATGGGTCAAGAGTGATACCATATTTAGACACAATGAAGCCTAAAAGACGGCCATTGGGCACACAAAATACACTCTTCAGTAGGTTAAGGTGGATATTATACTTGCAACATCGGAGAAATATGGTCCGCAGATCGTGAAGGTGTTGCGCCCGATGTTTATAATGTGCGGTAAGGTCATCTAAATAAGCAAGGATAATATGAGTCAAGTCATGGAAATAGTACGACATATCCCGCTGAAAAGTGGTTCCTACGTTTTTAAGTCCAAATGGCAAGACTCGATAGGCAAAGGTTCCCCACGGACTAATGAATGCGTTTTTGAGTTGATCAGCACAACGGATAACAATTTGTTTGTATCCAGAGAAACCATCCATACAAGATAGAACCTCATGCCCCGCACACTCATCAATGATTTGGTCAATGAATGGTGTGGGGAAGTTGTCTTTGGGACAAGCTTTATTCAGATCGTGAAAGTCAGTGCAGACACGAATGGTGCCTTGTTTCTTGAGAACGAGAACCGGATTGGACACCCAAGTGGTATATTCAATAGGATAGATAAAACTAGCCTGCTTGAGCTTATCGATTTCAGCTTTGACAACTTCTCGACTGGAAGGATTAATGGGTCTCATCTTTTGACAGATAAGATTGGCATTAGGCCATGTATCGATATGGTGTTTGACAATGGCAGGATCAAGTCCAGGTATTTCAGAATAGGACCAGGCGAAAATATTGCGGAATTATTTGAATAGCTTGGTGTAAGCTTCAACCTCTTCTGTGCTACAATGGGCACCTAAAGTGATATTTTCTTCAACCCCTGGTTTGTCATAATGTCAATTTTAATGGTAGGAGAGATATTGGCCATATTCCTTCTTTGAAAGCATCGGGTGCAGGGATGGGATTTCTAAACCAATCGAATTTGTTAGGAAGGAAGTCTTTAGTTTCCATAGCATATTGGTCATGGTACAGCTGTGGGAGAAAGTATGCACGATGGTGCATATCATTCCATAGAAATTTGGGATCGGTCAGTGCTTCTATAATGTCTTCATCGGAGTGAAATATGGGTTGACTAGAGGAAGGGAGGCCACTTGCCACTGTAGAGCTACTTGACTCATCATCATGTGAAGAAAGGCACACATGTGCAACATCATGGGGAATGACTGAAGAATAAGCAGATAGAGGATCTATTGATGCTGAGCCCGGGGTGATCGCTGGGGGGAGGCCAAGCGGATCGTCAGGGGAAGTCTCCATGGGGGCTTCCACTAAGGGTCTTATGGATGATGATAGGTATAAAAAGGTGGCCGAAGGCTGCATCATGTTGGCATCAGGAGGAGGGGTGCCAATGGGAGTAGGCAGATCCGAAGCAGAATGCGTGAACAAGGAAAGGGGGTACTTTTCCTTTGGTGCCCCCTTGCGAGCTTTTCCCTTCTTACCCAAACGGTCGCAACAGAAAAAGGTTTTGGTTGAGATGACTGAGGCACTGTTGCAGTGGGGGGAATTAGAGGGACCGGTTGAACCGGGGTCAAAGCAAGATAAGGTTTGGGGGTAGTAGCTGGAGGATCAAGGAGGTCATGAGTACCATCTGAAGGTAAAGGGCTAAGATAAGGAGGTTCAGGAGGCTGATCAGAGGACATCATGAAAATTTGGTAATCGGAGGAACCAGGTGGGAGAGGTTGAGTGGCCACCTGATCTTCAGGTGGTTGGGTAGCCACAAATCCTTGCTAGGGGAAAGGATCAGTAAGCACAACTGGTTGACTAGGTGCAGGGCTGCGAGGAATAGAAGGAATGGCTTGTTGTCCTCTCAAATTTTCTTGAGACTCCCATAGCTCTCGCATCTGTGGTAAAAGAGGAAAATCATGCGTATAATGACCATAAACACCACAACAAGAACAAGGCTTGTTAGTATGAAGAGGCCTATCCCCGCTTGGGCCGAGTGCCTTGTTGCCGTTTTGTAGTAAGTTAGGGACATTACCTTGATTAGGTCCAAGATTGCCGCGGCGCCTGATTTTTTTTGAGTGCCTTTCCTCTTCCTTTGAGGGAGGAGGATTAGTCGTTCTCAGGGATACACTTTACCCCTAGGAGTGGTGGTTGTTGTGCTGTTGCGGGTTGAGAAGGCAAGGGAGGAGGAGGTTCTAATGCCTAGAGGAGCTCGAGCAATTGCTACTAGACATGACAAAAGGAGGTTGGGTAGCGTGTGGTAAACAAGAGGTTATGTGGAAGAAAGGCGTATCTTCGGATACGGGCACGGAGGGGGAAAGGGTTGTGGGAAGCCGGTTCATCTTGGAGAAACCATACCTCATGGAGGCAAGAGCATATGATTGTGTGAGAGAGCCTGCAATGATACCGTCACAATGTGAGATGCTCCTTGGTGCATTAAAAGTCCTGGCCTATGAAGATCGTAGAACGATATAAACATAACCTGACTGAGCGTAGATCAGGTCATATTTTAACACAATTTGGAGAGCGGCTTCTTCGGTTTGAGGAAAGTGTGATGCGACATCTTTCCCGATAGGCAGCAAGAGAGATCTAAGGAACCAGTCCATGTAGACATAGTCTTCGAAGGTAGGGGCTCGACATAAACTCTTTCTTCTCCGCCATTCCTAAACATGGTCGAATAGGTGGGTCGCAGACGATTGACGGAAAGGTGTCAAGAGTTAAGTACCAGTTTCGTAATGAAGGGGAAGCTAGAAATAAGAAAAAAAATCTCGCGAAAGAGTTGCAAAGGTGGTATGAGAGGAAGGGCCTTATGAGAGGAAGGGCCCGATCAACATACCACCCTAGAAGTTTGGCTCCGCAAGCGTTCGTTGGAAAACCAAGATGGACAAGAGTCATCGCATTAGAATTAGATCAACACTACATGTGGAAAGATCAAGCAAAGATGGAAGGATCTAATGTCCAAAATAAAGACCTTCAAATTGGACAAGTCTAAAGGAAGCTTAAGACAGTAAAGCCAACTAGCATCATGGTGTATAGGGTCGTTTATCAACTGGTCAAAGTCAGGGAGGCTGAGGCCTGCCATGAAAGGGAGCAAGGGTGCAGCTGGGGTAGTGTCCGTTGCGGTCCTGCTAGTGGTATTCCCGATAGGAGGGCCGGGGTTACAACCAGTATTAGGTCTTGCACCAGACATAGTGAAGGTGTCAGGCGGAGAACCGAAGGCGGAATGAGAAGGATAACCCAAAGGACCAGAAGAAGAGTCGATGTGCGGACTCGGTGAAGGACTAACTCGAACCCTACGCGAAGGAGTGAGTTGTCCTACTAGAAACTGAGGATGAAGGCCAAGAATTCTCTGGGATAAATTCCTTGGTGGCACAATGGTGTCGACAAAAACACAGTACAAAGGAAAAAGAGACCGACAAGGGTAGGGAGGTGCAGGATCAACTGATTACAATTTCGAAAAAAGGTCAGAGAGGTGCAGGATCAATTGATTTCAATGTTTTAGAGTCTTTGCTTGGCGGTGTTAACCAAGCCCTTTTTCGCTTAAGGTGTGTGTGTGAAGTGTGTAAATTTTAATTTTTAAACCCATACATTTGTAGAGAAAAATAAAAAAGTGTGTTGTATAGCTGTAAATAACCTACAGATGATAGTATATAAGCCTGCAAAACAGAAAATAAACATCTAATAATGCAATAATCTAAACCCAAGGAGGTGGGCCTCTCAACAAATAGTCTATAGGTGAGGGTAAAAAATAATCAAAACACACTAAAATAGAAAATAGATCTATGTTCAGAAGTGAGAGGGATCTAAAGGACAAAATCTACTGGAAAGTGGTGCAGAAACAACAACAAATCAGAGGAAAATTGTTGTAAAAAGAGGTGGCGAAAGGCTATCTCCAGGAGGGAAACGGATTGAAACCTAAAGGAAAACCCAAAAAAAGCTAAATGAGGAGGTCTGGATGGATAATAAGACTCTAAAGTAGATCTGAAGGTAAGGTATATGATCTGAAAAAATGGCTGAAGACTCTGAAATTTTAGACAAGCTACAACAGCAAAAACTCTTCCACAAAAAGTGGAGGGTACTGAAGCCCTAGGGGGCTAGTTTCCCACTTATTTGAGTGAAATAGAACAAGTACAGGTCCAAAATGGGTGGAGACGGAGGTCAGACAACCCTGAATAGAGGCTTAGACAAACCTAGAAAACTTTCAGAAAAATCCCTAAAAAACGTACAGGTCAAAGTTTCTGACCTGTTTTCAGTAGAGGTCGCACTTTTTGGGCTGTAAAGTCTGCCCTGGAGGTCCAGGTCATAGGTTTTGGGCTAAAAATTGTGACTTGCACTTTCGATACTCTCGGTGGTAGATTTCAGAAAAAATTGTCGTCTCAGCCGCGGCTAATGTCTGTCACTTGCGCAATAGGTCCGAAAACACACGGAAGTCAGAATTTTTATCGTTTTAGGGTTTTATAGGTTATAAAAAAAATCAAGAAGAGAAAAAACAAGGGGCCAAAGAGAAATCCTAGGGTTTGAAGCAGCTGGATATGAAAGGATCAGAAAAATGACAATGATCATAATCGTAAACCCGTGTGGAGTGGCTAGTTGTTAGTATGAATCTTAATTCCAACTGTACGAAAAAATACCACTTTAGCTGCGCATAACAAACAACTCTAACAACAAAAATGACTACTAATATCTTCATATCTGCAGTTTAGGTGATCAAGATAAATGCTGCAAAAATCTAGATTTGTGCATTAGAAGACATTAAACAGTAGAAAAAACAAGATTTACTCCATGCATCCAATAGACAAGACAAGAATATATCAAATGAATTTTGTATTAATGGCACCTGGGAGGAAAACACAAGAGGGTGTTCCCAGTTCTCCTCAATGGGATGGGTTCTTGTAAGTCCTCATCACATCAGATTTAGAATTCCTCTCTCTTGATAGTGTAGAAAACCCATAAAAAAATGGAAAAGTATGGCTATGATGGTGGATCAATAGCCAGACCAAGACTTGAGATCCGGAGTGATATTTAGGCAAGAAAAGGTGACAAATGAATGGAAAAACCCTTCTATTTATAACAAAATATTGAGTTAGTCTACATATTGGTGCATAATTAAAATATTATTAACCAAATCAAGATCCAAATTTTATGGAATATTTTATTATATTTGTTGGAGGGAAAGGGAATTTGACTTGAGTCAAATCCCCTTATTTATAAATAATAAATAAATAAATGATTTATTTATCATTTTAAGGATGTGATTAAGTAATAATAAATAAATAAATGATTTATTTATCATTTTAAGGATATGGTTGAGTAATAATCAAATAAATGATGATTTATTTAATTATTTAAGGGAGATTTAGTTATATTTAACAAAGAATATTATTTAAGTAATGTTTAAATAATTATTCTTTAGAAAATAATAAGATAAATAATGATTTATCTAATTAATTTCCTTGTTTTGGGTTAAATATAACCAGGAATATTATTTAAATTGTTGTTTAACTAATTATTCCTTGAGGAAGATCAAACAAATATGGATTTGTTAAATTTTTTCCCCTAGGGTTTCCTGTTTAGACCATAAACAACTTAATAGAGGTGGTTTACTACGTTATTTTTCATAGTGAATGCGATTTTACTTGGGGTAAAATTGGTCTTACTTGGTGTACTTGGGTCCATCTAATAAAAATGGATTAGATGACCAAAAAATGGTGTAACAACTGCACTCCTGTGCATGCAGACTCCACCTAGAAGATTCGACACCCCACTGCGCTACGTGCTCATGCGTGCAGAGTCTGCCTAACACCCCATGCAGAGGTCGCCCAACACTCCACCGTGTAGAGCACAAGGCATTTTCAAGGCCGAACCGACTCTTGCGTTTAAAGACTGCCCGACTCCTGCATGCAGAGACCACCCAACACTACACTGTGGTACACTCCTGGGCATGCAGAGGCTCCCGACACTTGCGTGCAAAGTCAACCCGACTCACCCACACTACGCTCATGTGCTGTGCTTTTAGCCAGAATATTATTCAAAGATTTTCCGAGCCTCTAAATTTCTCAAAGCCTTTGAAATTCTCTGCTAGGCATCCTCATAGCATTTATAAAAGGTATTTAGACACTCTATCTCGTCTCATGCTATTTATTAAAGGGTGAAAATTAAAAAGAATGCTAGAAACCCTAGAGGAAGAAAATGTTCAGTTTCCATGCTAAGAAGTAACTCTTTTCGCAAACAACCTCTCCATTTGAAAAATTAGCCCTCACACTGCCAAGCTTGACACTATTGTATCCTCACCATCTCACTCACCTCCTTCACATCATTTCACAAGCAGTTTCAAGGTTTGTTTTCAGAAGTAAGGGTAAAGGAAAAAATTCCTAGAGAAGGTAGTGTTGACAGGGGCAAGGGAGGCCAAAGGCCTATAGAACAATAGAGGAAGTGTGGGAGAGAAAACCTATTTGAGACTTTAAGAACCAAAGAGTTGACAACCTCTCCTACCACAGCTGCATATTTCCAAGAGGTAGGATGCTATGAATTCTGTGAAAAAGTACAAGGAGTCAAAAGTCACCCTGAGTTGAGCATAATTTTCATCCTAAACCTCCATGATCACCAAGTACATCTATCTGGAGTGAATTTTTAGTTATCCCCCAATATAATTTCCATGGCCACTAGGATATCTTGCATGGGAGAAAAATGGTTCAAACAGGTGAGTTTGGACTTAAGTCATTACCAGCCTTTTTTGAAACCAAGGTACCAAACTGATTGCAAGACCATTTTTCCTTTCTCCCATCTCTTGGAAATATATGCGCCTCTAATGAAAGTCATCATGAAGTAATTCACCTGTGAGGGTAGGTTTCCTAGGCTCTATTCCTACCACATAAGACTACTCATGCATTTCACTAGGGCCAAGCTGCTATATTTTCCCTACTACCTTTATAAAATTATTGATAAAATTTCATTTATTGTGCAAAGGAGACATTCTTCACAGCAAATGCAAAGTCTTTTCCACCATTCCTCATCAAAATTATTGTGTTGCATCAATTAGAGCAACAGGGTATCCCATGGGAAGTTTTCATCGCCCATGGTGTTTTCACAAATCCACAACCTATTCCTCTGCAAAGTTTACCCTCATCATCCCATCCACCTTCCTCCACTCCTCCATCATCCCCCACTGACCATGATTCATCCTCTTCACATGAATCCTCTCCCTAAAAAATCCTCCCTCTTTCACCTTCTCCTAAAGCCTCAAAACAAGAAGAAAGTGTTGAGGAACATGAAGAAAGCAGTGACAAAGAGGAACATGGAAGTCAAGAAGAAAATGATAGCCAAGAGGAAGAAACAAGTAATGAAGAAGAGGAAAATGAAAGTGAAGAAAGTGATTATGATGAGGAAGAAGAAAGTGTTGATGAGGAAGAAAGCAATGACAAAGAGGAAAATCACAGTCAATACAAAGAAGACAGTGATAAGGAAGAGGGCAGTAACAAAGGCATTGAGCCTAATGATGAAGAATAAACAAATGACAGTCTAGGAACAGAGGTAGATTTTGATGAAAAAAATAGTGATCATAAAGATGAAAACAATGAGCTAGACACTGGAGAAAAGGACAAAGAAGACAGTGATAAGGAAGAGGGTAGTGACAAAGGTAGTGAGCCAAATATTGAGGGAGAAACAGATGAAGAACAAACCGAGACAAGTGACTATCATGAAGAAGAAAATGATAGTTAAAATGAAGGAGAAACTAATGAAGATGCCTCTAATAGTGACCCCACAGAAAATGCAAGAAATGATATAGAGATTGAAGATGATTGAGAAACATAGGCAGATTATGAAGAAAAAGATAGCAGTGAAGAAAGGGAAGATGAAAGCAATGATAATGAGTATTCAAATTACAAAAACAATGAAGATGCAGAGACAGAGTCAGAGTCTGAAAGTGAATATAGTGGGCCAAATAATGAAGATAGTCAGCCAAACAGTGAAGAGGCTAATGACAGTCATAATGAAGAAAACCTAATTACTAATAGCCCTAACAATAGTGACAACAGTGATCCCATGAACTCAAAGGGAAGCCAAGAGGATGAAAATACACCAAGAAGTGATGAAGACACCTCTAACCATGACAACAAAGAAAATGAAAATGTAAATGATAATGTTTCAAACATAGAGGATGACAATGCAGAAGACATGGAAGAGGATTAAAATGATGAAGATCAAGGTAGTGATACGAGCATGGCAGAAAATGAAAGTGCCTCTCAAGAAAGAAGTCAAGAGGAAAATGAATAATACACGGATACATGGGTCAGTAATGAGGGGAAAAGCAGTCTTGAGGTCACCAAAGATGAAATGAAACATGTTAAATATTGTACTTTCACTTATCAAAGAGGATCAAGGCAAGTGTTTTCTACCTCCAAAAGGCAAGGGACCTTGCCCTCTACTTCAGCTCATCCACTGGAAAAAGGGAAGTAAAGGGTAGAGGATGAAGTAGAAGACCATGAGGTGGAGAAGGATTTTGAGATCATCCAGGTAGATAGTGATGAAGAGAATGAGGCAAGAATTACAAACATGCTCCTCCAGGATAGAAATGCACAAATCAAAGACCTCCAAGCACATTTAGGTAGGGCCAATAGTATAAATGATGTCCTCGACTTGGAAAATAGGCAGCTGGGAGCACAATTGGAAATCTATAAAGCTAGGGCCCTCATGTACTAGAGAGAAGCTCAAGGTGCACAGGTGAAGTTGAAAGAGTTCTTGGGAACTTATGAAGAGAGTGAGGATGAAGAAGGTCAAACTAAAAGGAGACCTATAACTATGGGTCTAAAGAAAGCATTGGCAAAGCAGAGGGAAGAAGAATCGGCCGAAGCAGAACAAATTTCTCTCAACGAAATCCTTGCAATAGAAATTTAACATGATAGGGAATCATGGCTTGAGAGGACCAACATACACCTTGAGGCCAAATTGGAAAAGGCTAACAAAGACTTGGATTTACAGAGAAGAATGACCAAACATTATGCCTAAAGAAACCAATTTGCAAGGGCGAAACTCAAAAAGGCCCAAAATGAGATCCAAGCACTAAAAGAGGAAAAGAACCAAGCTAACATTAGTATTTTGGCTCATGCTTCTCTATAGGTCTCCCAAAACCCATGAGGCATACTTCCACCAAATTTGGTATAATTGTGACAAGTTTTTGTTTTTTGCAAATTTGAAGGCTAGGAGCGTAGCACACCTGGTGCTAAACTCTTTTTTAGAGCATCTTCAGGAGGAAAGGATTTCATTTTTGGGTTCCTCATCACTCATATAACATTCTCACAAATATTTAGATCAATTAGAGTTGTTTTGGTCCTCCAAAAGGGTAAAAAACACCCACTTTTTCATCATTCTGCCTACTTTTCAGGACCTGTGTTGCACTCCTACTAATCCTGAAGTTTTCCCTTTTTGAATAGGTTACAGAGGTCAGATCAGAGAACCAAGGGTATATCTAGAAATTAGACTTCAAGGGCTTTCTAACGAGCCATCACGAAGCCTTTTCTGACATAGGGAAGGCCTTCAAAACACTATTGTACGAAGACACAATTTTTCTATTCTTGTGCTACGCTCCTGGCGTGAAATTTCATTTTAAAACACAGTGCTACACTCCTGTGGTTGAAAAGTCAAATGGTGCATTTGGAAATTTTTAGGAGGCTTGTGAGAGCCTAAAGGTCAATTTCTTTGCTAAAAATGGCCGAAAATATATTTATTTTAGATATTTTTGTGCCTTGGGCCTTGCAAGGCCTCAAGGACAATAGAGATACTTCTGATTAGTCAATGGACTTCTAGATACTCTATTGGGTTTTTCTCCTCCTTGATTGTTATATAGAACATGAGGATTCGTTTTAAATGTGGGATTTTGATGAATTTTGAGAGAAATACATGGTTCTTTGAGGTTAAAGAGAATTTTGTTGTTGTGTAGCTTATGGATGATTTGCCTTGATTGATGATGATGAAGGCTTTCTTGCAGGATCCATGAGTTTAGTTAATGGTGATGTATCTCTAGATTTGTTCATGTTTCCTTGTCTATCATTCTATCCATCTTTCTATGTTGCAATAGCTCAGAAAAGTATACGTTGAGAAATGTTTTTTTAGGCACCTCAGTCCTACTGTTTTCTATTGTCTTTATTTTTTCCTCTGTTGGGTTAGTTTAAGGAATTCATAGTTTCTCCTTAGGCCCACCTAAGATTTTTTATTTCATCATTGGATTTATATGCTAGTTTACAAGTATGATTTATGGTAAACCCTGCTTATTTGATGTTATCTAAACTCTGTCTTGAAACCTCTCTTTGATGCATTGATTGTTAGGTTAAGCCAAAGAGGTCTTGTTTCGATCTTTCCCTTTGCACATGCTTATCAGTTTTCCTCAAAGTTATTTATAACTTGATTTATGATGTTTATGATTTCCCTCTTCATGGATTAAAGTTATTTGTGATCTTAAATGTTTTCTAAAACTTGAAGGTGGAATCACTAGAAGTTAAATGAGTTTCTTGGCTTCTATATTTCATTGGAATTGTGTATATTGAATGTTTATTGGTTTAAGTATTGTCATTGAGTAAATGGTGTGCCCTATCTCATGACTAGTATCATTGCTTATCAGTATTTAAGACTTTCTTGTTCATAGGTATTTGACAAAGGATTCTTAACTACCCTTTGCCCTACCTTGTTTCCAAAACTTAATGTCCATCTCACTCCACCCATAAACTTTAAAGATCCATTGACTACACTATATTTGCCTTGTGATGTACCCTGATTCACTATTGAGATATCAATGACTTCATAGAATCCATAACTCCATGTTTGATAACCTCTCATTCCACCTATCCTACATGATCATCTTACCCAACCAAACAAACAAACAAACCCTACACTTAACAACTAGCCTAAAATCAACCATTTAAAGCGAAAAATTTTACATCCTTCATACAACATAGAGAGAGCCCTCTCTAAGTCTAGGAATGCTAGGTCCTAGGACTCCAAATACTGGTCTAATGTTACCCTGTGCATTTGGTCTACCAATCTGCTAAATCAAGCAACCTTAACATTTAGCACAGGGTGTTCAAGGTCAGGAATCCCACCTCTTTCCTTGAGAGGCCTCTTGGAAGAGTATTTTCTATCATTTACACATATCCGATATTCTTGCTAAGCTTCAATATTCATGTAAAATGTAGTTCTGTTTAGAGTTGGGTTGTGTTGTAGGGGTGTAGCAGTGGAGGAGAGAAATCTCCATTTTCTGAGCTAGTTTTGCAGTGGAGGAAGGATTCCTTCCATTGGGAGATCAACAAGGAAGGTCATTGGGCATATTTTAGACATTTGGCATGAGGCCAAGCTATTACATCTAGTGACAATGCAGTTTTAGTCAGGAATTGCATTATTTTTTAGGGCCGTTTCAGAGGAGGATCTATTGGATCTTTTAGACTGTTTTCTTCTAGGTGAATGGTTTTGTCTTTCATTGGAAGATATATTTGAAGGAGATCTACATTAGATCGATATTATTTCAGCCTTCCATTTCATGAGCTTCAGTTGTAGTGACTCTTCGGTCATAGGGTTGTAGATCACCATTTGTATTTGAGGGTATTTCCAGAAACCCTTCCCAAGTTCTCTTGGAAAGGTGTCTGGGAGGCAATACCTTCACTCCTAGCATTATTTGAGCTATATAATAGTAGATCTACATTAATCCATCTTTATGCAACAGTTTATACCCTAAAACTGTGATTTTTTAGCTCAGGGCATTTGTATGGAAGCTATTTCTCATGTGTTGACACATTTTGCTTGTAGACGCTTGTTTTATGTTGCTTGAGTGACTTGATCCTCAAGATCTTGTGCCTATTATTTTTTGATATGTTTGATAAGATGGATGTACATTTGTCTCATATCATGGTGTGTTGATTTATTCATTGGTCTTTCCATTATTGTGTTCATATATTGCTACTTCCCCATTTGGGAATATTACATGTTGCTGCAGAGCTCATGTTGACTAGTTATTGGTTCCAATATGAAACATTTGTAAATGAGAACCACATAGAGGAGAAGAGTTCGACGACTAATGTGAAATAAATCTAAGTGATAATATTTCTCAAATCCAATGGTGGTTGCATAGTTTGGTAGAAATTCGGTGAGGCTCGTTGTTCGTGGTAGCTTCGAGCAAATCAAAGTATGTTGAGTTGTTGATAGTTCAAGAGTAACAAAGCGATGATTTTTTATCATGGTGGCCTTCAACAGATGGTAGTTCATAGATCTTCATGAGAGACAATCTCCATTTGATAGTAGCCATATGTGTAACTTTGTGTAACGAATTGTTTTACATAATAGAATTTCAGCAACGCAACAACAATGGGTGGTTTTTTTTCCCTGGAGAGGGTTTTCCACTAGACTTATTTGTGTCCTTTGTGAGATTTATTTTAATAGTTGCATATATATTTTTGGTGCTCTGATCTACATTTTTTTTTCCAATTTTTGCATGGTGTTAAAGATTAATAATTGCATAAAAAAGTTTAAAAGTGCCTCACTACTTATTCAGGCCCCCCTCTCAGTAATTATCTAGTTTCCAACAATTGGTATCAGAGTAGGGCTCTCAGGTTCAACTTGATCGCTAGAGAGTGGATCTTGGAGATTTGCACAAAATTTTCACATTTTTTTTCAGAATGAGTTCTCCAAAGAAATTGGTTCTTACTGCTACAAATTTTAAGGTTTGGAAAGAAAATGTGAAAAATAGATTATTTCTTTGTGGCTCTAACATTTTAAGATTGGTTTGTGAAGGAAATGATGAAGATTTTTGTACATATAAAATATGGAAGAAAATGCTCAAGTAAGGAAAATTGTTTTCGAAAATCTCAATAGTGCATATTTGGAGAAAATTGGAGCTTTAAATTATTCCAAGGAAATTTGGGATAGATTGCATATGCTATTGGATCCAACAACAACTATAGTGGTGAAGAAATTGAGAAGATAAATACAAAGAAGAAGGAATATCCACTGTCGAGGCATAAAAGGTGCCTATTTTAACACCTATTTATCTCACATTAATTATCAATCCGGGAGCGACTTTTTATTTCAAGAGTGTACTCAGTCTGAGGTAGCAATTTATCCAAGAGTAATGCCTTGCAATATGTAGTACAATGTTCGAGATACAAGAGTAAATGGATGCTTGTAAAGAAATCTAATTACAGTGACATGAATGGAAAGATTAAACTACATCTATCTTGCAAAACATCGATCAGGGATGCAGTAGCAGTAACTCTTTCCCTTAGAAATCGATGCAAGATAACCAATCTAGGGACTTGGAAGCAAAAGCCTCTATCCTCTATAGTTGGAGATCTTAAAGTAATTGAAACGAAAGTAGATTCAATGAAAGCAAATTAAAAGAAACGCAATCTAAAAAGGAACAACAGCATGTAACTACAACTCATCTGTTTGCTAATCAAAGACTATGAATAAGTAATGAATAGAAATGGAACAACAATGTGAAATGAACATCAATTACAATAAGCAATTCAACAATAATTAACTATGCAATCGTAATGAAACCAAACACGATTATCACACAACAGTAATTAGAGAATAGAAATACAAACAGTGGCTCGCTCCACCAGGGCTGGGCCCTCAATCGCCGGTGAAAGCACCGCTGGGCTACTGCAGAGCTTGAGGAATAGAATGAGAACGCCTCTTTGTATTAATAAAACATGAATATATTTTACATCAATTGCTCTTTGCTCACAAGAGTCAAGGAATTACAGTGTTACAAAGGGAATTCAATAATCATCCATTGTTCTCCATCCTCCCTTAATACACAATACATGCTCTCCTTTTATAATCAGAAGGAGGAGAAATTAAATAACAAATATAATCTCCCATAAAAATATTGGATTGCTCCCAACAACTTTATCAACCAGAAAATACATTTCCAACAATCTTTCAACAAGAGCAAGGCGAATTTGGCTTTGTAGCTGAGATTTGGAGGATGGTCGCAACTTCAAATATGAGAAAATCATGTTCAAAGAACCCTGCGTATCTCTCAATATAGGCCGAATTTTGGCAAAATGTTTTGTATTAAAATTAATTGGGCCCATTCTGGACAAAACCCATGTTCCGAATTTTCCAGATTCTTCTTCATTTGCCCAGAATCTCAACCGCAAAACTGTCACTTCTTATTCCAGCGAATTTCTGAGTTGGAATATTTGATGATGATTTGGAGATCAAATCTTCAATCTGGCAAACATCTTGGAGGCTAAAATAGTGAGTGATATTACAATATATTAATAAACCATCATTGATAAAATTATGCATAATAATCATCAATTTATTAAAAATAAAGGAGAATAAATAATATCCATCCATAAGAGCATAAATCATTATAAGATGGATTTATATGATAAATTATAATAAATGACATGATAAAGAAGAGTGAAAATGGATGAAATAAGTGTTAAAAAGTGGTCTTATTCACGGCCCAACATACCCCCAAACTGAATATATTGCATGTCCTCATGCAACCTAGAACTGAATATATTGCATGTTCTCATGCAACCCAAAGATAAAATCCATGTGTTAACTAAGCAAAGAAATTTTTTCATCCCAACTCATGAAATGGATGGAACAAATGAATTTTTCCTCAAATAATGAAAATTCAATTTTAACAATCTTGATAAAGGCATAACAATCTTTACAGTTGACATTCAATTATATCTATATGAAGTTGCAGAAAAATGTGACATAAGTAACAACAAACTTCATTAACCATTTTCTCAAAAATCAGATCGTTTTGATGCACAGATCATGAGATATAAACAAAATGGTTGTAGGTGATAGTGCATAATTTTCAAAATCTTATGAACTAATTTAGCGTGAAATTATCTAGATTTGTGTATTTTAATGATACCTCTTTGTTATCCAGAAAGCACAAGAATTCAGTTCATAGTTTTAAAGATATATGCAAAACAATTTCTGTACTATATACAAATGAAATTGTATGTCTTAAATGAAAAAGAAAGTGGAAAACATCCATCATGTGTAGCAATTCTCCCCCCAAACTGAAGAATTAGCATGTCCTCATGCGATGCTAAAAAACAAAGAGAGGTGGTTGCTATAATCTGTTGAAATCTATGCTTGGTGTAAAACAACAGGGAATAAGGGAGGTGTTGAGAATGAATAAGAATATCCATAGATGATAAAGAATATTACGGACATGGTCACAAGAAAGAAATGAAATAAATCAACACTCCCCCAAACTGAAAGATGAGACGTGTCTAAAAAAATGGGAAGTGGTAAAGATATGGAATGAATGATGATAAATAATGCTCAATGGATTTTCATGAAATTCTCCTAAATTCATAATAAATCAGAAAATTATGCTATTTTGCCTCAAGTGTTACCTCCGAAAAAAATGTGGAAGGACATGTAGGGACTAGCCTTTGTTGAAGCTGATGTAGGCTGAGCGGATACTGAAAGTGATGCAAAAGGTGGAAGCCATGCAAGCACATCATGTCTGAAGAATTGTGCACGTTCACGAGCCTTCGTTGTTAATTGCAATAGTGTGGTCGTGCTATGAATAGAATTCCCCCCCATACTTGTTATTCTCCTGTAAAAAAATCACAATTTTGTATGCAATTTTCTTGAATCCACAGTTTCAGTTTGGAATGACAATAGATAAGATGCATGCAAAAAAGTTCAATCAACAAAAATTTTGTAGGAATGCAGTATCAATATTGTGGCAAATCAGCAAAATAAAAGAGTAGCGTATTGCACAGCCATTATACAGCATGGAAAGGCATACATACTTATGATACAATCAATGAAATTATAGCATTTACTGAAATTCATGCATGTGATAAATCGTAAACATATATAGAAGCATTTTGTAATGATTCAAGGATAAGGAGAAGGGACAACTTAAGATAAACATAAGTACAAATGCGTTTATTACCCACTTAAACTAATGTGATCGATTTATGATGATTTTCATGTATAATAGGTTCGAAATCAAAGGTTAAAGATTCATACTTTCATCTGATATTTAAATAGAGATATAGGAAAAAGGGTTTAATATTACTATTGATGTGTATAAATGTGACTCCAATACCGTCAGCAGAGCTCTGTTGCCCACAGGTGTCCATAACCTTGACAGAGTTGCTCTCTCACCCTTGGAACCATTGTCTTTTATTTATGATGAGGAAGTGCTTGTGAATTGTCATAACGGAGGCCATTGTGCTGGCTTGGTGACCAGATAAATCATAATTCCATTCACTGGGAAGAAGTGAAAGGTGGGCAGGCCGGCTCATGATGAGACTTCCTGTTCCAAGGACTTCTTAATTTTTTCAATTGTCCATTGGACCATATCCCTAGTTTGGTGGCCATGATGGGAATGCCACTTCACTTGCTTCCTTATGAACATGGTAGGCCGGCTCTTGATGAGACCCCCTATCCTCCATCTACCAAATTATAAAATTATTAATGAAATATGTAAATATTTTTCTTTTCATATAGCACTTTCCTATTTATTTATAATGGATGGCTCAACACTCCTTAAGAGTAGGGATGGTGGAAGAGGTCTAAATAGCTCAATAGAAAAGAATATGCCCTTGTTCCTACTCCATAAGTAAAAATTAAAGAAAGTTATAAAATATGGGAAAGAACCAACATGATAAATATAATCGACTATATAAATTTAGTGGTAGTAAGACAACAAGATCATGTTATTGATTATGTCCATTTTTCCTTTTTCTTATCATTACTAAACAATTTTCTTAAAAATAACGATTTCTTTTGATTTGCTGATTACAGTAAGCTTTAATTTGTATGATTGTGTATCATTTCATAGATTGTATGTTTGTCTTTCAAAAAGTTATGAAAAATTCAAAAAAATCCTCAAAAAATTGTTCACAAACAAGAAAAATGCACTAAAAAAGTGTTGTTCCTTTGGAAAGGAACAGCAAAAACAATCTGCGAAAATGTTGTTCCTTTGGAAAGGAACAACAAGAACAGTCGGTGATGTTCCTTTTGAAAGAAACAGAAAAAACAAGCGGTGATGTTCCTTCTGAAAGGAACAGAAAAAACATGCGGTGATGTTCGTTTTGAAGGGAACAACGAAACTGCTGTTCCTTTTGAAAGGAACAACAAAAACAAGCAGTGCTGTTCCTTTTCAAAGGAATAGAAAAAACATGCAGTGCTGTTCCTTTTGAAGGGAACAACGAAATCATGCAAAAAAAATGTTGTTCTTTTTTAAAAGAACAACAAAACTAATTAGCGAAAATGTTGTTCCTTTTGGAAGGAACAACAAAATAAATACATAAAAACAACAGCTGTTCCTTAAGAGGAACAATAATTGTCCCTTAAGAGGAACAAAAAACAAATATAAACACGCAAAAAGGAAAAAAAATAGAGAAAAGAACAAAGATAATATACAATCCATTGCCACGCAAATCCAATCAAATAGAAAGGAAATTTTATGTACAGGTTTTAAGAAAAAAGTATTTTTTTTTATTTTTATTTTTCACAAAATTGGTGCTGCCGAAGAATTGCCTTCCGCAATTGAAACTTGCATGGTGGGGTCTTTATTATTCAGTTGCCAATGGAATGGAAACTAGAATTTAGAGGAATCAACACCTGAAACACAAAAACATAAAAGAGATCAGAAAAGAAACAACACTTTATTAAGTTACAACAACTATGATGTTATTTCTAAGAGAATGTCAAATCTATTAATGGAAAAAATGATCTTCTGAAAAATGTTTGGCAGTAGTGACATGAATCTTCAAATGGAAACCAATTATTCATTTCTTCTTGTTATGAATCTATTAGGTAATGAGCTGGATGAAATGCCCTTATTTCACTAAAATTTCTCTCAAGAATCGCTCGTCCATTAATTGACCTTTTTTGTTCTACCAGGACCTGCAAAAAACGAGTGTCTACCTGCAATAAAACATTAAATCATGGAGAAAGAGAGGTGCGCAGGCTCCCCTAATCCAATAATTATGAAAAAAAACTAACAATTATTTACTCTATAGAACAATTCCATGGAAAAATAAAACAAATTATATTTGCTACCTGCGGGAGAACAGTGGTCGACGATACTAACCAGCAGTGTTTTAATCATACCTTCTTTGTTTTTTGTCTGATTTGAGTGATTCCAAAGCCAAATGAGAGCTAATTCAAAGTTTTATCTCCAATAGAAACATTTTTTAAAAATTCCATGTAATGGTATGCTAAACTTGCTTAGAACAACCTGCATAATAGAGGCATTTTCGATTTTCCAGCTCAGACCAACAGTTGGTATTTCAAGCATAAATTATTCGTTTAACGGCGGATTGAACTGATTAAAATTGGAGATTAAATTAGATTCATTATTTATCTCCATTAGAAACATGTTTTTAAGACAATAAGAATTTATGGGTCAAATATGTTAAGGAACAGCCGAGAAAACAGAGTTTCAAGAACGCTGATTTATGATAGGCAGTCAGTATTTTGGTCATAAATTCCTCATACGATATCAAAATTGAGTGATTCAAATTTTTTTATAAACTAAATTCATAGAGGAATCTCCCGTAGAAACAGGTTTTAAAAATATAGTCATTTAGGCCTCCAAAAACTGACTGTCCCAACTTTGTTCCTGAGCTGCCTACTAGACACAATGTCAATGTTTTGGTTCTAACGTTTTCGTTTCAAATCCAAATTGAGTGATTCCAATTTGGTTGGAAAGTAGACATTAAGGGCTACTTATGATAGAAACAGGTTTTAAAAATATTCAATTTGGTCCCCCAAAACATGACTGTCCCAACTGTGTTTTCAGAAATTTCATCAAGCCCGCAAGCCAAAAAAATCATATTCAAGCAATTTTTCTATATTGATGATAAAATGATATAAGTGTTTGTAGAATTTTTGTTTGCAATATAATTCATCTACATACATAGATAAATTATAATATTAATCATAAATGTTGATTTCACAGCGTGTTGCAACAAAGAAACAACTATTTTTACAAAAATAAAAAAATGTGTTTGTTTTATTTCCTTATTTATTTTATTTTCTCCACTATCCTACTCTTATTTGGAGAATGAATAAGATTACGTATAAGAGTATTTCCAGTGGATCCATTTCCAAAATAATAACTTTAATACATACATACCCAAATTTGAAAAATGTATGTTAATAAAAATTAGGGTATGAGAAGCCAACTTCCCTTGAAAAGATGGTACCAAAAATTGCTGAAATATGGAGTGATATTGCAAAAAAATGATGGAGTGAAACCAATCTTCAATATATTCTTTACTTCCTTGATTTCCCATAGCCATCATATCATGAAGTTCTTGAGCTTTTAAAATGGTTTGTTGGTGCAAACTAGAAGAAACCTCGTTTTCTTTTATAACTTCTACAATTTTTGGATTTGATTCATTCTGAGTCTCAGTGTAAGTTTTTTCCAATCGTACATGTGAGATAGAATGGGTGGGAAGGGTGGATGAATTTTGCAGTTCAACATTGTAAGCATGTTGTACTGGTTTATTATCGAGTGGGTGTGGAATGAGTTGAGCAGGAGATTGTGTAGGGAATGGAGCCTTTTGATGATGTAGTTGATTGTGTTGAGTGGATGATTTTGATGGGCAAGCAAGATATTGTGGAAGAGTTGGAAGATGTGTTTGTGCTACAAGATGAGGGAGAGTAGTCATGCAATCATAAGATGAACCATGCCAATCTTGTAGACAAGATTGGTAGTGGTTATATTAAGATTGGCATGGCTGCCCTAACATATGAATATTCCATAATGGATTATGCAAGGAAATGAAGAGGAAGTGTTTTGAATCATACCTGTAGGCCATGATTTCCATGGTTTTGACCTTGTTGCAGCTTTCACATCTCTTTGATATGCTACTTCCAAATTAGATAAGGAAGAGTGATTATCTATGGGATTCTCCTTTTGGTAATGAGGGCAAAACACTTCATCAAATTCTTGATTTCTCTGAACCTGCAAAACATTCAATTGTGAATTTAGAGAGCTAATAAAATCATATTTAAAATTTTCAAATAAAACCTTGATTTCAGCTCTTATGTCTTTTTTTCTTGTAGCAAATTTGGAAAAGAAAGAAGAAACTTCCTTAGAATTCTTACCAGCCTTGGAAATTCCTCTTGAATACCTTATGCACAACTCACAAACATCATCATATGATAACTAAAAAACATCACCTTTTCCTATTAGATTTAAGAGTTCTAAAAAATCATCTTTGATTTCTTTAAGAAGGAGTGTTTTCAAGATCTCTTTTTCCAAATGCTTATGCTTTGAATTTTGAAGGTTGTATTGAAATCGCTCTACATAGTCCTCCAAGCTTTCATCTTCCCCTTGTATCATACTGAAAATATCTTCATTGGATTTGCAGTAGTCTTGGTACTTCTTCAAGAATATGTTCTTCATGTCCTCCCATGTTTGGATGCAGTTCCCACCTAGGCTCATGAACCATTGGAGAGCTGCTCCTTTTAGAGTAAGAGGAAACATTTTCAATCTTTGATCATTAGTACAATAATCATATCCTCTACAAAGTATTTCAAACTCAAATAAGAATGTATCTAGATCTTCATTTGTCAAACCATGAAAATTTGGTAGAGACAATGGGGGAATTATGTGCATTTGTGTCACTCCTCCTAGATCTTTGATAGGGAATTCAAAAGTTGCAATATGAACCATAATAGAAGATGTTCTTCATGTGTTTCTTTAAGGATCCTCCTTCCAATGTTCTTGTCAATTGGTTAGAGAAATGGGTGGTGCTTACATCACCACTCGAGTGGAATTACAAGATTTTTTTTAAAAAAAATTCTACCTCTAAAACTAAAAAAAACACAAGCATTCATTCATACCTTAAGCTTTCACTCAATTCTACTGTGAAGCAGGCCAGTGAACAAGTGTGTTTCTTTCTCGGTGCGCAGATTCTTACCTTCCGTCTTTAATACCCAATTCTTCCCAAGCAGAAAAAAAGGTCAAATGTGCATCACTCCTTTTAAATAGCATACACTCTCCGTAGAAACGGCGCCACAATGTCGAGGCATAAAAGGTGTCTATTTTAACACCTATTTATCTCACATTAATTGTCAATCCAGGAGCGAATTTTTATTTCAAGAGTGTAATCAGTCTGAGGCAGTAATTTATCCAAGAGTAATGCCTTGCAATATGTAGTACAGTGTTCGAGATACAAGAGTAAATGGATGATTGTAAAGAAATCTAATTACAGTGACATGAATTGAAAGATTAAACTACATCAATCTTGCAAAACATCGATCAGGGATGCAGTAGCAGTAACTCTTTCCCTTAGAAATCGATGCAAGATAACCAATCTGGGGACTTGGAAGCAAAAGCCTCTATCCTCTACAGTTGGAGATCTTAAAGTAACTGAAACGAAAGAAGATTCAATGAAAGAAACTTAAAAGAAACACAATCTGAAAAGGAACAGCAGAATGTAACTACAACTCATCTGTTTACTAATCAAAGACTATGAATAAGTAATGAACAGAAATGGAACAACAATGTGAAATGAACAGCAATTACAATAAGAAATTCAACAATAATTAACTCTGCAATCGTAATGAAACCAAACACGATTATCACACAACAGTAATTAGAGAATATAAATACAAACAGCAGCTCGCTCCACCAGGGTTGGGCCCTCAACCACCGGTGAAAGCGCCGCTGGGCTACTGTAGAGCTTGAGGAATAGAACGAGAACACCTCTTTGTATTAATAAAACATGAATATATTTTACATCAATTTCTCTTTACTCACAAGAGTTAAGGAATTACATTGTTACAAAGGGAATTCAATAATCATCCATTTTTCTCCATCCTCCCTTAATACACAATACATGCTCTCCTTTTATAATTAGAAGGAGGAGAAATTAAATAGCAAATATAATCTCCGATAACAATATTGGATTGCTCCCAACAACTTTATCAACCAGAAAATACATTTCCAACAATCTTTCAACAAGAGCAAGGTGAATTTGGCTTTGCAGCTCAGATTTGGAGGACGGCCACAACATCAAATCTGAGAAAATCGTGCTCAAAGAACCCTGCGTATCTCTCAATACAGGCCGAATTTGGGTAAACCGTTCTTTACTAAAGTTAATTGGGCCCGTTCTGGACAAAATCCATGTTCCGGATTTTCCAGATTCTTCTTCATTTGCCCATAATCGCAACCGCAAAACTGTCACTTCTTATTCCAGCGAATTTCTGAGTTGGAATATTTGATGATGATTTGGAGATCAAATCTTCAATCTGGAAAATATCTTGGAGGCTAAAATGGTGAGTGATATTACAATATATTAATAAACCATCATTGATAAAATTATGCATAATAATAATCAATTTATTAAAAATAAAGGAGAATAAATAATATTCATCCATAAGAGCATAAATCATTATAAGATGGATTTATATGATAAATTATAATAAATGACATGATAAAGAATAGTGAAAATGGATGAAATAAGTGTTAAAGAGTGGTTGTATTCACGACCCAACATCCGCACGAACCAACTGTGAAAAAGAACAACAAATATGCAGATATAAGTCATAATGATGTAATCCTGAGTTATATTTCAGATGGACGTAATGGAAATGATTCAGATTTTTTAAGTGAAATAGATGATGATCATAATTGTATGCTTCTTAAGGCTTAATATGAATATGCCATGGTTGTTATTGAAGAATTTTCTAGTGAAATTGGTAGACTAACAAATGCATGCAAGGAGCATAACAAGTGATTGCAGGATTGTGACCAAAAGGAGAAAAATATCAAGGAATAAATTAATACCTTGAGGACACAATTGACAGAATCGAAAATATTAGAAGAAGTCAATTGCAAAAAGAAAAAATATAGGAAGGATTATGTTGAAGTGCTTGAAGGCGTGATTGGAAAATTGAGAAAGGAGCTTGAGGAAAAGAACCAACAATTGGAGGAAGTAAAGAGCACCATACTAGTAATCCAGACTTATGCAGGAACACAATAAAATAAAAAAACAAACATAAATGAAAATATGCAACAAGAAAAACACTTCATTTCATTAATACCAAATACTAAATAATTCTTACAGACATAATGGAAAATAAACTAGCTCGAACAATGGAAGCTTATCTTTGAGAAGAGATGTGGCAGCTACATGCCTCTGAAGTGTGTTACAATGAGGCTCGAAGGACTATTTATTTTGAGAAACAATGGAAAAACCTAAACATCCATAAACCTAACCCTAGGAGATGAAGCACCAAAACTATGGGCCCTCATTAGGTAAATTGGTACATCAACTTCTCGGGGACGTAACTTTATCATAGATCTTTGTTTGATGTGCACAATAACTCATTAGAAAGATATATGTGAGGAATACAACTTTCAAGTGAAAAAAAAAATGGTAAGTGATCCATGTTGGTCCTGGTTTTCCCAGAAATCATTGTTTAGGGCCTAAAAAATGCTCCAAAAGTTCAGGACCCAAAAAACTTCCAAAAATAGTAAATTGTGCTACAATTAACGAAATTGAAAAAATTGAAAGAAACAATGGAGGGGTTCCTAATGAAATAGGCAGATGGCCAAAAATATCTAGCTAGATCAATCCTCCCCTCTTAGGAAGTGATGGTCCCCATTGCGTGCAGAGCTTCCATGAGGTGAGGAAATTTATGTTGAATCTGGTCCTTAATGAACCACTTGCCCCGGTGAAGGAGTTGGCCTAATTTGATAACTCGATATAGATGGATCCTTTTTTGGTGGGTGTTCTTGATCTATGTGTCCATGACCATATCAATTGTGGTTTGTTCCATGCATTCCAAGTTTAACTCTATTGGGGTGAGTTGTTCTACAATGTCGGGTGTGTCAACCAATGGTGGAAAGTAGGGTCAAAGGCTGTCCACATTGAACATTGTGTGTAGACCAAGGAATGGTGGAATACTGAGCTTGAAGGGATTTTCCCCTACCACCTTGGTGATGGTGTATGGTCCATATATGAGCAGGCGAAGCTTGCGGTGGGGCTGAACGAAGTGCTCCTTCTGCAAATGTAGCAAAAATTTGTCGCCCACCTAGAACTTGTGTGGCATCTAATACTGATCATTTCGTTGCTTGTACTTAGCTTGGATATATCTAATATGTCATTTAATTGTTGGCAAAGGCTCTGAAGTTTCTCAATGAAGTTGTTGGCCTTGTCGGCTTCGGACTGAACATGAGCTAAATATGCCTGAGTAGATGTAAATGGTATGGCCACATCAATGGGACATAATGGTTGGAATACCAAGTGTAGAAATTTGAATAATAGATGAGTTATTCACCGAGATTATCCTGATTACACACTATTTGAGCTTCATGCATAATACATAACCTCTTATACCATTGATCATCAATTTGCGGAATTAAAAACAATCACATGCTCACATTGAAACATTAATCAATCACACATATCAACACAGTATGTAATGGGGAAAGCTTACAGCTGAAAACCCCCAAATATCTATATATTATAATGATAGAGAAAATGTAACAATACATAGTACAAACTCCTCACAAGCTCTCAGCACTATCTCCAATTGTTACACACAAAACAAGATCAGATCATACATATCACATGCTCTAATCTGCTCCACCTGTTTGCCTGCCTCTACTGCGCAATCCAAGATGAAGAATGAATGGATCCAAGTTTGAATCCCACTAACTTGTACTGCGCAATCCTCATTGGAAATCTCAATCAATGTGTGTGCAAATCTCATGCACATCTATAGTCACAACTGATAGTAGACTCACCCTTTCACCCACCTCTAACATTGGTCTCCACTGAACTGTCCATGCACTGCAGTTAACTGATGTATTATTTAGTTGATTTATGAGTTAATAATTAGTGAATTAATTAAAAATTAATTCACACCACTCATCACTAGTGTATTTATCAGTTAGACTAAATACAACTAGTTCAACTAAGTTAAACCGAACACAACTCCACCAACTGTCTCATCAACTCCACCAAAATCTGCCACATGAGTTCTAATTGAAGTCAACCATGCAATAGCTCAACTAACCCTTAGGAATAGTAGATAGACCTTGACTGTAACACTAAGTACTAAGTAGCTCGAACTGAAGTGCTCCAAGAGGATAAGATAATGTTTATAGTCCAAATATTATTAAGAGCTAATAATATTCGACTGATCTATTTTTAGACTGGCAGTCTAAAAATAGACTCCGCCCAGTATATCTAAAAATAGAGGTCCATCTATTTTTCCCAACTTGACCAACCATCCACAAATAGCATCTCGTAACTCATAGAACATGATCCATATGTCTAAAAATAGACATAGCCTAAAAATAGACTTTGCGACAAAAATCCCCTGTGTGGCCCCCCACCTAGTTTAGGTTATCACTTTCCAACTAGGATCAGGAAAGATGTTTCAAGATGCCTCCTTCACTGTTTCTTGTTGCCATCTTCAACACCAAGCCCACCTGAAAGGGGTTGTGGCCAGTTGAGTTGTGGAGAGCCCAATTATAATTTTTTTGGAAATAGGGGAGGCTTTCATCATATGTGCGTGGATGCTTCAAGTTGTACATGCATAGAATGTGTACGATCATCCTATTGACGACCTCTATTTGGCCATTATTTTGGGGGTGGAAATTTATGGACTTAGTGATCTTGGTGTCCAAAATTTACCAGAGACTTGACCAAAATGTACTGAGTAACCTGCTATCCCGATCTAAGATAATAGACTGTGCGATCCCAAAGTGGACCCACACTCATTCAAAGAAGAGTTTATCAGTGGATTTTGTTGTGATATTCTTCTTTCATGTTGCCAAAATGGCCATTTTACAGAATCTGTTAGCAACCACAAAGCACAGTCATTTCCATGCTTGGTAGAAGGAAGGTCTGACATGAAATCCATGGAGATGGATTCCCAAGGTAAACTAGGGGTAGGCATCAGATGGCAAATTTTGAAATGGCACAGATAGTGCAAGATCTGATGTAATTCCCAACATCACGTTGAAGGTTCGGCCAATAGAAATACTTCTGTAGTACTGCCACTGTTTTCTCAACCCTGAAATGTCCAGCAACCTTACTGTAGTGCATTTCCTAAATCATCTTGGCACACTTTCTTGTAGGAACACAAAGGTTTCCCAGGTGGCATAACAATGCATCCTGGAGGTGAAAATTTGGAACATTATTTCCCTCCAGGAGCATTTGGTATGTGTCCAAATTCTAGATTATTTTTGTAGAGATGAGGCCAACCCGAAGTCTCATGCCCACAAGAGTTGAGCACATTGGTTAGCACCACAATCGATAGTCGGCTGAAGCAACCAGCAACATTATTGGTGCTTCCATCTTGTACTTGATGTTAACATAGAACTGTTACATGTATGTGGACCATTTTTGATGGAAATCATTCTGCAACTTCCCTTATGTCTATATGAATTGTAGGGATCAGTGATCTATGTGGATGACCATTTCCTTCCTCAAAATTTAATGCTTCCATTGTTAGCATGGTTGCACAGTGGAGTAAATTTATTTTTCATAGGAGGGATACTTTCAGATTGTTTCTGAAAGTGTCTCATTTTGATATGCCACTCGATGCCCCTTATAAGTAAGTACTACCCAAATAGCATACTTATAGGCATCCATGTAAATCTCAAGGGTTATTGCAAGTATGGTAATGCGAGAATTGGTGAAAAGAAGAGGCGATGCTTCAACTATGAAAACACCATCTATTGAGATTCAGACCAAAAGGTATTTTCTTTCGCTCCTCCATTTGTGACTTGACTCAAAGACCAAGTGATATGAGAGAACCCCAACACAAACCCATGGTAGAAATTGGAAAGACCCAGAAATTTGTGGAACTCTGTTAGAGTGGTTGGGGTTGGCCAATCCTGAATGAACTAGATCTTGGTTGGGTCCACATGCACCCCCCACTCATCAATAATGTATCCTAGATATTGAACCAGGGTCATGCCAAAAGTGTATTTCTTCAAGTTGGCACACAACTTGTGTATCCGTAGTGTCTGGAGGACCTGTCGAATGTGGTGGAGGTGTTCTTCCCAACTCTCGCTGAAGATCAGGATGTCATGCAAACACACCACCACGAATGAGTTGACGAATGGTTGCAATATGTCATCCCATTAGGGGAATTTGGAGGTCTAAAATGGGCCTCCTAAGGAAATTATAAAATAATAGTGGAAGTAATAAAATAATATTAGATTACATCATCAAATTTTAGAGGGAAAAAGGAAAAACTACTTTTTCAACTCATATTTTCAACTTATCTTCCTATGAGTTTACTCAAATTTCGATTGGGAACACTCGTTGGATGCAAAAATTGATTTTTTTAGTCATCAATAATTTTTTCTATTTTTTAGATGATTAAATGCTTGTCCTAGATTTCTAAAAACAAGATTCATGACTATTGTGAGTTTTAGAAATCTCACTGCCTTCATTATCCTTAGGATAAATTTTTTACTGTTTCACTATTCTATCATGTCATGGTCAGCTTATCACTCCCAGAGAACCCCTCATGGGCTCATGCCACTCATATTTATCCTATTTTTCCACCCATGACCTCAGTACTATGTTTTACTCTGCCTCACCCCTCCACTTTCCATCTAGGATCACCAACCAACCTACTCCTTCTCGTATTCACCAAATTCCTCAAGCATTGATGGTCTCAAAGTTGTCCCTATAGGCTCTTTGGATAAGTCGAGTACATTTTATTTAGGATATTCAATACATTAATCTGTCAAAAATTCTGTTTTTCATACTTGAAGACCCAAAGTCAAGTTTTTAGTCAAAGAACAAGTCCAAGGAGTTGTCCACTAGGTAAATAGGGTTTTTGAGGGCATTTTTCTTGGTTTCATGACTTCCATGGTTAAATCATCAACAAGGTTTGTATTATGATGCTCTTACACCTCCTCCTATCCTTAGTATACCTGTGTAAACACTTCCCATCACTCCTATCCCTCAAAATCATCATTTTTCTACAAAACCTAGCCTATTGCTACAATTAGACACTTTTGCGAGACTAGGCCTATGTTTTTCCCTTTTGGACCCCTTCCCCTCACTCAATCCTTCAAATTCCACTTTCCCCTACTCTATAACATCCATCCCTATCCCCCAAAATTTCCCCAAGAATTTAGACAACCCTTAACCCCTTCATCCCCTCCCTCTACAAGGCAGTCCTAAATCCCTTGTTTTACCTACACCAAACCCTAATTTCCTCTTCCAACTAAGCTAGGGTTTGCAATGGAAAAGAGGAATAGGAGAAAAGGATCTACATGATAGGTCATATCAGAAAGCATAAATCCATACCAAATCATAAACATCATGCCTCCATCATTTTCCAAGAACTCATTCCAAGAGTCAAGCCATTTGTCACTCATAGGGCCAGTTTTGCTTCAAACTATGTTTTTGACCAAAAAGAGATGAATTTGACAAACTTGAGAGAGGTTTTTTTCCAAAATATGTCTAAGAAGAAAACCCTCCTTCATTTTTTACACATGTATCATGGTTTTGGAGCATTTTCAAAAATACAGGTGTCATAGGAGAATTGTTGCACTTCTGGAGTGACCTTGGGAAAATCTTATTTTCTCATATGTGGAGTGTCCAAATGATTTTCTTGATGAGTCAAATGATAACTAGACTAGAAGATATTTCCAATGAGCTATCATGAGCTCAATTTGGAGTTATGTAAGGCCTCCAAAACGTTTTTGCACCAGCACTCTGCATTGTTGCACCATCACTCAGCACTCTTTGACCAGTATTGGAAAAATCAACTTTTGACAAGGAAAATCAACTCCAATCAGGAAAAATGGTACATTTGAAACTTAGATAGGTTAATATCTCCAACGAGATATCACAATCCCAATTCTGACACCGGGAAGGCCTCCAAATGCCCTCTGCAAAATGGTGTTGCGCGCTCAGGAGTTGGTGCTGCACCCCTCGAAATGTTTTCCCATGTAAATTACACATGGCGGTCCGTGCCGGGAGGTGGCATTGAGCCCTTGGCTAGGAGGGCCTCCTCAACCCTAAAAACACTCAATTCACTCCCAGACTCTTTTTGAAGGTCCTCCAGGCATTTTGAAGTTTAAATACCATCACATCAGCCCAACCAAGCATGAATTGAAGATTTCTAGAAATTATAAATGAAGAATGGAAAAATACCTAAAGCCTAAAGTTTGAGAAGGTAGGCAAAGAGGTGAAATGAAGACCATAAATATCCATGATGACAACAGGTAGAAGTTTTAAGAATGATATCATAAGGTCACCTCCATGGTTTATCAAGGCAACATTACTTCAGTGCATCAAAGGGAGGGAAATACAAAGAGTATCAGTATGAGGGAGATTAAGCCTTCAAATGTAGTCAATCACCCTCAAAATGGTCAAAGGAAGGAAATCATAAGGCAAAGTGTCAAAAAGAGAAATCAAGCTGAGCATGAGTTTTCTATTGAGTAACTAAGACTGTCAAAACTCAAAACCATGACAAAAGAGACCAAAGCATTGTGTCATAGGCACCTGAAAAGATCAGAAGTGGCCAAGGGAAGGCATAGAGACCTAATTTGAAGTCTTTGTCAAAGTGAATGAATCACTGTTAAAAATAGTAAGGAAAACACATGTTTGGATCACTTACACTCAGAGATTTCAAAAGGGTATAAAAACATGTTTTTCTTAGTTTCTCAGTAAAGAGAGAGGTTCAACAGTGCCTAGACCTTCACAAATAAAAATGAGACATCTTCATCTCCTCAACAAGCCATCACCACAAGAAGATAATTTTAATAGGCTCTTGAAGGTAATTTCTAGGGTTTGCCAAGGTAACCATGCTTCACTACATCAAAGGGAGGAGAATGCAAAGAGTATTAGTGTGATAGAGATCAAGATTTCAAGAGAAGTCACTTGCCCTCAAATGGTCAAAGAAAGAAGGCATACGGTTAAGTTTCAAACTGGAAAACAAAGCTAATCATGAGTTTGTTGTTGAGTAACTAAAGTTGTCAAATTCCAAGAATGACAAAGGAGACAAAAATAATTTGTACCATGGCACCTGCAGCAAAACAAAAGTGGCCAAGAGAAGACATAGTGGACATGAATTATAGTGTTTGTCAAAATAGATATATCACTATCAAAATAAGTGAGAGGGGAAGAAATTATATTTTCAGATCACCCACAAAAAAGATCATTTTTTGTGTTTTAAGTCACCTCCTGAAAAAGCGAACAGAATATCAGTGAAATGATAAAAAGGCCAAAAATCATTAGAATGTGGGTTTGTAAGATATACATCTATCTTCCTAAGACTATAAAATCCAATTTGGTTTATCATTTAACTCCATTTGTCAATTACAAAAGAGAGAAAGAAGTCTTCAAGAGAAAATTCCTGCGTTCTGGAACATTTCGGGAAAGAAATACCCTATGATATGCACCTGGGATGCTGTGCTATGCGCATTGTAGGTTTTAACCCTGAACATAAATATCTACACACGATTCTTATAACAGAAAATAAACAATAGCAAGAGCATAAAACATAAAACAGATAAACACAGAGATTTTCCCCTGGATCCCAAATCGGGACGACCGGCTTGATTTTTCATTATATTCCTTTTAGTGTTACAACACATATATATACATGCCGGAGCATACATAAACCCCAATCCATTAACCCTGGATTAGAACATAACCGTAGTTCCCTTGACCGGATCTTCAAAAATACCAGGGGCCGAAAACCATCGAACCCCAAAACCATGTGCAAAACCATGGGCGGATCCGCCTATGAGTGGGTCCGCACAAAAAAAAAAATTTGGCCGGGGTTCTGCCCTGGACCCCAATGGTGGGGACTGCTTCGCCCCTCGTGACCCCCCATCTATGCCCGACGCAACATACAGCACGTGGGGCTAATCGTGGAAAGAATATAACACATACCCAACATTCTCCCACTTGTTGTTTTCTTTCCACGGGGGGCCACAGGAGAGCTTACTCATTTGGCCAATTCTTCAACACCCATTGTTTCTCTACACCAAGAGAACTTCTGAGTGCTCACAGACTTTGTCAATGCATCTGCAACATTCTTCAAAGTGTCCACCTTTACCGGCAACACCCTTTTAGCCTCAACCATATCTCTAACAAAGTGATATTGAACATCAATGTGCTTTGTCTTTGAATGATAAGCAGGGTTCTTAGCCACGAAAATTGCACTTTGGCTATCACAGTCTATCCTTATAGCTTGTTGTACCAACCCCATACTTGAACACAATCTCTGCAACCAAACTGCTTCCTTGCTTGCATGAGTGGCTGCTATGTATTCTGCCTCTGTAGTTGAAAGAGCCACTACAGAATGTCTTTTACTCATCCAACTGACTGCGCCTCCAAATAGGCTAAACACATACCCACTTGTAGATCTTCTTTGGTCCAGATCTCCAGCCCAGTCTGCATCAACAAAACCACAAATGTCCAACATTCTTTCCAATCATGGTCTTCCCTGGTAGCACAAGCCATAATCACTAGTGCCACGTAAATATCTGAAAACCCTCTTCACTACTTTCCAATGCTCCTTCCCTGGGTTTGACATAAACCTGCTCAATACTCCCACTGCATGTGCAATGTCTGGTCTAGTACAGACCATTGCATACATCAAGCTACCCACTGCACTTGCATATGGAACACAAGACATATCCTCCTCTTCTTCTTGTGTCTTGGGACACTGTTTAGCAGATAGCTTTACACCTACAGGAATAGGAACTTTCACCAGTTTACTATCCTGCATATTGAACCTCTGCAATATAGTCCCGACATACTTCCTCTGGTTTAACCAGAGCTTCCTCTTTGCCCGATCTCTCTTAATTTCCATGCCCAAAATATAGTTTGTAGCACCAAGATCCTTCATGTCGAATTTGGAGAACGGTTGGGTCTTCAAATCTTGGATAATTTCTTTGTCATTTCCAATCAACAACATATCATCCACATACAAGACCAAATAAATAACACGGTCACCAATTAATTTAAAATAAATACAGTGATCCTCCTTGCTTCTGGTGAAGCCAAGTCCCCATATATAGGTATCAAATTTCTGATACCACATCCTTGGTGACTGTTTTAACCCATACAGAGACTTCTTCAACCTGCATACTAGTTTTTTCTTACCCTTCACCATAAAGCCTTCAGGTTGCTTCATGTAGATCTCCTCTTCTAGATCCCCATGAAGAAATGTTGTCTTCACATCCATCTGTTCTATCTCAAAATCAAATGCAGCAGCAACAGATAAAAGTAATCTAATAGAAGTAACTTTGGCAACAGGAGAAAAAATATCACCAAAATCAATTCCAGGCACTTGGGAATAACCTTTTGCTACCAACCGAGCTTTGTATTTCTCCACCTTGCCTTCTACATTCATCTTCTTCTTAAACACCCATTTTCTCCCAATGGGCTTCCTTCTAGCCGGCAACTCCACCAAATCCCATGCCTCATTTTTGTGCAAGGATGCCATTTCATCAACCATGGCCTCCTTCGAGAGTTTTCCATCCTCTAAATCTACTGCCTCCCTGACAGTTCTGGGATCATCATCAGTTATAGTTAAGGCAAAACCTGAACAAAAAGAAGATGGACTATACCTTTTACGGATTTGCCTTCTTTCCCAGTCTTCTCAAAGTGGAGTTTGTGGCTCTTCATCTTACGAGTCTTCTTACGATGGCAGAGTGGATTCATCCTCATTAGCTCAAACTCTATCTTCTCGAGGTCCTTTTTGTGGTAGGAATTCATGTGTAACAAAATCTTTCACCTCTCTAAACACCACATCTCGGTTGTACACAACCTTCCTTGTTTCTGGGTTCCAAAGCTTGTAACCCTTTAAACCATCTTTATACCCAATAAAGATGCACCTTTCGGATTTATTATCCAACTTGGTCTTTTTCTCCTTTGGAACATGTACATATGCATCACATCCAAATACCCTTAGATGTGAAAGAGAGGGTTTCTTACCAGTTCATACCTCATGTGGATGTATCTATCACTTGGCCCAGTGAGTGATACGGTAACTAAGTAACATGTGATCTCAACTTGCCTCTTGAAATTCTTGTCCTAACTTGGAATTTATGGAATTTACCATGGAGCATGGCTTCTTGCCTTTCCATCGGTGTTCTATTCATTCTTTACGCAACTCCATTTCTTCGGGAATTATTGTGTGGAGTAGTCTTTTATCTGCTGTTACCACACTTCTTACAGAACTCTTCAAATTCCTTCCTGCAGAACTCCCCACCATTATCTGTCCTCAGTGCCTTTATCTTCTTCTCTGTCTGGTTTTCCACCAGAGCCTTAAATTCTTTAAATTTGTCAAAGACTTCAGATTTCTTCCTCAAGAAATATATCCATGTATTCCTTGAGAAGTCATCTATGAATGAAACATAGTACACGGACTTTCCCAGTGATGGAACTGACACAGGCCCAAACACATCACTGTGCACAAGTTCTAATATCTTGTTTGCCCTCTTAGCACCAGAAGGAAAACTCACCCGATTCTGCTTCCCATATACACAATGTTCACATAAATCAAAATCCAGAGAACAATTAGATATACCTTCTACCATACCATCTCTATGTAGTATTCGAAGGCCCTTCTCTCCAATATGTCCAAGCCTTTGATGCCATAGCATGGTCTTTTCTCCAGAGACAGCTAGGCTTTCCGTCCCACTTTTAGTAACCACAGAACTGTTACACCCATCAATAACAGTGCTACCTTGTAGCTTGTACAGAGTTCCAATCCGAACTCCCCGCATTAATACCAGTGCTCCCCGAACCATCTTGCAGGCATCTTTCTCGAACACTTTTTTTACACCTGCATCATCCATCTTGCTTACAGAAATCAGATTTTTGGCCAATGCAGGAATATGCAGAACACCAGGAAGTGTTCTAATCCTTCCACCTTGCAGCTTAAGCTTGACCTTTCCACGTCCGATGATTCTGGCCTTCCTATCATCCCCTAGGAAGACATCACCACCATCATATTTCTCATACTCGCAGAACCACTCCCTATGGGGAGTGAAGTGAAAGGATGCACCTGAGTAAATCAACCATGACTCATGATCTACATGTGTATTTGAAGAAGAAGCCAAATACACATCCCCACCTTCATCCGAGGTGGTTTTTGCCTCTGCAGAAGGAGCATCATCAGATCCCTTTCCTTTCTCAGGAGCTTTAGATTTGCAGTCCTTTTTGTAGTTCCCTTCCTTTCTGCATTTCCAGCATACCTTTACAAACTTTCTAGGAGATTTAGATCTCCCTCTAGATTTGGATCTCCCACTCAAAACCTTATTCTTTTTTCTGTTTTGGGACCTTCCTCGTACAGATAAGGCATCTCCATTCCGGCCCTCTATATTTCTCTGTCTCATTTCCTCTGACAACAAGGCTGAGACAATGTCATCAAAATTCAAGGTAGTTGTATTGCTACCTATTGCAATAACCAGACTGTCCCATGAATCTGGTAGAGAACACAACAAGCTGATGCACTTATCTTCATCTGAGATTTTAATATCAATAGATGACAGCTGACTTACCACAGTATTGAAGGCGTTCAGATGCTCTGTCACCGAGTCTCCATCCTTCATCCTCAGGTTATACAGCTTTTCCCGTAGGAACAATTTATTCACTAGAGACTTAGATTGGTACAAAGTCCCTATCTTTTCCCACAAGTTCTTCGCCGTAGCTTCCCCAGATACATTCAACAATACTGAATCTGAGACACACAACCGTATTGTGCTCTTAGCCTTCCGATCCAGTTTCTTCCAGTCTTCATCTGACATCGCCGTTGGTTTAGTACCTGGATCTACCGCGATCCACTGATCTTTATCCACCAGCAGATCCTCCATCTTGAGTTTCCACAACTCAAAACTCTTACCATTAAATTTCTCGATCTCTATCTTTCCGCCGCTCGCCATATTCTTTCACCGCAAGAATCGATCCCGCAGATCTCCCACTGCACAGGGTCTACCACAGGCCCGAGCAAAAAACCCTCAACAACAAAGGCGTCCCCTTGAAGCCGAAACAGCTTCGATACCAAATGTAGGTTTTAACCCTGAACAGAAATATCTACACACGATTCTTATAACAGAAAATAAACAATAGCAAGAGCATAAAACATAAAACAGATAAACACAGAGATTTTCCCCTGGATCCCAAATCGGGACGACCAGCTTGATTTTTCATTATATTCCTTTTAGTGTTACAACACATATATATACATGCCGGAGCATACATAAACCCCAATCTATTAACCCTGGATTAGAACATAACCGTAGTTCCCTTGACCGGATCTACAAAAATACCAGGGGCCGAAAACCATCGAACCCCAAAACCATGTGCAAAACCATGCACAAAACCATGGGCGAGTCCGCCTATGAGTGGGTCCGCACAAAAAACAAATTTTGGCCGGGGCGCTGCCCCGGACCCCAACGGTGGGGACTGCTTCGCCCCTCGTGACCTCCCAGCTACGCCCGACGCAACATACATCACGTGGGGCTAATCGTGGAAAGAATATAACACATACCCAACACGCATGTGAGTGCTTCCTTTTGAAAATTCAATAGATAATTCTGGGCCTGTGGAGAGACGCTACACATTTGCCAGCGTGCAGAATCGGCAGCCGACCCGTCAGCATGCAAAGGCCCGACTAGCCCGGACGCTATGCACAGACACGTTCAGGAGCCAATGTGACAGCGTGCAAAGCAGCCTGACCAGCCTGGTGCTATGAACAAATAGTGTAGAAAACACATTCAACCATCCGCCTGACTGGCCTGTGCATGCAAATGCATTCAACCTTTTCCCGACTGCTCGTGCAGCCTCTACTGGGTGCTACGTGCAGGGACGTTCAAAGCAGACCCAACAGTGCGTGCAGAGGCCTGACTGGCCTAGGCACTATGCATAGGGGCATTCAGAGCCGACTTGACAGCCGTGCAGAGACCCAACTACTACGCTCCTGTGCTACGCGTTTAGCCAGGAAGCCCTCCACACCTGTGCAAGCCTCCAAATGCCTCCAAACTCTTAAAATTCTCTGCTTGGTACCTCATGAAGGTTTTTATAAGAGGGCACTCATCCATCTACATGCTAAAGGCAGTGAATAGGGAAGTAATGAAAGAACAATGAAAAAGAGGCCAGCAGTGAAGAAGAGGATGAAAATGCAGAATATATGGAAGAGGATGACATTGAAACAAATGATGACAGTAAGGACAATGCAGAAAATAAAGGCAACAATGACACTTATGAAACAAGCTTCAGTCATGAAGACGGTGACAAATATTGACAAAATGAAGATGATGATTATGCAGAAAGTCAAGAAGAGGCTAATGAAATTCATGAAAATAATGAAGAAAAAATGATGAATGATAGGCCTAATAATGATGACAACAGTGACTCTATGAACCGAAAAAGCAGTCAAGAGGTTGATGACAGTGGTGAAGATCATAAAAGTAATGCTAGCATGGAGGAAAATGTAAGTGACTCTCAAGAGGGTAGTCAAGAACACAATGCAGGAGACATAAATACAAATATCATTGATGAAAAGTGTTAGGGTCCCGTGATTTGGCTGATTGGAAAGCCAAGCGACAAGGTAACATCAAACTAATCTTTGGAGCCCAAGGACCTAGCCTTCCTGAACTCATAGAAGGCTCTCTCTATTTGTGTAAGGGATATCTGTGTGTTTGCTTCTTGTGTTTCTGATTTTAGGCTAGTTATGAAGTAGGTTTTTGGTTTTGTTTTTAGGTTTGTGAGGGATGAACTAATCAAAGACTAAAATAGATAAAAATATTGTCAGATCAACTGGGCTATGGGGTCAAAAAGGTCAAGAAAGCTTCAAATGGTGATACAAGGTATGTTGAAGGGCCGATTTGATCAAGGTAAAATGGATCTTTGGGTAAAATGGAGTGGGATGGACACTAAATTTGTGAAGAACAAAGGATTTCAAACATAAATAGTTCAATAGTTGACATAAACATGGTAGGGCTAACTATTAATCATGAGAAATATAACTATAAAATGATAAATGAATAGAAATAAACATTCAAGCAATATATAGAGATACATGACTCTGTAACTTTAGAAAATTGCTATCAGACTTTGGGGAAAGACAATTAGGATAAACAAATAACTCAAATAACTATTAGGAAATGCCTAGACATAGTATTTCAAGCTATCGGGCACTTTGAAGTGAGATTGCATAGTTTTAGGCAAAGGGCAAGATCAATACAAGACCTCCTTGGTTCAACTAAGATAATCAAACAATCAAAGAAAGGTTTCAGAGGTGGAGCTATGACTAACCATGAGTAAGTAGGGCATACCATGAATCATACTTAGCATGCATGAAACCATCAATGAAACAAGCAAACAATTTCTTCAATTATCAAAGAGCAATCAAGGATTCTTTGATATGACTAAGAAAGAAGAAAACATAGAAGCTATAAAGAAACATGAAATTTGAGGTGCCTCCAAGCGTATGTCTCAAATATATTCTCTACTATCTTATAGCAAGCAAGCACATGAAATATGTATGAAAACTAAGAAGCATAACAGAGAGGGACACTATACCATTTTACCAAGTCAAGGAATCCAACAACAGTCCTCTTTCATCATCCAAAACATTCAAGAAACTATCCAATGCATGAGACAAGTGTTTCTTCCAATCTTGTATAACCATATATTGCTCTATATCATTAAGTTCAGCCTTATTTACAATAAAGTCTCTTGGAATATGTAGGCCAAGATGAGGGAAAACCTCTTAGTGCAACTTGCAAGCTCATTGGCCCATCAAAAATATCTGATTTTGTCCTTGAGGCTTTGCAAAGCCCAAGGAACAAAATATATATAGAAATATCCTAAAAATGATAAAAAAGGAAAATATATTGACTTTTCCTATCTAACCATAGCCAAAAATAGCTAAACGCACAAAATACATTTTTCAGAAAAGTGCATTTTTCACAAAAATACTTAAGAAATATATCAGCAGAAACTCCCCTATCTTGTGGGCAACTTTTGGAGGCCTTCCTGATGTCGAAACGAGGCCCGTCATGGCTCGTTGGAAAGCTCTAGATGTCTAGCTTCTGAAATTTTTTTTTTTTCTCCAAAATAACCACTATAATTCTATCAAAAACTGACCTGTGTGTAAAAACCCAAAAAATAGACTTTGCTGATAAACGAGGCAGAGTGTGGAAAAAGTGACTGTTTTTAGCCATTTTTGGGGACCAAATCATCTTCAATTGATCTGAAAAATCACTGAGTATATGCCCCTAAAATTATGGCATCCAATTATACCATTTTCATCCTTTGAGGATGTCTCAAACAGAAATGGCGATGCCCATGATTTTTAACAAAAAGCCCAAAAATGACAAAAAACCAAAACTTGTTGAATTTCGCCCAATTTTGGCGAGCATGACCCTCAAAGGTTTTCAGAAGCATGCTAAGAAGCTAAGGCCAAAATTTGGAGTCTTGATATGTCTTTCTTCACTTTTGGTGACGGGTGCCTCTTTTGAGCCTCCTTGAGATTTTCTTGTGTGGCCTTCAATTTCCGTTAAGCGAACTGATTTAGCCTCTTATAGTGCCCAGTCATTATTCTTTGAAGGTCTAAGTCTCTATTGGCATTTTCCAAATTCTTCTCCAAGCGGTCATTCACCCTTTCAAGCCATGCTTCTCTATTGTTTTCTATCTCTTGGGTGAAAAAGTTAGTGAGAGGAAAAGATTGGAAAAGGGCAGCCTCTTCCTCTTTTTGTTTCTCTAAGGCTCTTCTGAGTCCCATGGTCCTTGGCCTCTTTCTTCTTGGCTGATCTTCATCTTCGCTATCAATGAAATCACCCATGAGTTCTTCCAACTTAATTTGTGTCTTGGAGGCCTCTTTTTGATATTTGATGGCCCATGTCTCATATATCGCCATGTGGACACTCATCTGCTTGTTTTGTGTTTTCAAAAAGTGAATGAGGTTTTTAGACCTCTCTAGAACTGCCCTCAAATCATGAATTTTTTCTTCTCTATTGATCAAGAGAGACTTTAGGATTCTGGCCTCATTGTCGCTATCATCATTGTTTATCTGAATTATGTCAAAGTCCCTCTCCTTCGCATGGTTGCTTTCTTCCTTCTCGTTTCCCTTGCTTTGGTTGGCCTTCTTGGTCTTCCTCCTCTTGGGTAATTCGACAATGGATTGCTTGGGCAACTTCCCCTTGCTTTGGAGGGCTCTAGTAACATTTGGAGTTACAATTTGAGGCACTCTTTTTCTTGATGTTCGGGGATTTTTCACCTTTGGAGAAGAAAGCATCGCCCCTTGCCTAGGAGAGGAAGCTAACACATGCTCTATTTGCTCTTTGCCCTTGCTACTTCCCTCATCATCCTTGCCACTGTTTTGAGTTTATTCATGAATTCTTTGACTATCACCTTGCATGTATTTTTGAGGGTTGCCCTCTTCACTCTTGTCCTTGCTTTTTTCAGGACTTCTAGGCTCTGTCTCCTCAATGTTTTGGGCTTCATCTTCATCATGTTTGCTGCTGTGAGGGCTACCAATATCCTTATCAAACTGTTCCATTCCTCATGATTTCCCTCTTCACTTTTTTTCTCTTTTTCATGGCGCTTTTCTTTATCGCTGGGTTGCCTATCATCACTGTGTTTTTCTTCACTTTGATGCCTTTCCTTACTGTGTTCTTCTTCCACATCTTCCTCACTGTGCTCTCCCTCACTGTGTTCTTATTCCTCACTGTGTTGCTCTTCTTCATTATGCTCTTATTCTTGTTCAATCATGGGAAATTTTAGCTTCTTAGGAATTGGCTTATAGAAGAAGGAGAAATATGCTGAGTGGAAGGTGAAGGAGATGTATGGGATGAAGGAACAGTGGCGAAATCGAGATGTGCAATGAAAGTGTCCCAAGAGATTCCCTTCTTCTCAAGTTGATGAAGAATGACAATCTTGATGAGAGAATGATGGAAAAGGCAAGCTGGCTGCTGAGAGGGAGGTCTCTTTTGAATAGTGGAGGCCATCTTTTCAATACTTCTATGGAGGAAAAAGGGGAGGTTTAACAATTGGGATCTTGTGAAGTGCATGAGAAACCGGACATGGTAAGCATAGACCCGAGAGAACCTTCCCTCGCATGTGAAATATTTCATGATTATCTTCATGAGGGGAGCATAGCTAGTCAACAGATATGAAAAAGGAAAGATGATTGGGCATGCATCCTGATGCTCTAGCTTCAAAAATGGTTTGTACTGTTCTGAGTCTAGGTAGCTCTGTTTAAACCATTTTTCTCTGACATATAGTATTTTGGTATCTCTGGAAATGGAACTAGGAGAAAACTTGAAATCTAAGCCCACCAGCTGAAAATGTTTCCCTTGCAATCTCAAAGCACATAGATGTGTCAAGGGGAGATAGCTTTTCACCTCCTGAACCCTTTGACAAAAATCTAGACATCCAACTTCATGAAAGTTAAACAGAACTGAAGGATGGGCATTTACTTCCTTAGTTGAAACAGGTTCAAAACTCTTGTGACGGCCACTTCTGCTGTCTTTCCTAGGAGGCATTTTTGCTGTGGATACTCTTTGTTGTTTGACCAAGACAATGGCTACTTCAAAGGGTTTCTGAAATAGTCCCCCAACAACACACCTTGTCCTCTTTGCAAGTCATTGTGCTTCTTTGATGCCACCAAACAAGTACTTGTCAAATGATAACCAAAATAAATTTATCACTATGTTTGGGAAAGGATCTTGAAAAAGATGTGTATATGTTTCCTTGTTGAAACAGGATCTCCTTTGTTTTGACAAAAACACCTTTCCCTCCAAAAATTGCTCTTTTGCTGTTCACTGCTCTTCACAAAGCAAACAAGACACCTTTCAACTGACTTGAAAATATTTCAACACAAACTCTCCTTTTTGAACTCTGGGGGCTGCACAAATTTCACTATCTCACAACACAAAAATGAACACTTTATATTGATCAGGCCTTCATCCCTCTACCGATGTCTAGATGATCAAAAAAAATTTGAGACCCCTACAACCATCTATTTATCTGTCTAACAACTGTGTATAGTTTTAGCTTTTTAATAACATAAGAAGAGCATTCAAATTGGTCTAACAAACCTCCTTTTTATTCATTATTTTATCCTCTGAGTTTTTAACAAACTCAAGCCTTTGTAAAATATTGTTAAGATGCTTCTCAAATATTGATTTTAAGATCTCTTAAACTAACTCTGTCCCTTTACAGAAACTATGGGCTATCACTGTTTTTTAAAGGCAGTTAGGGCTTTCTCAAAACTGATAAAAACATCTTCCCTTGTTACTGTACTAATTCTTGACATCCACAGCAAAAAAAACTCTTTGATTCTGACCAATGGATCTAAATTTTAATCACTACCTTTCTCTTGTGCTTTTTAGATGATAAATTGGTTTCAAAATCACTGTTAAGACACCTTCCAAATTGATTTGAGACCCCCAAACACAAGAAAACTTTCTTCAATTTTGACAAAAAATCTGTCTCTTTACCAATGTCTATCTCATTGTTTTTAGATGATGAAGTGGTTTTAAAATCATTATTTATTCTTAGGGAGAAACACAACAAAACACCCCCTTCAAACTTCGAATTTTACCAAGAGGAAATGGAGAATACCTTGAAGAATTTTTATGGGCCTTGGTCGATCGTTGGAGGAGATTTTTAGAGCTTTTTGGAAAGAAAATGGAGGAGCGGCGCATTTGAAGCAGAGGGCGTTGTGCATATAAGGTAGTCAGGTCAGCTTTAGGTACTGGTAAATGAGTGCACAAGCACGCCGCGTGCTGCTATAGGTGTGCCGCGCATCATTTCAAGTGCTTTGTATTTGTGCTCACAGGCGCACCGTGCAAACCTACAGGCGTGCTCCGCAGGCTTTCTAAGCCTCAAACTTTGAAATCTTGCCCAAAATCAATTTTATTCTCCAGTGAGCATCTCATGGAGTATGCTTAGGCTTTTGAAATTGCAAATGGGGCCTTTGAAACAGTCTCCTCTGCCTTTTTAATTTTAAAAAACGCTTTAATGCTTTGGTAGTCTGATTTGGAGGGTTTAGATGTTTTTTAAAAGGTTTATGTCATGTCAAAACATAAGTCACTATCTTTGTTATTTCATTACCTTTAAAACATCATAAATACCCATATTTGATAAAGTTTTATAACAAAAATTCCATGGCTAGCCTCTTTTTGAAGATACCATAGTCATGACCCTTTCCGAAGTAAAGAAACGTTCTTGAAAGGAAGATCTTTGTCACTGTTTGTCCATTTCTGTCCTTCAAAAGGAACACTGCTCAAGAGCCATATCAAATATTTTTGATGCATCCTTTTCCTATCTCTTGGAAGGAGATGATTTATCATTCTAGAACTTACTTTGACAATTCAACTCTCTTGGTGTTTGATGATGATTATGCCCATTGTTGAAGTTGATCAAAAATTGTTGGGCGCCCTTTAAAATTTTCCTTTGACTGTGGAGGAAGCTTTATTTGTACTCACCAAGGCTTGATTTACACTTTTTTATCAAGGAGAAAGCTTTTTAAAGACCCTTTCTTTCATTTGATGAGCTTGTTCCAAGTTTTGTACATTTTAACCTCAGATTGCCTTTGAAGAAGATCTTTTATGGATATGAAAGACATAGCTTCTTGAACATCATAGTATCACTACTTGTCCTATGTTTAAACACCAGTTTTCTACTCATAAACCTTCAATTTCTTCCCAGTGCATTTCAATTCTGCCCTTTAAACATTGAACCCATCGAAAACACCCCTTGAAACACTATTGATGTATCAGTGGTTTCATCCATTGGAGAAATTGGTGTAAACAAGTTTTTTAGACCATTTGAAGCATTGTTAGCCTTGTGCTCTTTGAATGAGGCCATACCTCTGTCCTAACCATTTTATTTTTAAATGAAGGAGGTTAGCATAAAGTATCTAAACATCTGCTCATGTTTGGAGGAGGTTAACATAGTCATGCTATTTCATCTCTTTTTCAAACTATGTCATCTTTCCTTGTAATGCATATCTCTGCTTGGCATATCACAGTAAGTAATAAAGTGAAAATTTGGCAATATTCTATGAGAGATATGTTTTGAGATATGAATCTTGTTGTTATAATACCCTTGTGAATCTTTTGGAACCAGGAGCAACATGACTTGTATCTATAGAGTATTTGATTGTTAGTCATTACTTACTGACCTTTATTGACTGTGTTTGCATAGGTTTATTTAATTTGATCTCGGACCAGTACTCTTATCCCAGGCTCAAAACAACATAAGAAGCAGCTATCTTCTCCTGTTTTAGCTTGACAATGTCTTTTGGAATACTTGTACATTTCTCCTTTTGAAATAGACACTGAAACACTGTAAATCAACCTAATATCAGTTTGGGTTTTGAAAAATGTACTTCTGAGACATCAAGACCTTTTAGTGGCACGACCTACGGGTATATCAAGCTTTGTTTTTTTGCAGACTAAGCACCAATTGAGGGTTGGCTGGTATTGAACAAAATATTTTGGCTCAGGATGCTTTTTCCAAGGGAGGATTTCCTAAAGCACCACTACCTAACTTAGGGGAGGTCTTTGCCAAATTTTGAACATTCTCTTTGGTATGACTAGATCTTAGGATGAAATATGACCAGAGGTAGGGTGGCTAACTTTTTATCAAAAATTGGTTAATGAATGACCTGGGGATGAGGGTAAATGACAACAGATGACTTTAGCTTATTGCAGCTCATGGATAGGATTATATGACCGAAACTAGATAGGACTTGACAACTAGGTTTTTTCTCATCATAGGCTGACTGAAAAAGGTAGGAGGAGAAAAAATGTTTAGGGGTGTTTTCTAGCTGACAAATTTGACAAATTGGAGATCAGCTTCTAGAAAACTTGGCTTTAAAAACTAGTCATCATCAACAGGTGAAAAATACTGATGACTAACAAAAATAATGGCAGTCTTAAGATCAATCATGGTAAGAGCATTCTAGTAGAAAAATTTGAGTTTCTCCCTCTCACATATCAAAGAGGATCAAGGCTAGGGACCATGCCAACTTCATCAGCTCAAAATCCTGACAATGTAAAAAAAAATATGGGAAAAGGTGAGAAAAGTAAGAAAGGAAAGACAACTAAACAAAAGCCCCAATTCATTGACCTAGACAGTGATAATGAAGATGAGGAGATGGCCACTAGAATACTGCTCCAAAGTGTTAGTCATTAGTATTTTTACCTGTTTTGATGACTAGATTCCTCAGCTAAGTTTTCTAGAAGCTAATCTAAATCTGTCAATTTGTCATCTAGAAAACACCTCAAACAATTTTTTTTTCCCTACCCCTCTCCTTCAGCCTATAATGAGAAAAAACCTTCAGTTTCCCTACCTATCACAATTCAGCAAAGCCTCCCAGTCTAGAGTTGTTATAAGTTTGTCTCTCTACCATCAAAACCTTTTTTTTGCATACAACCCACTGTCAAACATTTAAAAAAGTGACTACCCCTCAATCCCTGATCATCTTGTCATGTGATAATACACTCATGCCTAAAAAGCCATTCAAGAGATGTGACAAAATCTGTAGATCTAAGTGGTGGTGTTTTAGGGAAAACTCCTTGTCAAGACTATTTTAAGCCAAAAACCCTGTCTTCAATATCAGTCAGCCATTATGTCTTATCATTTGTCAAAGAAAAACCCTTGTCTATCCCTAGGTCACACACCATCAAAGAGGTCGCTTTGTTTTTTTTCAAGAAAAGCTCACAAAATTTCAATTCAAGAAGAAATAGTGAAAGAAGTTCCATAGTTGAAGAAAAAGGACATTTCAAGCCTGATTTTATGACACACTGCTAAGTTCTTAGAAAATCAAATATCATCTACCAAGTACATCTCTGCAGGGATGTATTCAATAAATGATAGTGTGCAAAGGAAAGCAAGAGAACTAATGCAAACAGGTCTCTCATGTTGAAGTAGTTTGCCATCATAAATCAGATGAAGTACAGTAAGTAAGGTCTACATGGTTTCAAATCCAAAAGGTGAACTAGCCCTGCAAATCAGTTTTTGTAGGTAAAGGCTATATTATTTAACATAAAAGAGCTTTAAAGAAAATTAGGCATCATAGTGAAAGTATAGAAAGGAAAGCTACTTCCTATACCTTACCATGCACTTGGGCTCTGAAAGGCAATCAAGGGCAAGTTCACTACAACTTATGAAAACACAGTCAAGGGAAGAAAGAGTTGTTTCAAGGATGCATAGCAGTGAGAGCTCACCATTTACAATGCATATTATTTACTCCTGAAGATTCACAGTAATTTTATACAAAAGGGATTTCTAGAGAAGAAAAGGCACCCCTCACAGTACTAAATAAGCCTCCCTTGAATGACAAGCACAGGATCTCTTTTGAATGATAAACATAGTTTGTTTAAAGAGCCACAAGCAGTTTTTTCATGGACATTTTTCATTCGGTTAACAGAGGTCAAAAAGCGCCCATGCAGTTTGTCAAACATTTCCTCCATAATAAGTAGAGGGCCCAGAGATAACTTGTTCAAAAATAGTCTTCAAATGATATACAGAGATGAAAGAAACTTTGTGTTTACAAGGCCTCCTTCAATTATGAGCAGATGGCAAAAACACAGTGTTTACAAGGCCTCCTTCACAAATAAGCAGAGGGCCCACTTACCATAGTTGCATAAGACCTCCTTCATAACAAGCAGAGGGTCAAATCATCAAGTGTTAACTATGTCTTTAAGAAAAACCATCAGAGAAAATACTGAGCTGAAGAGGTCTTGTTGTGAAGACACTGTACCTGTTAAAGATGAGTTTTTTTTATAATGTAAGATAACCTCCTTCAAAATGAGCACAAGGTCAGGTTTCCTAGTGTTAACACTGTGGTTGAGGAAAGTTGTCAGCAATGGGCAGGGTCGAGAAACAGTGTGTTTGAAAGAGTGAATTCACTAACAAACCAAGGCTATAATTTTGATTAAAGCAACCTCATCTAAATGGTAAAGGAGGTAGACAGAGCTCTATCTAAAAGTGACTTCTGCAAACTGATAAAAAGAGAAATTCACAAATGTTATTTATGTAAAAGAGGCATCTCTCATTTAGACAGGCCTATTTAGTTTATCAAAATACTCCCTCCAAATGATGAGTAAAGGGTAAACAAGGATAACAAGGAGTTTGAAACTTTGAGATTTTTTCCATCAAATGATATACAGAGCCTTGAATTTATAAAAATATTGAAACCTGAAGTGGAAAAAAAGTAGCCATAAATTATTTTGAAAGCACCCCATTCACAAATTAGCATAGGTTCAACAATGGTGTCAAGTAACCTCAGTGGTTACATTAGCCAGAATGCCTCCTCCTAGAGATGAGAAGAGGGAAAATCAACAAATTTTAAAGTTTTTTTTTTTAAATAGAGACACTATGTTTTAATAAAACCTTCAGTTTGATGACAAATACAAAGGCAAAATGTCAAAATCACCACAAGGAGGGAAAAATAATTAAATTTTTTTTTAAAAAGAGCTATAAAAGCTCTCAAAGAAGAATTTCATTGTCTATTGTGTTAGTTTCAGCCTTTGCAGCCTTCCTCCAGTGATCAAACATGCTCTTACAAAGTGATTTTAAGATGTCAAGGTCAAATTTTGTCATTTCAGTGAGCCTTCAAGCAAAATTTGCTCACTAAGTACTAGGTCTAGGGTTTGCTTTTACTCCTGTCAAAGTTGTCCAAATGGCAGTCCATGTCACCATTCAGCTGAGTGTACCATCATTCAGAGGGTTTTCATCATCATTTCAAGTTCCACTAGGTCATTTTACACCTTTTTCATGCTTCAGTTGTGCCTAGGTAAGGTTCATTTCCCTCTCCTAGGGTTTTGAAGGTAATTTCTCTTGGATGGTCAAATCATCATCAAAACTTGTATCCTGATGTTCATACACCTTCCCCTATCCTTAATGTACCCGATTAAACACTTCCCATCACTGAGATCCCCCAAATTCCTCATTTTTGCACAAACCCTAGTTTCTTGCTACAACTTGGCAATTTTCTAGGCTAGGCCTATGTTTTTCCCTTTTGGACCCTTTCCCCTCACTCAATTTCTGAGATTCCACTTTTCCCTGCTTCCTAACATCCCTCCCTACTTCCCAAAATTTTCCCAAGAATTTATAAGTCCCTTATCCCCTTAATTTTGCTTAATTTCGACAAATCCCTTGTTCCACACATCGGGATAGGTTTCACTCAAATGATGTTTCTGAGCACTAAAAGATGAATTTGGGAAAACTGAGAGAGGTTTTTGTCCAAACCATGCCAAATACGAAAAAACTCCTTCAATTTTTACAGAGGTATCATGGTTCTAGATAAATGTCAAAAATATCGTTGCCTCAGGAGAATTGATGCACCTCTGAAGTGACCTTGGAAAAATCAATATTTCTCCTAGCTTGGTTGGCCAAATGACTTTCTTGATGAATCAAGTGATAAATATACATAAATAAATTTCCAATGAACTATCATGAGCTCAATTTGGAGTTGAGTAAGACCTTAAAAAGTTGACTGCAACAACACTCTGCCTTGAGGCAGCCTCATTCTGCTCATTTTGACCAGTCTTGGGAGATTTGATTTTTGACAGGGTAAATGAACTCCAAATTAAAAAATTCCACTTGGGTTGGAAATTAGACTCAAATCTCTTTCTAATGAGCTATCATGCGCCCAATTTGGACACCAGAAAGGCCTCCAAACGCCTCCTGCAAAATGAACTATTTAGGGCGCGACGCATTGGGTAGGAGCGCGGCGCACTAAAGGTGTGCGGGGCATAGAGCCATTTTTCCCTGTGTAAATTTACACAGGCACGGCGCATCCAGCCTACGCAGCGTGTTGGGCTGGTGTGCGACACATAGAGCCTCCAAGGCACAAAATCATCACCGCTTACAAATTTTCCAAATTGACTTAACCTCTTGTGATTCGAGTAAGTCCGAGTGATCTTGCTATTGTGGTTAAGTAGTGTTTGGTGTGGTTTGAAAGGCTGGTTGGAGAATTTGAATGATGTCAACATAAACTTCATATTTTTGACAAAGGCTGCTCCATAGGGTTTTTATTTGAAATTTAAAGTTTGGTTGTTGGTGCCCATTGGTTTGAACTCTTTTCCCCTCTTGTGGTTCCCTTCCTCCTCACTATCACACTATCATCATACAGTCTTACCCCTATTCCCCTCTGTCCCAATACCACTTATATCCCTTGTTACCATTTTTTCCCTTTCCCATCACCATAATCCTCTCATCATTGTCAATCCTCTATTCCCTATCACTATCACCCTCCCATATCATTTGCGAAGAGTTCCTAATTTGTGAAGAGTTCCTAATTTCTAAATCCCCAAACACCACATTTCTAGAACATAGTCAAGTGACTGTTATTGCCTTCTAATTACCACTTGACAAGACCCCACTGTCCATACTGCCTTATCTCCACAGTCCCTTCCCTTTGGCACACATTTGACACTAGGAGACAAAGACACCAAGCCCTCATTTATCATTTTCAATCAACCAAATATACACTTCACATATGCCTTGCAACGCCATGACGCACACGGACAAATCATACAACAAGACAGAGATTTCACCACTGAAACTACATGCACCAGGAGGGCACTGAAGCGCCGAAAAGGCCTGATCCACTTCAAATCTTGGCCGAAGCTTCCTTGAATGAGCATATTACTTGATGAGGGTCCTTCAGTCCAAATTTCAGCAAATGTGGAGGAAATTTTGTCATTTTGAATTTTTTTGGTTGCAAAACAGGTTTTTCTGCCCGATGTGTCACGCCACCTGACGCGCGCTTATGATTGGGACATCTTCTGGAGGAAAACTTGATATTTTTGGGTTTTTTATGAAAATTTATGCATGCTCAAGAATGGCCGAGAGATTTCATCAAGTTCTGGGTTGCCTAAAGGGCCAAAAACACTCCAAAAATCACCTTTCTACCACCTTTTGCACCTGCAAGAAGTAGTGTTTGGAGATTGAATTTTTGGAGGAGAAAATGACATCCAAATTGAAACATTCCACTTGGTTTGGATAGCAGACATCCAAGGCTTTCCAACGAGCTATCATGAGCTCAATTTGGACTTCGGGAAGTGCCTCAAAATCAGCTCCAAAGTGGTGTGACGCATAGATAATTTGAGCGCGGCGCATAGAGAAATTTTGCCTCATTTTCACTCTTCAGCTCAGAAATTCGCCCAGTTTTGACTAGTTTTACTTTTTCATGTGATGATTGATCTATCATGATGTAATTTGGTAACCATGATGTAATTTTGGCATATATTTACTTTTTCTAAAGGAGTCATTCACTAAAAAGTGAAAATTAAATGAATGAATCAGTTTCCTTCCTTATAGAGGCAAGTTGTTTGGCTGCCTAGATTTCAGTTCCATGTTTAGAATTGGTTGAAACAGCTCCTAGAAGGATGAGCTCGACCCCTATAGGCATGGGAATGGGTTGGGCTAGTCTATATCATGTATTTTCTGAGTCATTTTCAAAGGTTGGACTGGTTGGATACTTGGGAAAAGTTTGGCACCTCATTGTATATTCTTTTCAGATTTTTGGCAAAGGAAAGACTAGAGTTTTGCAGCACTTGTTGGGATCCTTGTGGCTTTTGATTTTTGATGATGTTCTTCTCATGCTATTTTAAGTTTCATTAATGTTATATGTATGCCATTTCCCTTCTCTATGCTTCTGAATTAAACAAATGAGTAATTGAGGTAGAATTCATTGATTTGCTGGTGCTCTGCCTTAGACTTTTGTTTAGTTTTATATGTTTTTGTCAGTTTGAAGAGGATCCTTGCACTCTCTTGCCCTCTTTAGCTCCTCAACAGTCTTTTCAATCCATTCATTTGATCTAAGACATCAAGATCATTGCCTACCCTACACCAACTTGAACTCTGCAAGAATTTGGCCTCATCCCCAAGCCCAAAATTGTTTTTCCCTTTTTTCCAACAAAAACCCTAAAAATCAAAATCAAACCCTCTTATTTGTTTATCTAGCCTAAGATCAGTTGTTGTTTTAGTCATCTCAAGCCCCTTGAATATTTTCATTGAGATTGACCTAGAGAGAGCCCTCTCCTATCCTCGTAGGGCTAGCTACGAGGCTGAGCGTGGTTTGGTGTTGTCCTTCTTCTGCCTTATTTCAGCCTGAGGTGGATTTGGGAACTAACATAGTGGAAATCGTACTAGGGAAGAAAATGGTTTGTTTGTTGGTGTTAATTGTTTTATAAGCTACAGACGGAGCCTAAAGTTATGCCAGGTATCCTTCAAAATGCTTTTGCTTTGCATTAGAGGAAGTAGATAAAAGTTGCTTCAGTCGATCTGCAGTCTAGCATGTGAACGTGACACTTGACTTGTGGATTGTCTTGCCCCAGTACATGTATCAAGTTCAGATCTGATTGTTGATGGTGGACAACGATCAGACATAAGAAGGCTGAAATCATTCACCTGGTGACTCCAATTCAAAGTAGAGACTCCACTAGAGGACTAACTCTTTCTCTGAGAAAATGGAAGGATTTTACACAAAGTTCAGGTATCCAAAGTGGAATGGTATTCAGGGTCTAGTCTGCTTTCTTGCAAATTACTCCTTTGCTGTTCTTGAAGCTATCCTGAGAGTTTTTCAGAATTTGTTGTATGATAAAAGTGATCAAAATCTTCGCTCGACCTATTCAAAAAGTGTAAATACTGAGTTTCCCTTTGATCCTGGCCTCCTTACTGTTCCCACATATTATGATGACTCTCTTCAGAGTGATGAGCCTAAAGAGAACAAAACTGATCCCGTAGCTCTTGTATATACTCCTACACCTTATATAGTCCCAGATAGGTATAAACCTCTTGTTTTACCTTCTGTTCTCCATGATTTCCCTAAAAATTATGACCTATATCTACCAATATTTGATGGTGAATGTAACAATGTCAACACTGAGCAACATGTGCAGAATGTTGAGACTTTTCTAGACCTTTTTGAAGTTGATGATGAAGATGTTAGTATAAGGCTTTTTGCTCTTGATTTGCAAGGCAAAGTGAAGAGTTGGTTCAAAGCCCTGCCTGATGCAACCATCTCAGATTTCCAGCAGTTCGTTAAAGTTTTCCTTGACAGGTGGATGATCGGACAGAACCTTTTCTTGATTATAGAACAGTATAACCAGCTGAAAAGACTGCCAGGGGAGACAGTACAACAATTTTATACTAGATTTAACCAAGTATATTTTTCGATGCCAGCTGATATAAGACCTTCTCCTAGATCTGCTCTCTTGCACTACCTGGGTGCCTTTGATCCGGAAATGGAGTTTCAGTTGAGAGAAAGGAATCTTGCAACACTTCACGAGATGCAGAATAGTGCAGTAAATGTAGAGGCTCATTTGCTGATTCGAAGAGCAAGGTTGAAGGAATAAGAGATGAAAAACATGGATCCGGAGAAATTGATATCTCTAGAGGTAAAGCTTGACATGTTGGTAAGTGCAGTAGAAAAGATGATGCAAAAGATCACCACAAGGAATGAGTATAATGTTCAAGCCCATGGCTCGCTGATTGAAGAAGAACAAGTTGCTGATCCAAAACATTTTGTTTCTTATCCCAGTTCTCATAGTGATTTCTTTATAGATTATCTTGAAGAAGAGAGAGTTGTTGATATGACATGTATGCTTGATGATGTGTTGTATACTGATGATTTGCCTCAGTTTGATTAGTATGATGATGATTATGTTCTCCAAACAGAAGCTAACCTTGCAGACAAATCAACAGCTAGATTGTGGAAGGAGGAAGTTCACTTTCAGCAGCTCGAGTACAGTGATCAACCGATGCATATCAGCTATGACAATGATGAGGAAAGTGCAGAAAATTTTGAATTAAGTGAGGGATCTTTGCCTTTTTGTTTTGATTCGTTTCAGTTCATCAGAGATAACTTCCATACAATCAGAAATCAATTGTCGAAAATTCGTGATTTGGATCATCTTGAGGGCAATCAAAACCTTGTTCAAGACTTCTCATATTCAGATTTGCAGTCCCCGAAAGCCATTGATTGTCAAGTTGTAGATGAAGACACGGAAGCTGGCACATATGATCGAATGTTTCAAGATGACTCCATACCATTTTGTTTTGAATCATTTCAGTTTTTGAAGGGTAAATTGCATAGTAAATCTTTAAATGAGCAGCCTGTAGCATCAGATTTGCAGCCACCAAACGCAATTGAAGGTCAGATTATAGATGAAGTTGTGGAAGATGAAATACATGATTTAATGATGCAAGAGGATTCTGTACCCTTTTGTTTCGAAGCATTTCAGTTTATAAGGAAGAATCTTCGTAATATCTCTCAAGAAAAAGATGAACAACCAGTAGGATGTCAGACAGTTTCAATGGATACATCACAGCAGTCTTCTCAAGTTTTTGATGATCCTATTGTTGATGTGTTGGATGATGTTTGCAGTCAAAGTCTTTCTCCATTGACTATATGTAAGCTTCAAACGTGTACTGATACAAACTTGATCCGGCAGCCAGTCTCTTTGTCATTTTCAGCAGGAGTCTCGTCACAAAGCTCATCACAAAGCTCAGATCAAAGTTTGCATTCATGGTATGAGGAGAAGAAAAGTAATTCATTGGATGAGCTAAGTCCTAGTGTGCATTTTGAGATCCTTATGCAGCATGAATTTCAAGATTCTTATGCAGTGTTTTTGGAGGCGGATAGAGAATCCATAGTATTCAACGGATCTGTTCACAAGTTTTCATGGGAGTTGCCTTTCAGTAGTTCTCTCTTGTTGTTCATAAACGAGCACTTGCGGAGAATCCAAACAGCAGCTACAATACTTACATGGTTGCATTGGTTGTTTCATTTCACTTGATCAGGTGATGAATGAAATTGTTAGAGTAGGTTGTATTGAATAAGCTCTACTTTGAGCATCTTTTCCAGTTTTTCAGTTGTGTTAAGTATCGAGTTAGTTTTTAGTTGAGTGTGAGTCAATTTGTGTCGTCAAGTTATCAGTTTTCAGTCATGCATTTTAGCTTGAGTTTTTTATTCCATTGCCCAATGGATGAAGGCACTGTCTGCTTTCCAAAGATCTGTAGTTCTTAGCACCTCCAAGGAGCTACCATCCCCATTGGAGCCAATGTTAGTGTCAGTCTTTGCAGCCTTCCTCCAGTGATCAAACATGCTCTTACAAAGTGATTTTAAGATGTCAAGGTCAAATTTTGTCATTTCAGTGAGTCTTCAAGTAAAATTTGGTCACTAAGTACTAGGTCTAGGGTTTTCTTTCACTCCTTCCAGAGTTGTCCAAATGTCGGTCCATGTCACCATTCAGCTGAGTGTACCATCATTCAGAGGGTTTTCATCATCATGTCAAGTTCCACTGGGTCATTTTACACCTTGTTCATGCTTCAGTTGTGCCTAGGTAAGGTTCATTTCCCTCTCCTAAGGTTTTGAAGGTAATTTCTCTTGGATGGTCAAATCATCAGCAAAACTTGTATCCTGATGTTCATACACCTTCCCCTATCCTTAATGTACCTTATTAAACACTTCCCATCACTGAGATCCCCCAAATTCCTCAGTTTTGCACAAACCCTAGTTTCTTGCTACAACTTGGCAATTTTCTAGGCTAGGCCTGTGTTTTGCCCTTTTGGACCCCTTCCCCTCACTCAATTTCTAAGATTCCACTTTCCCCTACTTCCTAACATCCCTCCCTACTTCCCAAATTTTTCCCAAGAATTTAGAAGTCCCTTATCCCCTTAATTTCGCTTCATTTCGACAAATCCCTTGTTCCACACATCGGGATAGGTTTCACTCAAATGATGTTTATGAGAAATAAAAGATGAATTTGGGAAACATGAGAGAGTTTTTTTTCAAAAACATGCAAAAGAAGAAAAAAATCCTTCACGTTTTACACAGGTATCATGGTTTTAGAGAAATGTCAAAAATACCGTTGCCTCAAGAGAATTGATGCACCTCTAAAGTGACCTTGGAAAAATAAATATTTCTCCTAGCTTGGTTGGCCAAATGACTTTCTTGATGAATAAAATGATAACTAGACACAAATATATTTCCAATTAACTATCATGAGCTAAATTTGGAGTTGAGGAAGACCTTCAAAAGTTGACTGCAACAGCACTCTGCCTTGAGGCAGCCTCATTCTGCTCATTTTGACCAGTCTTGGGATATTTGATTTTTGACAGGGTAAATGAACTCAAAATTAAAAAATTCCACTTGGGTTGGAAATTAGACTCAAATATCTTTCCAACGAGCTATCATGTGTCCAATTTGGACACCGGGAAGGCCTCCAAAAGCCTCCTGAACAATGAACTATTTATGGCGCGACGCATTGGGTAGGAGCGCGGCGCACTGAAGGTGCGCGGCGCATAGAGCCATTTTTCCTTGTGTAAATTTACACAGGCACGGCGCATCCAGCCTGTGCGGTGTGTTGGGCTGGTGCGCGGTGCATAGAGCCTCCAAGGCACAAAATCATCACCGCTTACAAATTTTCCAAATTGACTTAACCTCTTATGATTCGAGTAAGTCCGAGTGATCTTGCTATTGTGGTTAAGTAGTGTTTGGTGTGGTTTGAAAGGCTGGTTGGAGAATTTGAATGATTTCAACATAAAATTCACATTTTTGACAAAGGCTGCTCCATAGGGTTTTTATTTGAAATTTAAAGTTTGGTTGTTGGTGCCCATTGGTTTGAACTCTTTTCCCCTCTTGTGGTTCCCTTCCTCCTCACTATCACACTATCATCATACAATCTTACCCCTATTCCCCTCTGTCCCAAAACCACTTATATCCCTTGTTACCATTTTTTCCCTTTCCCATCACCATAATCCTCTCATCATTGTCAATCCTCTATTCCCTATCACTATCACCCTCCCATATCATTTGTGAAGAGTTCCTAATTTGCGAAGAGTTCCTAATTTCTAAATCCCCAAACACCACATTTCTAAAACACAGTCAAGTGACTGTTATTGCCTTATAATTACCACTTGACAAGACCCCACTGTCCAGACTGCCTTATCTCCACAGTCCCTTCCCTTTGGCACACATTTGACACTGGGAGACAAAGACACCAAGCCCTCATTTATCATTTTCAATCAACCAAATATACACTTCACATATGCCTTGCAACACCATGACGCACACGGACACATCATACAACAAGACAGAGATTTCACCACTGAAACTGCATGCACCAGGAGGGCACTGAAGTGCCGAAAAAGGCCTGATCCACTTTGAATCTTGGCCGAATCTTCCTTGAATGAGCATATTACTTGATGAGGGTCCTTCAGTCCAAATTTCAGCAAATTTGGAGGAAATTTTTCTGCCCGACGTGTCGCGCCACCCGACGTGCGCTTATGATTGGGAAATCTTCTGGAGGAAAACTTGATAATTTTGGGTTTTTTATGAAAATTTATGGATGCTCAGGAATGGCTGAGATATTTCATCAAGTTCTGGGTTGCCTAAAGGGCCAAAAACACTCCAAAAATCACCTTTCTGCCACCTTTTGCACCTGCAGGAAGTAGTGTTTGGAGATTGAATTTTTGGAGGGGAAAATGACATTCAAATTGAAACATTCTACTTGGGTTGGATAGCACACATCCAGGGATTTCCAACGAGCTATCATGAGCTCAATTTGGACTTCGGGAAGTGCCTCAAAATCAGCTCCAAAGTGGCGCGATGCATAGAGAATTTGAGCGCGGCGCATAGAGAAATTTTGCCTCATTTTCACTCTTCAGCTCAGAAATTCGCCCAGTTTTGACTATTTTTACTTTTTCATGTGATGATTGATCTATCATGATGTAATTTGGTAACCATGATGTAATTTTGGCATATATTTACTTTTTCTAAGGATCTCATTCACTAAAAAGTGAAAATTAAAATGAATGAATCCGGCTTTCTTCCTTATAGAGGCAAGTTGTTCGTCGCCAGATTTTAGTTCCATGTTTAGAATTGGTTGAAACAACGAGGAAGGATGAGCTCGACCCCTAGAGGCATGGGAATGGGTTGGGCTGGTCTATATCATGTATTTTCTGAGTCATTTTCAGTGGTGGAACTGGTTGGATACTTGGGAAAAGTTTGGCACCTCATTGTATATTCTTTTCAGATTTTTGGCAAAGGAAAGACCAGAGTTTTGCAGCACTTGTTGGGATCCTTGTGGCTTCTGAGTTTTAATGATGTTCTTCTCATGCTATTGTAAGTTTCATTAATGTTATATGTATGCCATTTCCCTTCTCTATGCTTCTGAATTAAACAAATGAGTAATTGAGGTAGAATTCATTGATTTGCTGGTGCTCTGCCTTAGAATTTTGTTTAGTTTTATATGTTTTCGTTAGTTTGAAGAGGATCCTTGCACTCTCTTACCCTCTTCAGCTCCTCAACAGTGTTTTCAATCCATTCATTTGATCTAATACATCAAGATCATTGCCTACCCTGCCCCAACTTGAACTCTGCAAGAATTTGGCCTCATCCCCAAGCCCAAAATTGTTTTTCCCTTTTTTCCAAAAAAAACCCTAAAAATCAAAATCAAACCCTCTTATTTTTTTATCTAGCCTAAGATCAGTTGTTGTTTTAGTCATCTCAAGCCCCTTGAATATTTTCATTGAGATTTACCCGGAGAGAGCCCTCTCCTGTCCTCGTAGGGCTAGCTACGAGGCTGAGCGTGGTTTGGTGTTGTCCTTCTTCTGCCTTATTTCAGCCTGAGGTGGATTTGGGAACTAACATATTGTGTAAAGGGACAAAAGAAAAACGTTTTTCGAACCCTGGGTAAGCAGTTGGTAAAAATTTCACGACGCGACACGCCTGCAAAATAGCGCGACGTGCCTGTAATGATTCCTCCAAAGGCTTTTACACACGGCGCGATGTGCCTATAGGATACTGTGACGCGGCTATGTGTGTCAACCAACCGGCCCGCCCGACGTTCAGAGGGTGCCCAGTGCCTGACCCGACATCATCCACAGCGACGTACAGGTGCTACGCGCCTGTGCACATGAGCATAGCACCGCTCCAAAGGTCTCCAAGGGTGGAAACAACTGGTTTTTGACTCAGATTTTGAGTTGTTCAAACACAACAAAAAGATTTCAAGGCATTTTTTATGCCCTTGCATCTCAATTTTAGTCACAAAAATGTTTTGAAATCAAGATTTTAAGGAAGAAAAAGAAGTGATGAGAAACACATAGTCCTCAAGAAAGTCATGAAACCATTACCAGTCAAAGGGACAGTGAAAAAACTGCCTCCCAGCAAAGTAGTGACCATGGTGGTAGCCCACACACAGAGTCTAAAGAGAATAGTGAATATGATGGCAACATGAAAAATGACAAAAAAAACAGTCAAAATGAAGGGAGTTCTCAACAAATTCAAGACAGTGAGGAGGATAAACAAGGTAGTCCACAGAATGACAGTGAAGATAGTCAAGTAGAAAAAGAGGATGATGAAGCTGACAGCCCCAAACAAACTCAAAAAAGTAATGAAAACAGTGAACAGGGCAACAAAGCAAGTAATGATGGAGGCAGCAGGGTAAAGGACCAAGTTGAGCAAGTGCTAGTGATAAAACCTCCTCTCTCTTCTCCTCAAAGAAGCCAAGAACATGTGTTAGCTGCCTCTCCTAGGCAAGGGGCCATGAATCTTCCTCCAAAATTGGTGAAGCCTAGAAACACCAAATCTGCAAAGAAGAAAATCACTCTAGTAGTGACTAGCAATGTCACTAGGGCACTAAGGAGTAGAGGCAAACTGCCTAAGAAGAGTACTGTTGAATTGCCAAATAGAAAAAGAGAAAAGATGTTAGGTCCCTATATTACTAGTATAGTCCCTTATTGTTATTAGTGTAACCCCCTTATTGTTATTATTGTACCCTTTTAACCCCCATTTTGTTATTATTGTGCCCTTAAATTATTATTGTTAGGTCAGCTAGGATTACATTGTGGCCCACTAGGATTACATTATGGCCACATGGACTCCTATATATAGAAAGGAGGTTTTGTAAATTGTATCATCGAAGAATTTTTCATTTATGTAATGTATTGGAGGTTACCCCCTTGAAGTGGCTTATTTCTAAGGTGTTGATATCTCTTTTCTTCTATTTTTGGAGCTGGTTACACAACATTTGGTATCAGAGCTTTGGATTCTAGGGTTTCGCTGCTCCAAACAGGTCATTGTGGAATTTTCGCTATAACTTTGTTTTTACGAAGTTTCAGAAGCTGAAAGTTTTAGGGTGCGAAGTCGAAATCCTGAGGAAGATATTCCAAAAATTTCAAAGCTTGGTTCGCAACATTTTCGGAGATATGATCTGTGGAAGTTATGTATTGTTTCAGGCTCCTAAACAGGTCATCGTGGAATTTGCACTATAATTTTTTTTCTACGAAGGCTCAAAATCTTAAATTTTTAGGGTGTGAAGCTGAAATCCTAAGGAAACTTGTCCAAAATTTCAGAGCTTGGTTCGCAATATTGTTGGAGATATGATCTGTGGAAGTTAGTGCTTTTTCAGGCTCCCGAATTTCATCTCAAAGAGGTGATCATGGGAAAATTTCAATAACTCTCTCTCTGAGCATCAGATTGGAGTGCCGTAAAAATTAGTCACAAGTACATGGACTTTAGTTTCTTTGCAATCAATTTCAAAGGCGAAGGATGAAACAGTGACACGTGACAAGTCATACAAGTTCGCTCTACTGAACCAGTCCATAATTAGGTCATTGTGGGAGATTGGACATAAATTTGTCTTGGAGAATCCAATTCAGGTCAAACATGTGGCATTCAAAAGAGAATTCAGAGGGCTACTTCAGTGCTGAATTTCAGATATTCAAGAGCTACAATCACAGAGATAATCCAATTTCAATATCGAGCTCCTCAAAAGCAAGAAAAAGGTGTGTATTTTTTTTTTCCGAATTGCATAAGTCTTGTTTGAAAAATCAATTTGAATTGATTCCAAGGGCATATTGTAGAATATATATCGGCATTAGTTCTAAGAAATTCCCATAAAAATAATTCAACACCCATTAAGCCTTCAGAAGGCTCTACTATGACTCATGAAGATGAAGAATTGCAACATGATCTATCAAAATTACAAGAGCAAGTGCAACAAATTTCACTCTCGCAAAGAACAACAAAAATTGAAATGGAAGTTTTGAAGAAATGCGTGGAAGCGAAGATGGACGGTTTGAAGAAAGGCGTGGAAGCTAAGATGGATGGCATGGAAGCTGGCATGGAAGCTAAGATGGATGACATGAAAGACAACATGGAAAACATGAAGAATGATCTAAAAGCAGACATCGAAGGTTTGACAAAGTTGATACAAGAAATGTTTCCTAATGGTGAAAATATAGTATAAGAACCTCATGATGAGAACAAAATAAATGTTAATCGTGATTTCATAAACTCTAATGTTGGCGGGAAGAACCACCATATTCCAAAAATGGATATGAGGAAGTTTGATGGAAAGGATCCTGTAACATGGATACTACAGATGGAGCAATATTTTGATCTCCATAATGTGCAAAACACACAAAGGTACGCATTGCAACTTTACATTTAGAACAAAATACATTTGTATGGTATCGATGGCTTTGCTCCCGTAAAAAAATTGTCACTTGGTCAATTTTTACGGAAGGAATGATAGCACATTATGAGGATACAAAGAGCAACACCTTCTTTAGCCAATTGATAAATCTCAAACAAAAGGGTTTAGTGGGGCAACACATTGAGGACTTCCAAAAATTGAATATAAGGGTAACTGATATTCCAGAGGAACACAAGATCGATCTTTTCATAGGCACTTTAAAGGATAACATCCAACATGAAGTTCGCGTTTTGGAACCGGATTCATTGGAGAAGGCATTCAGGTTGGCAAGAAAAGTTGAATGTAAAATAATGGTGACAAGGAAGCCTACCACTCAATTCTATAAAGAAGGAAGTGTTGCTACGCCTCGATTTCCACAACCTACAAGGTTGACACCACAACAATTGGAAGAAAAAAGAGCAAAAGGGCTTTGCTAAAGTTGTGATAACAAATACACTAAAGGTCATAAGTGTGCTGAGAAGAAATTATTTTACATAGATTGTGAAGAGGAAGAAGAAAATGAACAAGAAGAGGATATACACCAGGAACCAGCCCTAGAAAAGGAAGAAATAAATCCGACCATATCGTGTAATGCACTGGAAGGAATTACCACTCCTCAAACTCTCAAGATAGAAGGACATATCAAGAAGAAAAAGGTAATAGTGTTGATTGATTCAGGTAGCACCCATAATTTTATTAATTATAAGGTAGCCAAGGAATTAAATTGTTTCCTATACCCAGCACCAGAATGTCAAGTGATGGTTGCAAATGGAGGAACTATAAATTGCTCTGGAAAATGCCATAATATCAAGCTAACCATGGGGGAATATGTATTGACTAGTCCAATGCTTTCCATTCCTATGGCAGGTGCTGATGTTGTACTAGGAGTACAATGGTTATAATCTTTGGGGATGATAGCTTTTAATTTTCAAGAACTTTTCTTGAAATTTTTTTCAGAAGGAAAGGAAGTTGAATTACGGGGTATTGTGGGGAAGCCAGGAAAGACAATAAGCTCTAATGTCATGACAAAGCTTCTAAAGAACGAACAATGAGGCGTCATTGCACAATTATGCTCACTAGAAGTTCCAACATCAAAATCATCTATTTCTACAGATCTCCAACAAGTCTTGGAAAATCATTCCAAGGTGTTTGAAACTCCCAAAGGACTCCCACCTATTCGTGATCATGATCATGCTATTCATTTGATTCCAGGAAGTGTTCCTCCAAACATCAAGCCTTATAGATATCCTTACATCCAAAATATTGAAATTAAACGTATGATTGCATAAATGTTAGAGGCGGGTATAATTAAACCTAGTCAAAGTTCTTTCTTTGCTCCTGTAGTATTGGTACACAAGAAGGATGGATCATGGCGAATGTGTCTGGATTATAGGGTGCTCAATAAGCTCACCATTAAAGATAAATTTCCCATTCCTGTGATTGATGAATTATTGGATGAATTACATGGAGCAATTTATTTTACCAAGCTGGATCTTCATTCAGGATATCATCAAATTAGAATGAAGACTGAAGATATTCCAAAAATAGCATTTCGAACTCATGAGGGTCATTATGAATTTTTGGTCATGCCTTTTGGCCTTACCAATGCACCTTCTACATTTCAAGGGTTGATGAATTCCATTTTCAAACCCTTCCTTAGAAAATTTGTGCTCGTATTTTTTGATGATATACTAATCTATAGCAGGTCTTGGAAGGATCATGTTGAACATGTTGACAGGGTGCTCAAAATATTGCAGGAGAAACAATTATATGCAACAACATCCAAATGTTTCTTTGGAGTACAAGAGGTGGAATATCCGGGACATATTGTATCTCACGAGGGTGTTATAGTAGACCCTAACAAAATTAAAGCTATTAAGGAATGGAAAGTCCCCACAACCATAAAGCAGTTGCGAGGATTTCTCGGGTTAACAGGGTATTATCGGAAGTTTGTTAAGAATTATGGGAAAATAGCAGCACCTCTAACAACATTATTGAAGAAAGATGCATTTTTATGGACTCCTGAAGCAACTAAGGCATTTGAACATCTTAAAGAGGCAATGTTCCTAGCACCGGTCTTAGCTATGCTAGAATTCACAAAAACCTCAGTGGTTACATTAGCCAGAATGCCTCCTCCTAGAGATGAGCAGAGGGAAAATCAACAAAGTTTAAAGTTTTTTTGAAAAAAGAGAGACACTGTGTTTTAAGAAAACCTTCAGTTTTATGACAAATACAAAGGAAAAATGTCAAAATCACCACAAGGAGGGAAAAAGCGTTAAAAAATGTTTTAAAACGAGCTATAAAAGCTCTCAAAGAAGAAGTTCATTGTCTATTGTGTAAAGGGACAAAAGAAAAACGTTTTTCGAACCCTGGGCAAGCAGTTGGTAAAAATTTCATGATGCGACACGCCTATAAAATAGCATGACGCGCCTGTAATGATTCCTCCAAAGGTTTTTACACACAACGCGACGCGCCTGTAGGATACTGCGACGCACCTGTGTGTGTCAACCAACTGGCCCGCTCGACGTTCAGAGGGCGCCAAGTGCCTGACCCGACAACATCCACAGCGACGTACGGGTGCTACGCGCTTGTGCACAGGAGCGTAGCACCCCTCCAAAGGTCTCCAAGGGTGGAAAAAACTGGTTTTTGACTCAGATTTTGGGTTGTTCAAACAGAACAAAAAGATTTCAAGGTATTTTTTATGCCCTTGCATCTCAATTTTAGTCACAAAAATGTTTTGAAATCAAGATTTTAAGGAAGAAAAAGCAGTGATGAGAAACACATATTCCTCAAAAAATTCATGAAACCATTACCAATCAAAGGGACAGTGAAAAAAGTGCCTCCTAGCAAAGTAGTGATCAAGGTGGCAGCCCACACACAGAGTCTAAAGAGAACAATGAATATGATGGAAGCATGAAAAATGAAAAAAAAGACAGTCAAAATGAAGGGAGCCCTCAACAAATTCAAGACAGTGAGGAGGGTAAACAAGGTAGTCCATAGAATGACAATGAAGATAGTCAAGTAGCAAAAGAGGATGATGAAGCTGACAGCCCCAAACAAACTCAAAAAAGTAAGGAAAATAGTGAACAGGGCAACAAAGCAAGTAATGATGGAGGCAACAGGGTAAAGGACCAAGTTGAGCAAGTGCTAGTGATAAAACCTCCTCTCTCTTCTCCTCAAAGCAGCCAAGAACATGTGCTAGCTACCTCTCCTAGGCAAGGGGCCATGACTCTTCCTCCAAAAGTGGTGAAGCCTAGAAACACCAAATCTAGAAAGAAGAAAATCACTCCAGCAGTGACTAGCAATGTCACTAGGGCACTAAGGAGTAGAGGCAAACTGCCTAAGAAGAGTATTGTTAAATTTCCAAATAGAAAAAGAGCAAAGAAGTCTATCCAAAGCAAGGGCAAAGAAAAAGTTGAACAACAGGAGAGTAGTCATGAAAAAGAAAGGGACTTTGACATCATACAAATAGATGGTGATGTTGGAGATGATGAAGCTAAAATTCTTGAATCACTTTTGCAAAATAGAGAAGCCCAAATACATGACTTGGAAACTGATCTAGAAAGGTCAAAGGACCTCATACATTTTCTACAAATGCAAAATAAACAAATGCAAGTCTCACTTACGACGACATGCGAAGCTGGAAGGAAGACCCGGTTCCTGATATAATTTGAAGGACAAAAATGATGATCTAGGAAAATACATAGCTAATGTGCATTCAACGAGCTCAACTCTTTGTCACTCATGGTCCTCCACCAATCACCATGCTTCCACTGCGTCTTCACCAATGTCGCACTCCACTACTTGATGTTGCTCCTTTAGGCAGTGTGTTAAGGCTGTGGCCTTTGACAATCACGCCACTCTTTCACCTCTATCGTTGCTTCACACACACCCCTAAAGCGACACACCCAAGTCACAAGTCTGCGGTCTTGCATTTGTTTCTTTCGAAGACAAAATCGCTCCTACGTTCACACATTCATATACAACATATACATATATAATTTTCAGACTCAAAGCACCACAATCTCTTACAAAATTCAATTAGATCTCTCCCAAGCTCTCGCAGGAAATCATTTCCAGCTCTGATACCAAATGATGCAGGTGTTCTGGGTTAAATCATAATCCTAGCATATAAACACAAATATTTCAACCAACATGAAAACTCTCAATCATTTTTCATTACAATCATAAATATATTCAACTTAAAAATACATCAGAAGGAAAGAGAGCCATACAACAAGCATATTGATATTAAAACATAAAACTCTTTGGCCAAATATTACATTGGGCGTCCTCCTGGCTCTCGGCCCTTCAAACCATCTCTCACTCTCACTGTACTCCTCACTGCTCTCAGCTATCTCTCATCCTCACAAAACCTCCTATATATACATAAATAATGAATTTATTACCCTCCATAAATTCCTCCACACAAATATCAACTTAAATCTAATTTAAATTTATTCTAATTTTTGGACTAAAAAAAGTCCCATATATGGAATTCCTACGCCCTATATTATCTACATATGTATATGGAAGTCCCTTTCGTCAGTGAAAAATATGTATTTAAGAATACATATTAAATGCACAGTCAGAGATATTTTGCCAAAGACACCTCAGAAAGTAATTTCCAGCTACCAAACACCTCAAAATTCAATAAAAGTGACTAAAGTAGATGAAAGTTAATGTAAAAATCAATTAACAGAGTTAATACATTAGATATCTTCTCCATTAAGCCTCCCAAATGTCGAGAAGCATTTACTCTGTATCAATTGAACAAATGAACCCTTTCTTTCACTCCACCTCCTCATTCTTCTATAAAGACTCCATGAGGAGCTCATTGTAAAGGGTTGGAAAGTTATTGATTGTCTGAACTGTTCTTAAGTGGAAGTAGCTGAGTAGTTGTAATATAGTAGGCTGGGAAGAGAATTATTGGACAGTAGAAAGCCATTGGACTCAAAGCATGTGACTGGTTTTGCACATCAAATAAACAAGCAGATTCACAGGATCCTGGTCTATATTATTGGTGATGTTTTCCTTCATTGTTATTATTTTCCCTTATGTCTTCCATACTGTCCATTTTCTCTGATAAAGAGCAGGAAATATAGATTATGATTTACTTCTAAAGTACCCTAATTCTGACTGATAAGATTTATATTTATGTTTTCTTCTAAATGTGTGTTTGAGAATGAATCAATAACCAGTCAAGGAACGTTGGTGAGCCCATGTCTTTCTGAGTAGAACTTGAGATGTTGTTCTTGAATGATCTTTTCACTGCATGCTAAGTAGAGTCCTAATCAAGGAATTTTATGGTTAGCCCTGTCCCTTGTTTAGTCTTAAACAATTGTTTTGAAGATTTCCCTTAAGATTATACTGAAAGCAAGATAGGTTAAAACTCCTTGATATTAGGCTACCCTTTGTTTACTTATATGTTTTCTCCTTCTGAAAGTAGTCTGTTGGAATACTAGATTGTTGTCTTTTAAAGTTGTATTTAGTAGGAGTATTTCCCAAAGAAGTCTATGGTTTTCCCTGGCCTTTGGCTTGCTTCCAAATAAGTCACTTTGAAAGGCTCTTCTTGTTTAGAGAAGTTAATAGATTCTTGATTGGTTATTAGCTTTGCTTCTTTCACATCATTTCTTCATGTTTCATACCACAAACTCAACTTAAAGAGATCTTTTGATATAGATGTCTTGCCCTATGGAAACCCTTGAATATTTTTTGTGCAAGTAAACCCTTTTATTACTCCATTAGCCCAATGGATTAGCATTTTTTCTTGACCTATCTTCCCATGCTGAAACATCCTTCTACTTATTTCCTCCTTCACTCCACATGACCTTCTCAATTAATGATCCCCAACCAAAAACAAACAAATCGCTTGTGCTTCATAACTAGCCTAATATCATATCATGAGCCTATAAGCATATAATTCTAAAACACATATAGAGATATCCCTCTCTGAATTCAGGAGGGCTAGATCATAGGATTCCAAAGTGGTTCTAATGTTTCCTTGTTATTTGGTATGCCAATCTGCCAAATCATAGGACACCAACACTCTCCATATAAAGCAAGTTCTCCTCTCCACCATGGGTCCCATTCGTATGTGCCACCTAGCCCATGCACATTGTCCCCCATTAAAACTGTGCAGTCCATCATGGAGATACAATGTATCTAGACAGTGCACGTGGACTTGGTCAAAAGTGACTAGATCAACATGATCCAATCCTGTCCACACCTGTAGGTGCTTAATCCAGCTGCTTTATTCTTCCTTTTTTCACATGAGGAGTGTTATTCTTCCTTTTAAAGGGTTAATGGGCCTCCCTACCCATTTTATTCTACTACCGAGTGATATTGCTAACTATAATGTTCATTTTAGCTTGAGGCTAAAATTTAGGAACATTACAGTCCTCCCCTCCAAAATGTTGCTTGTTCTCAAGAAAATGTATAGGGAGAGAAAAATTCCTCCCCTTCTCCTCTTGTGGTCCCCTCATCAATATTACCCACCACTGCTCAAGATAATCTGCAACAAATCTGCCCTCCAATGTCTCCTCCCAAAGATGCATAACCAAATGGCTCACATCATGAAAAAGGTGGAAGGTGTAAGTGGAAACCTTCTTTCTGTCCCATGGCCTCCTCAAGGTAGGAGTGATGATACACATGGGAAATCTAATTCCCAATGAGTGACCCTCTCAACCATGCTATCATCCAAATGAAGTGAACCATTCTAGATATCTCAACAAAGAAATCTGCAACCCCGGTTCTCTGCAATGTGTTGGGGCTAAATGGAGAGTTTATTTTTTCCCATCCAAGTAGTTTCTCTCTCCATTTATGGTAAGTATGGGGGGGTTTCTGATATTGGGCTGAAATTTCATGGCCTTCAAAAATGGCCCAAGCTACCCCACAAGGTAAGTCAACCATGAAGTGCCTCCTCAAGAACGCAAGTTCTCCCAATGGCTCCTCCTACATGAAGGAAAGAGGTGTGTTGTGGAAATCATGGTGTGCCCATTGTTTCTCTTGAAACATATAACATGTAAAATAGGGAGAATCATACTCCAAATGGGAATCTCTATCTTAAATTCCACTCTCCAAACAAATCTTCCCATGATTATAAACATATAAACAATATATGGAAGCAAAATACTTTGAAAACAAGCTACCAAATGACAACCAGAGAGTGAATCATAGTTCCACACAAGGAACCAGCACATTGCATCCCATGCCTACCTCAAAACAAAAAATAACAAGTGCTTCACCAACCAATTTTTTTCTGCCCCAGTCATCTCATAATATGGAAACATGAAGATACAATGTGGTATCAATGGTGCACACCAAGACTCATGTGGCTTCCCCCACAAACCACCAATAAGGTAGCCAAAATCAATGCTACAAGTAGCTACAAGTACATCATCATACAATATACAAGAAGGGATAATTCTTCTTGATACATCATGCTACTCAAACAAGGAAAAGAAGTACAATACAAAATGTGAAACTATACCTCCTCCATCACGTACTTGAAGTCTTGAGCTGAAATGGCTCAATTGGAATCTTTCCCTTACCTCCAAAGAGTAGGGAAGTGGCTATGACCTCTCATCTATCACCATCCATGCTATGCATCTCTCCATATGCTGAAATATGTCATGTTGGATGTCCTCCCAAGTGAACTCCTCTGCCAAAGAAAAATATGCATCATAATGCATGGAAAGGAAGTCCTCATGTGCTGCATGAAGCAACTTCTCCTTGAGCTTAGAAGCTCCATTCAAGAATATCCTTCCATGAGAATAGATGACCAAATCATCCACTATATAAACAAAATCTCCATCCGGGTCATCCAAAATCATGCATGCACCAATATCCTTTGAGTACTCTACTAAGAGTTAAGACCTCCAATATGGTTCAATCCTCCTAAGAGACAACACTGGTGATCTAGCATGTGAAGCTCTTCTCATGTTGTTGCCTGCTACTTTGACATGCCCCATGCCAAATTATTCCTCCAAACTCTTCACGTCTCCAACATCCAAGAGTGGTGAACCCAAAGACAAGATGCCTCTCATCAACTCTAGATCTGGTGGCATCCCAGGTGGAATGCCTCCATGTAGTGAGACATCAAAATCTGAAGTGGACAGTGTATATGAGTGGATTGAGTTGTCCCTCTCTTCACTGCATAGTGCAGTCCCCTCCCTTTGTGCAGAAACCTCCTAAAATAGATAAGAGTGAATTCTCATCATCCCTTGATGCTGATACTTCTCCTCTTCTTCCATATATGAGAATGCCTCATCCTCAATGAGAGACCCTTGATCTTGGTCATCTCTTGAAGGAGGAAAATTCATGACTTCACAAATAGAAGAGGGCTCTTCAAGAAGTGGGGATCTTCCGTTTGGAAAAATATCCTACATGTTTTTATCCCCCTTAAAAATGTGGAGTGGAGTTGGTTTAATAGGTCTCTCCAACTCATGCAAAGTGTTTGAGTTTTTGTTTTTGACAATTGATGATTCACAATGTTTTCTATCAAATATTCTCACCAATTCTTTAGTGAACCCAACATAAGTTTTTACATTTGCATGAAAAAATGAAGTAGAATCATTAAACCACCAATCATGGGCCATACCTTTGAGGTGCAGCACTGCTACTCTGATGGCCTCCTTCTCTGAATATTGGTGTAGATGGAAATAGGAATCTAGCTCTCCTACCCAAGCTTTGGCTGTGCACTCTTTTGATCCATCAAAGTGAGATAGAAAGATTCTACCTCTCTTGCTTCTTTTGTGGCTGCTGGATCTTACCTCCTTTAGTTTGCAAAAGCCTTGGAAGTCCAAGTGCTCCTTGAATCTCCATGATTAAGATTTATACTCCTGAAGATAGTCACTCAAGGTCTCCTCCCTTGGTGCATCTTCTTCCTCCATCCTTCTTGCATTGAATGTGGGCAATAGACTATGCTGTGGATCTGCATGTGTGGCTGAATGCTCACACTCATCATGTAAATAGCTAGGGATTGCTTCAAACCCTCTCAAAAATCTTCTACACTCCTCCCCTTTCATCTCCTTGAGATCTTCTTTGATATTCTTCATAGCTTGGAAAAGAAGCAAGGAGTGTTGGGAAAAATACTGAGAGGGGGGGGGGGGGGGTGAATCAGTATTTAGGACTTTATCAAATATTTTACTTTTTCACTCTCTAAAACCCATACGCTACTTTTCTGAACCAAACTAGCGTATACACGTGGATATCCTTCATAAAACTCGCGTATACACAGAGATCTAATTATGCCATTAATTCTTCACTTATATCATTCCATCATTCATTCATTAGATGTTCAATAAACAGTAAACATGTGCAGTAAGAACAGAATAAACCATCACACATAATCATCACACATGAACACCAGGATTTTAGGTGGAAACCCAAGTCGGGAGAAAACCACCGCTGCAGTTGCTCAGCCTTCAATATTTTATTATAGAGAAAACATCTTACAACATATGTGCTGGCGCAGACTTGACCAGCACGCAGGCACCCACCTGCGCTCGTTTACCAGCCTCTCCTGGAAGGGAGCTACGACCCGCTGACTCGTTTACCAGCCTCTCCTGGAAGGGAGCTACGACCCCCTGCTCTCGTTTACCAGCCTCACCTGGAAGGGAGCTACAACCCCCTGACTGAAGGCTACAACCCTCAGCACCTCTATGGACCACGTTTCATCAATTTTCACACTGGATCCAACAACTCAAATAGAGTACAACTTGTAGGCCTCGTTTCATCATATTATCAGACTGGACCCACTCCACACATTTAAGTTCAATCATACAACCAAACTGATATAGACAACTCAGAACTGTAGAATACAGATAGCAGTAACACAGCAGAACAGATCAGACATTTCATACCCCATGCTTCAGCAAACCCTAGTTTGCATACGCGCATTCCTATCACTGATCCCGCGTATATATGCGCCTTCTACCATACAAACCCGCGTATACTTCTATACATATTACAGAACTAATTTCACTGCGCATACGCGCTTTCTCTTCAGTGAAGCCGCGTATATACGTGCTTCTTCTGCGGCAAAATAGTGTATGGTTCTTCAGACATTTAGGTCATTGCAATTCTTCAGAACAGACACATCACACAGATTTTACCCTTTACGTCAGACAGATGTTCGCCTCCTCTCAGATCTAATCATTCCATAAACAGATGTAGCAAATACAAATACATTTCAGATCTAGATTCCCTTCTTCACCATTTTCTTCATAGGTGCTTCATGCATTCAGATCTATCATTCAAATGTAACCCTTTCCATTCAGATATACTTCAGAGAGAAGTATTCATTCAAGCTTAGACATCTTGCACCCACACTCATGATTTGCACAATGAATTTCTTCTCTTTATAAAGGTTTACCCTTTTTCAATACCATGAGCCAAAACCACATTACTTCCCATGGTATTCCTGGACGGGGTCATTTAAACGAATCATTACCCAATACAATGGGTCAATACCATGATGGTTACCCTTGGTTTTGCACTTTATGAGCGCTTTTGCCCATACGCGACTTGGCACGTTGTTTCCCGCGTGCATACGCTACTTCTTCTAGACAGATCCGCGTATGCCTTGAGACATACTCTTTTCATCATAGATCTAGCACATATTGAATTCCTTTCTTCATTACCTTCTCTATTCTCTGTAGATACATCAGATTTAATTCATCAAGACATATTCTATCAAGCACAACTTCATCAAGTAAGTTTCCATCATCTTCATGAAGTGGGTTTCCATTCACGGACAACACTCTATCAAGTGGGTTGTTCATCAAGGACAACACTCAGCATCATATTGCCAACAGACATCATATCACATCAGATTTACATCATTTACCAAGTCCATCAAGTCAATAATAACTTCATCAGGTGGTTTTCCATCAAGGACAACACATGCCAACAATCTCATGTCTTCATCTTCATCAAGTGGGTTGCCATCAAGGACAACACTCTGCATCATATTGCCAACAATCTCCCCCTTTGGACTTGATGGCAACCACGATGGTGTTTGGTTACCACAACAGATAGGTACATTAAGAATACAATGACACCATGTCACTCTCCCTATTTTTGACACCATTCTTTCGCTTCATTCAAACACCATGTCACTCTCCCCCTTTGACATCAAGGGCAAAGGGCGGATCAAAACCAACACACTCTCCCCCTTTTCTCCTCATGTAGAAGAATCGTTCTGCAAATCTGATATATACTAAAGTGACGAAGCTCCCCCTGAGTTCATGTTGAATCCTCAAACATATTTTTCAATTAAGTACATGACTCTATGAACTTCCTATCACCAAAGACTCATACTTACATTAAATATCCAAACAAGTGGATTTACATATAAGACTCAAGTACCCAACCAAGTGGGTTTACACATTTCAACTCAGCTACCCAACCAAGTGGGTTTACAAAATTTGAGTCAGCTACCCAACCAAGTGGGTTTACAAATTTGACACAGCTACCCAACCAAGTGGGTTTACAAATTTTGACAAGTCCTTACATGACTGAATATTACAAATTTACATGATCAATACCAGAAATACCTCAAGAAAGAGATCATTTTTCAGAACCAACATAATGCCAACAATGCATTATAATCAGCAAGGCCAATGCTCCCCCTGATTCTGTGCATCCAAGCATCCTTTCCATATGACCAAGGCTCCCCCTTAGTTTATGCATCATGAACACTTTCAACCAATCATCAAGGCATATTTATCAAAACATCAGAGATTGAAGCAGTATTATAAGAACTGGAACACCACCAAAGATACTAAACAACACTACAGCTGTGCTGAAGAAAGCTGTCCCCAAATAGAAATTTGTCAGCAATCAGACATACGCGGTTTTATGTGCATGAACTCGCGTATATACACGACTGTGTTTCAGGAAATCCGCGTATCCAATACCATCTTCTATATTTTAACTAGATCTGATCCTCTGTGAGGAAAAGATAGTGTTTAGCTTCTTTCTGGGATATTTGAATGCTTCCCTGGGATACAGATAGATAGAACAGTGTAGTTGTGTCTTCAAGCGTCATCCAACGGTTGTAGCACAAGCACATTAGTAACCAAGCCTTCAGATTCTTTGCAGCATCAATACAATCTTTCCAAGAGAAATTATCATACCAGGACAACATCTTCAAATATGTGTCAATCATCCATGTGGTCCAATATCACCATGATCTTTAAGATTTAACATGAAGTAACATATGTAGGGAAAATATCTCAACCATAGTAACAAACTCTGCATGATCTATTCTTATTTCTGAATCAAATGACTTCAAACTCATCCATGTGTGAGCCCAAAAGATACTTTTCAGCAAACAGGGCTCAAAATATTATCATAATAAACCATATACCAAGTCATCATCATTTGAGCATGAGTATCACAATAACCAAACAATAAGCAGTCATAGTGCCAACAATGCAATCATTAGTATTCAACCTGCTGCTCCCCCTGAACCAGTGATCCTTCTCAACTTGTGCAACCTAAATACGTTCATCAGCAAGTCATCAGCAACAATTTCTGCATGAACTATCCTTATCTCTGAATTATAAGACTTTCATCTCAGCAACGAATACTCTTCATCAAAAAAAACAAACAGGACTCATCCATAATATTCATCATAAGAAACCAAGTATCATATCATCATTATTTAGAACTGAGATACTAAGCTGATACTGAGTCAATAATACAATTATTAACAGTCAAACTGATGCTTCTCCTGAACCTCTGATCCTGATCTTCAGTTGTCATCCCAATTCTCTTATCATAAATTCACACGCGACTGTGTCTGCTGGAACTCGCGTGTATACGTGACTTTTGTTCATCTAACCCACGTATAGAAAGTGAAGCATAGAAATTTTTCACATTCCTTCATCTCCCCCTGAACTTGTACTTCATGTACCTGTCTTCTTCATATCAGATGCTTTGTCAGAAATACATATAACCAGAATAATCAAATCAACCATGAGAGTCATCATACATTGCTCTCTCAGACGATACATTACTAAATCTCATAATGTATTCACATCATTCCTATACTGGGAAGAGAAGTAAGTTTGTAAGCGATGATCGCAATAGGGTCAGAATTCCCTACGTTTCTGATCGGTCCTCCATCCTTTTCCAGATTTGTTTGAACTTTCTATTTGTGTGCTGAAAATTGTCCACTTTCTCAGATCTGTTCAACCTGCATTCCTTTCTACATGTCCATACTTGTTACAAGAATAACATCTCATGTGTCCAGAGAAATAAGCATAAGAATCATAATGAGTATTTCTAATCTTTCTCCTTTTACAATCAGTTGCTTTATTTCCATACTTGTTACATGAAAAACAATATCCCTTGAAGAAACCAGAGTACCTTTCTATGTAGGATCTGTTAGTTTATGGCTGAAATATTCTGCTTCTGCAATTTGTTGCAACATGCCCATAATTATGACATTTAAAACATTCAACATTCTTGAATGATATCCTTTGAGAATTCATGATTGTTTGTTGACTTTTTGTTTCTTTCAACTCTTCAGGTTTTGCATTGACTTCCTTTGAATCTTTAGCACTTCCTTGTGAGCTAGATTCTCCTTTAACAGTTTCATGAAAACCAAGACCAAGTTTGATAGCAGGAGACCTTTGATTACTCAGAATATTGTCCAAAATATTAGTACTATCTTGAAACCTCAAAAGTTTAACCTTTTCTTCTACTTTAGCTTTGAGAATGTTTACCTCAACCACCAAGGCTTGACATTGATTTGTCATGCTTTCTTCTTTCCTTCTTCCATCTTCTACTTGATCCTTCAGATTTAGAATCTCTTCTCTCAACCAATTTTCGTTTTCTTCATATGTTTGTTGCAGCTCTTCATTCTTCTTATTTGATTTTTCCAGATCTTTTTTGAGAGAGATGATTTCTGCTTCAAGGCCTTCCTTTTCAAATGGCTGTAGAGGTTCCTCATTCTTCTTACTTGATGCTTCAAGTTCTGCTTGCAGAGAGATGATTGCAGCTTCAAGTCCTTCATTCTTCTTGCTTGATTTTTCGAGATCTGCATTTAGATCGTTGATTTCTGCTTCTAGTCCTTTAATTCGATTGGATGCATAAGTATGAAACCTTTGATACTTGTCCACCTGTCCATTCATCATTTCTATTTGTTTTTCCATTTGAGAGATCATCTCTTTGTAGATAGTATCTTGCTTATTAGATGAACTTTGTAGTTCTTCAACTTTAATCTTGAGAGCTTCTTCTAGATCCACAACTTTACTTTCACTATCTTCACTGTTGTTTGCACAAAGAAGATTATTACAAGGACCCCAATCACTACCTAATTCATCTTCTTCAATTTCTGCTATACATGTTTTCTGAGATATCTCCTTGCTTCGAGTAGCCTTCTTCTTTTGCTTCTTTGCCATGAGCACTTTCAGATCATGGTCAAAATCTTCTTCATCTTCACTGGATACTTCATCATCATCTTCATTTTCATAATAACTCTTCCTCTTTTCAAATTGTTTCCCTTCACCACGTTTTTCTCTATAAGGACATTTAGCAGCATAGTGACCAACTTTTCCACACTCAAAAAATTTGAAGGGAAGCTTACCTTTGAATCTTCCAGTACCTAGTTGGAGTTTTCTCACGAAATTTTCTTCTTCTTCTTCGGATATATAGCTGGATTCTTTGACAACTTCCTTTTCTCTTCATTTTGCAACTACCTTAAAAGCAGCTTCTTTGATTTGAGAAGGACCTCCTTGTCTCATTTCAAAAGCAGTCAGGATACCATGTAATTGAACAACAGTAAGAGTTTGCAGATCTTGCCTTTCTTCAATAGCGGGAACTTTAGAGTCAAATTTTGAAGTCAAAGATGTTAAGAATTTTTCCACCAGAGTAGTATCGGCTATGGTTTCACCCAAATTTCTCATTCGATTTACAATATCATCTAGACGAAGAAAGAAACTGGCAATACTTTCATCACTATGCATCCTTAAATTTTCATATTCAATTCTGAGAGTTTGGAGTTTTGCACTTTTTACCTTTGTGTCTCCTTCATAGCTCAGAATGATTTTGTCCCATATTTCTTTTGCTGAATGTAGCTACATCACTTTAGCAAATTCTGGTTCAGACATGCTTCCTAATAAGACATTCACTGCTTTGGCATTGATTTCATACTTCTTCCTTTCAGCTGCATCAATAGGAATACTTGTCGGATATTGATAGCCTTCTTCCACGATTGCCCATACATCTGCACCAAGACTTTGCAGATATGCTTTTGTTCGTACCTTCCAGCGTATACACGCGGATATCCTTCATAAAACTCGCGTATACACAGAGATATAATTATGCCATTAATTCTTCACTTATATCATTCCATCATTCATTCATTAGATGTTCTATAAACAGTAAACATGTGTAGTAAGAACAGAATAAACCATCACATATAAGCATCACACATGAACACCAGGATTTTAGGTGGAAACCCAAGTCGGGAGAAAACCACCACTGCAGTTGCTCAGCCTTCAATATTTTATTATAGAGAAAACATCTTACAACATATGTACTGGCGCAGACTCCTACCAGCACACAGGCACCCACCTGCGCTCGTTTACTAGCCTCTCCTGGAAGGGAGCTCCAACCCCCTGACTCATTTACCAGCCTCTCCTGGAAGGGAGCTACGACCCCCTGATCTCATTTACCATCCTCACCTGGAAGGGAGCTACCACCCCCTGACTGAAGGCTACAACCCTCAGCACCTCTATGGACCACATTTCATCAATTTTCACACTAGATCCAAAGCTTCCTTTAGAACAGAACTTGCAGGCCACGTTTCATCATATTTTCAGACTGGACCCACTTCACACATTTAAGCTCAAACATACATCACCAATAGATACTTTGTCAATTCAGATAACCCAGACAGATAACAGTAACATAGCAGAACAGATCAGACATTTCATACTCATACTTCATCAAACCCTAGTTTTGCATACACGCTTTCCTTTTACTAATATCGTGTATATACGCGCCTTCGACCATACAAACCCGCGTATACTTATGTATAAATTACAGAGCTAATTTTACTGTGCATATGCGCTTTCTCTTCAGCGAAGCCGTGTATATACGTGCTTCTTCTGCGGCGAACTAGCGTATGGTTCTTCAGACATTTAGGTCATTGCAATTCTTCAGAACAGATACATCACACAGATTTTACCCTTTACTTCAGACAGATGTTCGCCTCATCTCAAATCTAAGAATTCCATAAACAGATCTAGCAAATACAAGTACATTTCAGATCTAGATACCCTTCTTCATCATTGGTGCATCATGCATTCAGATCTATCATTCAACTGTAACCCTTTCCATTCAGATATCCTATAGAGAGAAGTATTCATTCAAGCTCAGACATCTTGCACCCACGCTCATGATTTGCACAATGAATTTATTCTCTTTATAAAGGTTTACCCTTTTTCAATACCATGAGCCAAAACCACATTACTTCCGATGGTATTCCTGGATGGGGTCATTTAGATGAATCATTACCCAATACAATGGGTCAATACCATGATGGTTACCCCTGGTTTTGCACTTTATGAGCGCTTTTTCCCATACGCGACTTGGCACGTTGTTTCCTGCGTGCATACGCTACTTCTTCTAGACAGATCCGCGTATGCCTTGAGACATACTCTTTTCATCATAGATCTAGCACATATTGAATTCCTTTCTTCATTACCTTCTCTATTCTCTGTAGATACATCAGATTTAATTCATCAAGACATATTCTATCAAGCACAACTTCATCAAGTAAGTTGCCATCATCTTCATCAAGTGGGTTTCCATTCACAGACAACACTCTATCAAGTGGGTTGTTCATCAAGGACAACACTCAGCATCATATTGCCAACAGGCATCATATCACATCAGATTTACATCATTTACCAAGTCCATCAAGTCAAGAATAACTTCATCATGTGGTTTGCCATCAAGGACAACACATGCCAACAATCTCATGTCTTCATCTTCATCAAGTGGGTTGCCATCAAGGACAACACTCTACATCATATTGCCAACAAGGAGATCCTCTCTTCCTTCATTCCTCCAAATAATGGAGTCATGCTTTTGTTTCTTCTGCACAACTTCTCTTTTCTATGAGAAGGAGCTTCTCCTTATAATGTATTTAATGCATAGGCTAAGCCAATATTATGCTTTAATACCACTGTAATATCCCAAAATAGGGAAATTCTACAACAATGAGAATATCTTAATATATTCTAAAGTTGGAGATCCAACAATACTTGAACACAATAATGCAATATGTGTCACTTTAATTATTAGATGTGTATTGAACACATATTCGTCATATTAGGAGCATATCAGCAAAACTTTGTCTCCATATGTCATCTCCAAATGGGGAAAAGAAGTGATCTGGACCATAAAAACGCTATTTCCAGAAAATAACACTACAACTATGAGAAATGGGACTTGTATCCCTTATTTCATGAAATATTCATCTCACGTGTAGAATGGGAGATGAAACAAATCATTCTAGCTATGTTAAACAGACCTCTCGGTTCTTATATGGCTTAAAAACACTGAAAACCCATGACTTAACCCATACAGAAAACTTCGAGGCAAGAACATCATAATTACAAGAGGTTTTTTGTAGTAATATTTTGTAGACAACATATCTGGAGTTTATTTAGCCAAATCACAGAGAAAAACAGAGATCTAGCCTCTTTTATACAATGTAAAGATGACCTGGTAAGGGTTTCTTGGAGCTCAAGTACAAAAAGGAGTAGATATGAATATTCATCTGAAAAATAACGTAGTCCCCTACAAAATTACATGAATATAGCTTAATAAAGTACAATAGGGATGATAATCCATCTTTCCTAGCTTTACGGGAGAATGGTTGGCCCTTTCTCTAGGAAGCTAGACAGAAATCAAGGCGTTAAACCTTTCTGTAGAAGCTCTCTGAAAAATGATGCAGTGCCTGCAAGGGATTGCGCTGTAGAAGTGCGGAGAACTTTGGCCAAGTGCCAAGATGTGAAATTATGCCCGAGATTCTTCCTTACCGATCCTCCAATGGATAGATAAGCTCTCCACTGGAAAACAAGCCCATAAATGACTCAAAGAAATCCTCCTTTGCTACACCCTACAACATAACCTAGCTCTCAACAGAAACTGCGTTGTAGCTGAAGGAGGTAGATTGGAAAAAATGCTGGAATGAGGAAATGTAGCCCAAATAACCTCTTCTTCTTTGAGGATGAGGCAGGGATTCTCGACTGGGAACACCCTTGTGCTAAACAGCATTGCAACCCTGCTAAACAGCAAGAGGAAGCAACGTCTCAACATACCAAAGCAAATAATAATCCAAGCATGCATGAAAATGGCTGCCCTCCTCTCCATATATAGCAATTTATCCTCTCCACCATGGGTCCCATATGTATTTGCCACCTATCCCATGCAAGTTGTCCTCCATTAAAACTGTGCAGTCCATCATGGAGATACAATGTATCTAGACAGTGCATGTGGACTTGGTCAAAAGTGACTAGATCAACATGATCCAATCTTGTTCACACCTGTAGGTGCTTAATCCATCTACTTTATTATTCTTTTTTTCACATGAGGAGTGTTATTATTCCTTCTAAAGGGTTAATGGGCCTCCCTACCCATTTTATTCTACTACCAAGTGATACTGCTAACTATAATGTTCATTTTAGCTTGAGGCTAAAATATTTGAACATTACAGAATTTATAATTATGGCACTTGAATTCAACTCCAAGAAACTAAATGTCAAAGAATATGAAGAAGAAGAAGAAGAAGAAGAAAGAGTAGTGGACCTTGAAGGGGAGCTCATGAGTGCTCTTGGTGAGTTAATGAAGGGAAAAAAAATAACAAGAAAGTAAAAGACTAGTTATTGCAAGCTAAAGAAGGTATGTACAACTCAAATAATGAGGAATTTGTTTATCAAAGAGAAAAACTTGAAGAAGCCATGAAAAGTGAAGAAAACTTAGCTCTTCGATTAGAAGAAAAAGAAAAGATACGTGAATAGATAGAAGAAGAGAATAGACTCTCAAAGCAAGAGTCGATCAAGAAAAATGAGGAGATAAATTATTTTGAACCATGTAAAGAAGAGATTTTGTCTCTAAAAGTAAATTTAGAGGAAGAAAAAAGGAAAGAAGAAGTTCAAAATGATTTAATTCTCAAATGGCAGGAGAACGGTCATAGTATAGAAGCATAAATTGTCTCCTTAAGAACATATATTGAGAGATTAAAGATTGAGAAGGATCTGGATAAAAAAATTGATGAAGGGATAGAGAAGTTAAACCACATTTTGAGTAGTCAAAGGACATCAAAGAACAAGACATTCCTAGGATACTCAGAGTCACAAAATTCTTCTATGGGAAAGACAAACTTTAGGTCCGTAGGATTCAAAGACCCCCAGAGCTATGCAAAAGTGCTTCAAGGAAGAATAAATGAAGATAAACAAAAATAAAGCCACAGAGGCACCCAAAATTGGTACAAGAATTTTAACCTCTCAAGGGACTCATGCCAGATAAAAATGAACTAATCAACAAGACAACAGAGGTATTTGCAACTAACCCAAACTAGTAAACTCTCTAATTTCATGTACCCAAATATTTTCTATGGTCATGTTGTAACTGCTAAAACCCCCTCCAAAATTTTATCCTTTACCAAATTCCGTAGCCTTCCTTGGTATATTTTATGGATGTCGAAAATTTCGAAGTTCATTTCATTATTTTTCTTAAAGTATTTTGGTCCATTTAGAAAGATAGGAAAATTGTCTCCTTTTGGCATGTTGGATACTGCAGTGAATGTATAAGCTTCTACTAGTGATTTCAAGAGGTCATATTTGCGTAAATGAGTTGTTTTAACCTTGTAAGTATCTGTCACACTCATTTCCAAAGTTGTGAGCACCTTCACATGGGTGTCGTATGTTGGGTGTGTGTTATATTTTTTTGGACCCTATATTAAGTGGGCAGAGCCACCTATGGTTTTGTGCATGAATTTGCACATGGTTTTGGGCATGATGGTTTTCAACTCATGGTATTTATTAGATCTAGTCAAGCGAACTATGGTTGTGTTCTAATCCAGGGTCAATGGATTGGGGTTTATGAATTCTTCAGCATGTATATATATGTGTTGTAACACTAAAAGGAATAGAATGAAAAATCAAGCTGGTAGTCTCGGTTTGAGATCTAGGGGAAAATATCTATGTATATATGTTTTATTTTTTATGCTATCATGATTGTTTATTTTTTTTACAGGGTTAAAACCTATATCATCGCGTTTTTCGTAAAGTGTATCTTTGGTGTCACACTTGTCGAAATTGGTCGTAAAGTCGTCACTCGAAGGAGAATTATTTGTCTGTATCTATCAGATGATATATTTTGTTTGAGTCATCAATTATGCTAAGTGTCCGATCATAGTCAAGTCCATCAATGTTCACATCAATCTCACCAGTCCCACACTCAGTCATTTTCTCTGGAAAATTTCCTGACCGAGAAACTCAACTTCTCCAAATATTCCCTAAGCTGTGCATTGTGCAGTATCAGTCCTTTGGTTGTGACCTTGCTACTTGGAACTATGCAATGCATAGTATTGGATTCCCAAGACTGCTCCATTGCACATTTTTTGTGACCAATACCTGACCTCAACCTCCGAAATTGCGAATTTAAGGCCTCCAACTCGGCGTGAACTACACACTTTGCAACCTCAAGACACAGGCTAATCCCCTGAGCCTTAGAACTATGTAGTGCATAGTCACCCAGGCCTCCTTAACCTCCTTAACTACACAGTTGGATTTCATAGCTCTCATGCTTGATGTCTGTCCTAACTGACTCCAGAAATTGTGTAGTCATCTCCCTCAATTGAGCCTGAACTGCGCACTGTGAAGTCTCAAGTCTCAAGGTGTTGAGTGTGAAGCTTGATTATCATCCTAATTTGAAGGTATTTGTTTCAGCCAGATGTATACCCCAGGAAGATTGTACACCCCTCCATGCGGGGGACTTTTCCCCCCCACGGGGATTCAGGGGGGGCATTCCCCTCTTAGCTGGTGGGTCTGGGGGCAAGCCGTTCCCAGCGGGGTTTGGGGGAAACACACCCGAAGATAAAAATATATGTAAAATTTCCTTGTAAAATATTGTAATTTCGTAGTCAATCTGGGTTGTTCATTAGTTAGATGATATGAAAGTAGAATCTATGTTTAATTTCTGGTTTTTTTCCCTAGAAGGAAACCCCTCAGTTCATATGAGGGAATAATATTGTAGCTGTATGTGGCGTGTTTATTCTGAGAAAGAAAGAGAAAGGGGGAATATGTGAGAGAGTAGAGGATATTACAATGGATCTCCTGTAGGCTATGTCTCTTCATTTTGCTGGATAATATAAAGGAAGGACTAGTTGTTTCTCCGTGGACATAGCCCAAGTTGGGTGAAACACATGTATATGTGACTCTCTTGTTTTATATATTTTATGTGTTTGTATTTCCACATATTTGTGCGTTCCATTTATTTGCAATATATAATTTTCTAACAAAAGGCTTCCCCCTGCCTCCCTGAACTGCACAATTGCACAGTCACTAAGTCTCCTTTCCCAACATGTCACTTGTCTCAGGCTCAATTCAAGGATGAGAATACATCATCTTAGAATAAGGGTTTTTGGATTTATTTCGTTTTGTCATGAGTGATTTGCAGGAGCATGTACTATATGAAGTCACAATGAGATGATAGAATAAGAGAAGAAGAAGGAAAGCATGCTCAAAGACACTATTGTAGTTGAAATTACAAGATGATTGATCAAGAGAAAGCGAAAGGAAAATAGTTTCTGACCACTATCCAGGAATTGAGATCATTGAAGACTCCCTGTCACCAAGGAATGTGGAGGATAAAAGGAGATATTTCTCATGAAGATACTTGACTCTTAGCAGTAGAAATGGCTTGAAATTTCCATGTCATCAAGCAATCCATGTCAGTAGTGTCATGTCATGTCATGTCATGAGTGGTCATGTTGCCACATCACTATTGTATATCATGTCTATTGAAATCAAATGTATTGTAAAGTGGAAGTCCAAAGGAAAAAAATGAATGTAAAGGGTCATGGAAGTTGAAAAGTCATAGGAAGTCGAAAAATCATGAGGGCAGTCAAAGAGTCACCCTTGGCTATATATATGTCCTCATTGTATGAATAAAGGAATTTTCACCTTAGCTCGACCAACAAAGAAATAGAGATAATATATAGTTCTTTTGTGGAGAAAGGAGTGGCTCCAATGGTCCACTATTGGAGCTAGTGGTTGTGGGAGCGGGGTCCCCTAGGGTAAAATTTTGGTACAATTTTTTTAATGTTTTCTTTTGCACGGTGCATGGAAGGGTCAAAGGGGCTTTGGGGTGGGTCAAAGTACCTCATTCAATGTAATGGGTTTTATGGGAAAACCATGAGTCTCAAACCATGGTTTGAGACCATGGTATTTGCGTGCTGAGATTAGTATAAATATGTAAACGTCGCGTCATGAAGTGATATCATATCTTCTGTCTAGTGTCTTCTTTTGGTTATTTCTTAAGTATTTCGAGCTAGGTATGCGTTTTTGGGTATAAAGGCTCATGCTAGCTGTGTACGTGGAGACCTAAGTCCTGGCTGTGTGCAGACTCCACTGGCTGTGTGTGCGAAAGGATAAGGGTAAATGGTATTGAAGGAATGTATGTATTGAAATTGATATATATATTAATAAAGAAGATTGTTTTTGTGAACTAGAAACTGTTATGCAATTGCTGTTATTTATTTGTTATTTTATTTGAGATCAAAATATGTTATGTGATTTCATATTTACTTTTGTCTATGTTTAAATGCATCATCGCGACTGAGTAAAGTATATTATGTGTGAATAACAGTTGATGAATAAGTGTGATTGAAGTAGATTTGTTACTATCCATGAATACATATTAAGGTGTTCTATGATAATCTGCGAGGAATTTGATATGTTGTTCTATTGATCTATTGATGTGTGCACCTGTATATAATTTGTTATAGTTTTGTTATTAGTCTCTTTAGGGCCTCCACATTAAATTATTCCTCAGGGTGTGGAAACTTGGTTCCAGCACCCCCCATATTTCTTCGAGTGAGACTTTGATCTGCACAAGGAGGTCATTTCCGAAAGGGCCAATAGCTAGAGGCTTTTTTGGTTGCGCAATAAATATGAACCTGGGTCAAGACCCCTCAAGACAAAAGTTGGCAAGGTTGCCGGGACTGAGATCATTTTGAGGGAGAATTGATTTTGTGGCATCCTATGAAGAAAAAATTACAAGATTGGATGGGTAGAAAGATCATTGAATTCGTGATCCAGGAGAATAGAATTTATAAACTATCTACTGAAGATTGGGTTCAAAAGTAAATTTATAAAAAGGGCTATGAGATATTCTTTCCTTCCTTGTAATATTCCCAAATGAGGAAGCAACAATATTTAAACACAATAAAGGAATTAACAGTGAATAACATTACACCAACATGTGTGACAAACATGGATCCATTTTATTATGTAAATCAACAACAAATAAGTACAAGAAATATATGCATAGCTCATATAATCAAGGCAAACAAGCCTCCCATGAATACATATGCCATAACATGAAGAATAGATGCTATACAATGCAAGAGAACCAATAAAACACAGTTTTAATGAGATTAGCTGCTGCTGAAAAATGTAATAATGTATATCTCCTAATATATGGCTCAAATAGTGTTGGGTTAAAGATCTAAGCTCCCAAGCACATTTCCAAGACAACCTAGAAATGGTTTTCGGAAATACCCCAAAGTAAAAAATTTCGGAATACAACCCTAGGGCTAAATAGCTGTTGCAAACTGAATACTAGAAGGAGGTGGCTGAACTAATGTAGAAATGAATATAAATCCTCTAACTGATCCTCCAAGTGAAAGGCTGATCCCCTCACTGAAGACCTAACCCTCCAAATGAATCACTGAACCCTCCTCTGAAAATACTCAATAGAATAACACGGTCCTTGGGGTAAACTACACTGTAGGAGGTGGGAATAGCTTGGACTGATGCCAAATAATGAAATTAAGCTCTATGAACTTCTTTGCTAGCCTCCCAATGGAAAGGCTGCCTCTCCACTGAAAAAAAAAAAAACACTGAAAGTGGCCCTCAAAATCCTCCATTGCTTCTACCCTGCAACACAACAAAACTCCACCAGAAACTACTCTATAGCTGGAAGACTAAAGCTTGGCCAGAATGCTAGAATGTGGAAATGTAGTGCAATACTCTTCCTAGAGTCTTCTCAAGGAAAGAGGTGGGATTCCCGCCAGGGAACACCCTGTGCTAAACATCACTGCAATCTCAACTAAATAGCTGAAGAGTGCAAGAAGTCATACAGACCACAACATAAATAATCAATAACATAGCCATATATGGTTGCCTTGCCCTCCTTATAAAAAATGTGAGCCTTCTCACCTGGGGTCCCACTCATTAATGTCGCTACTATCATGGAGACTTTCTCCCATGAAGACTGCATTGTCTCTCATTGATGATCCACTCCCTCCATACCATTGCTATTTATTTGGTCAAACTTGACCTTGTCCACATGCATTAACCCCTGTTCACACATGAGGGTGCTTTATCCAGCTATTAAGATGATCCATTTTCACATTAAGAGGGATTTTATTCCTACTAAAGAGATTTATGGGTATCCCTACCCACTTATTCATCTATCTAAATGACAAAAACAAAAATTAATATTCCAATTAGCTGCATGCTAATTTAGAAATATTACATTCCTCCCCTCTCAAATGTTGCTTGTCCTCAAGCAAATGAAAGGATAGAAATGAAAAGCCTCCTCTCCTCCTCCTGTAGCATCCTCATATGGTAATCTCATCCAATGAACAAGATGTTGTCTCATCAACAAGTCTCCAAGTTGTTCCTCCCAAGTGTGCAAGTTAGCTTTTGGTGACAATCCCAAATGGCTATCATCATGAAGAAGTGGAATACCCATGGAGGCAACAATATGTTGTCTAGGGGCCTTCTTGAGGCATGGAATCTGAAATATATTGGGAACCTTCATTCCCATGTGAAGCTCCCAACCCCAAGCTATCATCCATACAAAATGAGTCACCCTCCAACATGGAAACTCATGCGAAAACTCTTCCACCTTAGGTTTCTGCACTGTAGGTGGGCTTCATAGCTGAACATGATGGATCAAATTGTCCACCTCACACTGTATAGCTCTCTACTTATGATAAGTGTAGAGCTGCTGCTGAATTTGGGCTGCAATAACGTTGCCTTCATGAAGCAAAAAGGAAATTGGATCCTCAAAGACCCACTCTTTGGTTCTTGCCCAAACCATGCCATATAAAGTGAATAGGAAATTATCATAATATAGAATCCAAATGAGAAAGGTACTGAAGTTTTTGTGGGATGCTAAATGGTACCAACAGTTTCCCAAGTGGTTACATTGCAGTTTTGCTAATTGTTGATAGAAAACACAATATGGCAAGTTGTTTCCCAACAATTTTCTAGTTGTGTATGTCATCTCATCTACTAGTAGATAGTAAATGGAACTCTCCATGGTGGTCTGATATGTCTCCATGAAACTTTGGTGAATGGAAAGGAATGAACCATGTGCTGCATGCAAGACCTTATTCTTATGCTTGGAGATCCAAGTAAAAAATATCATACCATGGTAATAGATGTCTCCATCCACTACTCCAACACTCTCAATCTCTTACTAGCCCATCAAGTGCATCATATGTGAAGTGATCCTGGGAACACTCCATTAGCAACCCAAAGCTCCCAAGTGACAGCATTTTTTCCCTTTGTAATAAGGCCCCTGTCATCTCATATCTCCATTCTTTGACATGCCAAATCCCAAAGTCATCTACCATAATGCTGCTATATATGGGAGATTCGTTCCAAAGTGGAAGTACCTCCTGATTCTTCAAAGCTAAGGAGTAGCCCCTTTGCACCATGATTTTACCACCATCTACTCATGCAAAATCATGCAAAGTATGGAGAAAATCATCCCATACTCTCCCAAGAGTATCCAAAGCAACAACAACTCTTGTTGCCTCCTTATCTCCTCATCATACAAGTCATGTAGTAATATCATGATGATTGACTTATAGAATGCCCCATACAACAAAGTACTCTATTGCCATAACATATCGGTGCCATGCAATGCCTTAGACCATAATATACCCTCAAAAATAGGATCTCTCATATGATAGCCAAACTCTTTTAAGAGTAGCCAACACATCCATGCCTCCTGCTGCCCCGTGTCACAGATTTGCAAGTGGCTCACCAACCTCTTGCCCACCATCCTCACCCACCCTGTTAGGTCCCTATATCACTAGTATAGTCCCTCATTATTGTTAGTGTAACCCCCTTATTTTTATTATTGTACCCTTGTAACCCCCATTTTGTTATTATTGTGCCCTTAAATTATTATTGTTAGGTCGGCTAGGATTACATTGTGGCCCACTAGGATTACATTATACTATTGTGGACTCCTATATTATAGAAAAGGAGGTTTTGTAAATTATTATCTCAATTTTTTTCATTTATGTAATGTATTGGAGGTTTCCCCCTCGAAGTGGCTTATTTCTAAGGTGTTGATATCTCTTTTCTTCTATTTTTGAAGCTGGTTACACAACATTTGGTATCAGAGCTTTGGATTCTATGGTTTCGCTGCTCCAAACAGGTCATCGTGGAATTGTCGCTATAACTTTTTTTCTATGAAGTTTCAGAAGTTGAAATTTTTAGGGTGTGAAGCTGAAATCCTAAGGAATATTTTCTAAAAATTTCAGAGCTTGGTTTGCAATATTTTCGGAGATATGATCTGTGGAAGTTAGGTCTTTTTTCAGGCTCCTAAACAGGTCATCGTGGAATTTGCACTATAATATTTTTTGTACGAAGGTTCAGAATCCGAAATTCATATGGTGCAAAGATGAAATCATGAGAAAATTCATCAAAACATTTCAGAGCTTGGTTCACAATATTTTTGGAGATATTATCTGTGGAAGGTAGTGCTTTTTCAGGCTCCTGAATTGCATCTGAAAGAGGTGACCGTGGGGAAAGTTCAATAACTCTCTCTCTGGGCATCAGATTGAAGTGCCGTAAAAAGTGGTTGCAAGTACACAGACTGTAGTTTCTTCGTTATCAATTTTAGAGACAAAGGACGAAACAGTGATACGTGGCAAGTCGTACAATTTTTCTCTACTGAACTAGTCCATAATTAGGTCATTGTGGGAGATTGGACACAACTTTGTCTTGGAGAATCCAAATCAGGTCAGACCTATGGCATTCGAAAGATAATTCAGAGGGATAAATTGATACCAAAATTTAGATATTGAAGTGCTGCAATCACAGAGATAATCCAATTTCAATATCGAGCTCCTCAAAAGCAAGAAAAAGGTGTGTGTTTTTTTTTCTGAATTGCATAAGTCTTGTTTGAAGAATCAATTTTAATTGATTCCAAGGGCATATTGTAGAATAGATATCAGTATTGGATTATAAAATGGCCCCTAAAAATAATTCAACACCCATTAAGCCTTTGGAAAGCTCTGCGTGTGAAGGCTGAAGAATGAAAACGACATGACATATCCATTAGAGAGCAAGTGCAACAAATTTCACTCTCGCAAAGAGCAACAAAAAATGAAATGGAAGTTTTGAAGAAAGGCATGGAAGTGAAGATGGACGGTATGAAGAAAGGTGTGGAAGCTAAGATGGATGGCATGGAATCTAAGATCGATGGCATGGAGGCTGGCATGGAATCTAAGATGGATGACATGGAAGCTAAGATCGATGAGAAAATGGAAAACATGAAGAATGTTCTAAAAGCAAACATGGAAGGTTTGACAAAGTTGATACAAGAAACGTTTCCTAATGGTGAAAAGATAGTAGAAGAACCTCATGATGAGAACAAAATAAATGTTAATCATGATTTCATAAACTCTAATGTTGGCGGGAAGAACCACCATCTTCCAAAGATGGATATGAGGAAGTTTGATGGAAAGGATCCTGTAACATGGATACTACAGATGGAGCAATATTTTGATCTCCATAATGTGCAAAACACACAAAAGGTACGCATTGCAACTTTACATTAGAACAAAATACATTTGTATGGTATCGATGGCTTTGCTCCCGTAAAAAAATTGTCACTTGGTCAATTTTTATGGAGGAAATGATAGCACATTATGAGGATACAAAGAGCAACACCTTCTTTAGCCAATTGATAAATCTCAAACAAAAGGGTTTAGTGGGGCGGCACATTGAGGACTTCCAAAAATTGAATATAAGGGTAACTGATATTCCAGAGGAACACAGGATCGATCTCTTCATAGGCACTTTAAAGGATAACATCCAACATGAAGTTCATTTTTTGGAACCAGATTCATTGGAGAAGGCATTCAGGTTGGCAAGAAAAGTTGAATGTAAAATAATGGCGACAAGGAAGCCTACCACTCAATTCTATAAAGAAAGAAGTGTTGCTACGTCTAGATTTCCACAACCTACAAGGTTGACACCACAAAAATTGGAAGAAAAAAGAGAAAAAGGGCTTTGCTACAGTTTTGATAGCAAATACACTAAAGGTCATAAGTGTGCTGAGAATAAATTATTTTACATAGACTGTGAAGAGGAAGAAGAAAATGAACAAGAAGAGGATATACACCAGGAACCAACCCTAGAAGAGGAAGAAATGAATCCGACCATATCGTGTAATGCACTGGCAGGAATTAACACTCCTCAAACTCTCAATTATAAGGACAAATCAAGAAGAAAAAGGTAATAGTGTTGATTGATTCAGGTAGCACCCATAATTTTATTCATTGTAAGGTAGCCAAGGAATTAAATTGTTTCCTATACCCAGCACCAGAATGTCAAGTGATAGTTGCAAATGGAGGAACTATAAATTGCTCTAGAAAATGCCATAATATCAAGCTAACCATGGGGGAATATATATTGACTAGTCCAATGCTTTCCATTCCTATGGGAGGTGCTGATGTTGTACTAGGAGTACAATGGTTACAATCTTTGGGGACGGTAGCTTTTAATTTTCAAGAACTTTTCTTGAAATTTTTTTCAGAAGGAAAGGAAGTCGAATTACGGGGTATTGAAGGGAATTTGGGAAGGATAATAAGCTCTAATGTCATGACAAAGCTTCTAAAGAAAGAACAACGAGGCGTAATTGCACAATTATGCTCACTAGAAGTTCCGACATCAAAATCATCTATTTCTGCAGATCTCAAACAAGTCTTGGACAATCATTCCAAGGTGTTTGAAACTCCCAAAGGACTCCCACCTATTCGTGATCATGATCATGCTATTCATTTGATTCCGGGAAGTGTTCCTCCAAACATCAGGCCTTATAGATATCCTTACTTCCAAAAGAGCGAAATTGAACGTATGATTGCAGAAATGTTAGAGGCGGGTATAATTCAACCCAGTCAAAGTTCTTTCTCTGCTCCTGTAGTATTGGTACACAAGAAGGATGGATCATGGCGAATGTGTCCGGATTATAGGGGGCTCAATAAGCTCACCATTAAAGATAAATTTCCCATTCCTGTGATTGATGAATTATTGGATGAATTACATGGAGCAATTTATTTTTCCAAGTTGGATCTTCGTTCAGGATATCATCAAATTAGAATGAAGACTGAAGATATTCCAAAAACAGCATTTCGAACTCATGAGGGTCATTATGAATTTTTGGTCATGCCTTTTGGTCTTACCGATGCACCTTCTACATTTCAAGGGTTGATGAATTCCATTTTCAAACCCTTCCTTAGAAAATTTGTGCTAGTATTTTTTGATGATATACTAATCTATAGCAGGTCTTGGAAGGATCATGTTGAACATGTTGACAGGGTGCTCAAACTATTGCGGGAGAAACAATTATATGCAAAAACATCCAAATGTTTCTTTGGAGTACAAGAGGTGGAATATCTGGGTCATATTGTATCTCACGAGGGTGTTAAAGTAGACCCTAACAAAATTAAAGCCATTAAGGAATGAAAAGTCCCCACAACCATAAAGCAGTTGCGAGGATTTCTCAGGTTAACAGGGTATTATCGCAAGTTTGTTAAGAATTATGGGAGAATAGTAGCACCTCTAACAACATTATTGAAGAAAGATGCATTTTCATGGACTCCTGAAGCAACTAAAGCCTTTGAACGTCTTAAGGAGGCAATGTGCCATGCACCGGTCTTAGTTACGCCAGACTTCACAAAAACCTTTATTGTGGAATGTGATGCCTCAGGAAATGGAATTGGTGCAGTTTTAATGCAGGAAGGAAGACCCATTGCTTTTGAAAGTCGTCCAATCAAAGGAAAGTATTTACAGAAACCTATTTATGAGAAGGAAATGTTAGCAATACTGCATGCACTAAAGAAATGGAGAACTTACCTAATGGGAAGACACTTCAAGGTAAAAACTGATCATGATAGTCTTAAACACTTTTTGGAACAAAGACTATCTTCAGAAGAGCAGCAAAAATGGGTCACAAAGATGTTAGGTTATGACTTTGAAATAATCTACAAAAAAGGAAAGCTTAATGTTGTTGCAGATGCACTCTCAAGAAAGAATGAAGAGGTGGAAGCATTTCTTTGTGCCATTTCTATTATCCAACGAGATTGGATAACCGAAGCAAGAGATGAATGGAAGAAGGAAAAATATGTATGGACACTCATTCAAAAGTTGCAGCAAGATCCTAGTACATCCGGTACATTTAATTGGAAAAATGATTCCTTATGGTACAAAGATCGCTTAAATCTTTGTAATAATTCCCAACTAAAACAAAAGATTCTTCTGGAATTGCACACTTCTCCTTTAGGAGGACACTCAAGATTTTTAAAAACTTACCACAGGGTGAAGAAAGATTTTTTTGGGATGGCCTTAAATCTGATATTCAAAATTTTGTGGCGGAATGTTTGGTTTGCCAGCAAAATAAAGTGGAGACAATTAAGACCCCGGGACTTCTACAACCTTTATCCATTCCAAGTCAACGTTGGAAGGAGATTTCAATGGATTTTATCACAGGTTTACCTAAGTCCGAAGGAAAGAATGTCATCATGGTGGTAGTTGATAGACTTACCAAGTATGCACACTTTTGTGCATTATCTCATCCATTTAAAGTAAGTACAGTTGCTACTACATTTGTGGACAGAATTCAAAAGCTACATGGAAGCCCAAGGGTTATTGTGAGCGACAGAGATCCCATTTTTACGGGAAATTTTTGGACGGAGTTATTTTCTTGTTTGGGTACTCAATTAGCTCATAGCTCATCTTATCATCCTCAATCTGATGGTCAAACAGAGATAGTAAATAATGTTTGGAAGGATATATTCGTTGTTTTGTATCTGATAAACAAACACAATGGGTCAAGTGGTTACCTCTCGCTGAATGGTGGTATAACACTTCCTTCCATACTGCAGCAAAAATGACCCCATTTATGGCACTTTATGGATATCATCCACCATTCATCACATCATCTTTAAGGGAAAATTCGAAGGTTCAAGCAGTGGAAGATCACATCGAGCATCAGCAAGAAGTTCTCCAACTCTTAAAGGATAACCTGAATTTGGCACAAAATCGAATGAAACAACAGGCAGATCAACATCGCAGCGAGAGAAGTTTTGATTTAGGAGATTGGGTATTTTTTACGGCTGCAACCATACAAACAAATGTCCCTCAAGCAAGCTAAGAAGGATAATAAATTATCACCAAAGTACTATGGTCCTTACAAGGTGTTGCAAAATATTGGTTCTATGGCATACAAATTGGAGCTTCCTGCTTCTTCGCGAGTACATCCAGTTTTCCATGTTTCATGCTTAAAGAAGGTTATAGGTGAAAATCTTCCGGTTCAAACAATATTTCCAGAACTTGATGAGGAAGGAAAAATCATATTGGAACCTGAAGCAATCATGGAAACAAGAACTCGACAGCTACGGAATCGATCAATTTCAGAGTATCTCATCAAGTGGAAGAACTTACCCACTGAAGATTCTACATGGGAGGATGAGAATTTTATACAGAAGCACCTGGAGCTACTCAAGCGTTGAGGACAACACTTTTTTGAAGCAGAGGGGCATGTTAGGTCCCTATATCACTAGTATAGTCCCTCATTATTGTTAGTGTAACCCCCTTATTGTTATTATTGTACCCTTGTAACCCCCATTTTGTTATTATTGTGCCCTTAAATTATTATTGTTAGGTCGGCTAGGATTACATTGTGGCCCACTAGGATTACATTATGGCCCCATGGACTCCTATCTATAGAAAGGAGGTTTTGTAAATTGTATCATCCAAGAATTGTTCATTTATGTAATGTATTGGAGGTTTCCCCCTCTAAGTGGCTTATTTCTAAGGTGTTGATATCTCTTTTCTTCTATTTTTGAAGTTGGTTACACAACACACCCATCCACATGTGGGTGTCTCCTTCCACGCTCAAAATTGGTACCCCTCCAATGGAGAGTACCATCCTCCCAAATCAGATTATTACCTTTGCACTTCGTGGGATGTTGAAGTACAACCTCTTGGAGATCTCCAAATGAAGACCACTCATCAATTACCAAGTTGACCCCATAAGGATCCAAATAGGATGTAGGAAAAAACATCTCATTGAGCTGTGAAGTTATCATCAAGAAGAATTCATCATAATAATGGAAGATGTCATCCGCCATAAGATGCCCTCCATCAACCATTTTCCTACCTACTGCTATACAAGTATATTTGTCACCAGAATGTCCCAATATTAGTTGGGCCCCCAAATCATCATTGCTGCTCAATGATAGTGCTGCTAATCTCCATGATGGTGCATCTATTATCTCATGATCATGTTTGATGTTGAACATATAGTTAGACATTGAATTGTTTAGGATAGTGCTCATCCCATCCTCCAAAAATCTACACTCCAACCCCAAGTGTTGTGTGCAACTCAATAATGACATACTAGGATGAATGTAAATGTCCTCCGTGATTCTATCAAGGGTCCTCTACACTGTGATAGTCGGCTACTCCAAATCAGTAGTGTATCTTGACCCTAGGTCATGCAGTGGCATATTACCACAACCTTCCATAAGATGTGCTGAAATAATAGAAAGTGGAAACATTTTCATACCTTAGTTTTGCTTGGGAACATCTTTTACTGCTACAAGGGTTCCTCCCACTAGTGTGATGACTTCCCCAACTACTGATAATGATGGCTACTCATCTATGGTTGCATCAATGCTGATATAAGTATCCTCCTCCTCATGCATCTCTCGAATAGTGCATGGGACTCTAAATGTCAAGAGATCAAGACCACTCTGCAAGGGTGCAAGTGTTATTCCTCCTAATGCAAGTGCTCCTACAGCAAGTGGTGGTGGAATTTTCTTCTCCTATGATTTCTTCTTGTCAAACTTCTTGATAAAACTTTGAGTAAAATATGAATATGTAGTCACTCTTGCATAACTCAAATGGCTGAACCACCAAATGTTTTCTTCCCCCTCAAGGTGCAGTGCTGCAATCTCAACAACTTCTCTTTATACTACTGGATGTAGCAGGAAGAATGCATCCAACTTCATTCCCCAAGCTCTTGTTGTGCATGTGAATGACCCATCAAATGTAGACAAGAGAAATCTATTTCTGCAAGGTCTTCTTTATTCCTTGAGGTGAATGAACTGTGGGAGAGTTAGATTCTCCTTGGAAGCTCTTGATTGAGATTTTAATTCTGCAAGATGCTCACCTAGAATCTCATGATCTAATTTCTTTCCATCTCGATGCCTTTAATATTTTTCTTCAAAAGAAAAGGGCATAATATATTTCTTTGGAGCTCTATGCAATACCGGTTCTTTCTTCTGCTGATAGGAAGTACGCTAACCTTCCTCATCTTGAAACCCTCTAGAGGTTTCATTTCATTTCTCCTCTTTCATCTTCTTGACGTACTTGGAAAGGTTCTTCATAGATCTGGAGATTGATGAGACAAATCTCATTTCTTCCATCATTTCATATTTCTTCTTCTTCTTATAGCGTATTGGCTGAAACTCACAGGCCGAGGTAAGAATATGCTCTGATACCACTGAAATATTCCCAAATGGGGAAGCAACAATATTTGAACACAATAAAGGAATTAGAAGTGAATAACATTACACCAACATGTGTGGAAAAAATGGAGCCATTTTATTATGTAAATCAACAGTAAATAAGTACAAGAAATATAGGCACAGCTCAGATAATCAAGGAAAACAAGCCTCCCATGAATACATATGGCATAACATGAAGAATAATTGTTATACAGTGCATGAGAACAAATAAAGTGCAATTTTAATGAGGGTAAGTGCTGTTGAAAGATGTAATAATGTAGATCTCCTGATATATGGCTCAAATAGTGCCATGAATAAAGATCTAAGCTCCTAAGCACCTTTCCAAGATAACCCAGAAAGGGTTTATGGAAATACCCCAAAGTACAAAATGCTAGAATACAGCCCTAGGGCTGAATAGATGCTACAAAATGATTATTGGAAGGAGGTGTATGAAAGAATGAATAAATGAATAGAAATCCTCCAACTGATCCTCTAAGTGTAAGGTTGATCCCCTCACTGAAGACCTAACCCTCCAAATGAATCACTGAACCCTCCTTTGAAAATACCCAATAGAATAACGCAGTCCTTCGGGGAAACTACATTGTAGGAGGTGGGAATAGCTGGGCCTAATGCCAAATAATGAAATTAATCTTGAGGACCTTCCTTGTTAGCCTCCCAATGGAAAGGCTACCTCTCCACTGAAACAAAAACACTGAAAGTGGCCCTCAAAATCCTCCACTGCTTCTACCTCGCAACACAACAAAAAGCCACGAGAAACTGCGTTTTAGCTGAAGAGTGAAGCTTGGCCAGAATGCCGAAATGTGGAAATGTATTACAATACTCTTCCTAGAGGCTCCTCAAGAAAAGAGGTGGGATTCCCACTCGGGAACACCCTGTGCTAAACAACACTACAATCTCAACTAAACAACTAAAGAGTGCAAGAAGTCATACAGACCACAAAATCAATAATCAATAACATAAGAATTTATGGCTACCTTGCCCTTCCTATAAACAATGTGAGCCTACTTTGGGAAGGTTATTCAGAGCTTACACTCATCATCAAGCATTGGTGCCACACCATTTTCACTCTCTGCAGAACACATACCTTCAAGAATTACGGTATTTATGAAGATCAATTTGGGAGGAGGAGGCTGTCTTTAGTATTTCAGCTATAGAACTAGTGAAGGATTATTTCTGTCACCTTAGGCATCAATATTAGCATTCCCAGGGCTTCATTTCAGATCTCTAAATAGACCAAAAATTATTAACCTCATATCAGCAGCAGTCCCATCAAGGATTGTGCAGTCCATCATTGTAGATCTTGAGGAGGAAGGAAGTTGCTATTGTTTCAGCTAGTAATCTTGTGAGGGATCATCCCCTCACCTTGCCATCACTGTTTCCATCCTCCTGGAGCTTATTGCAGCACATTTCAGCAAGCATTGAGTCTCTCCCTCTTGTATAGCGCAGTTTTCCCAGCAGTTTCATTTTCAGTTGTTGTATCTTGAAGGAGGATGAAGAAGAGACAAGATCTCAAGCTCCTAGCTTAGAGATTTGAAGGAGGGATCAACCCTCAAAGCTCAAATTTGTTTGTATAACACATTTAAGCCATCTTTGGATTAGATCTAGCTTCATATCTACATAACCCAGCAGTCAAAGGATGAAACCCTAGGAGGGTGATTTTCCAAACTCATAGATTTGGAAAATACTTTCTGGGTTATCTTAAGTTTCCATCACATTGGCCAGATCTTGAATATTTGCATCATCAGAGCTCCTGAGCTCTATATATCTGCATTTCCCTTTGCAGTAGCTATATGTATTTCATCAACAAAGGGAACAATGCAGTATTTCTTACTATAGCTCTCCAGTTACACAATGCTAGTTGTATCATGTTTGCAGGGTCATTCTAGGCCACCTCTTTGGCTAGAGTGTCTCTATTTTTACAATGTTGTAACTATAATCCATCTCTAATGAATAAAATGGCTCAGCTTCTCTGTATATTCTGATGTTGTCTTTAGATTTATTGTTTACTTTACTATAGTTCTCATATTGTGTTTGAGTATTACTTCATTCTCCCTTTTGGGATATTACAGTGGTATCAAGGCACAACTCAGATAATCAAGGCAAACAAGCCTCCCATGAATGCATATGCCATAACATGAAGAATAACTACTATATAGTGTAGGAGAACCAATACAACAAAGTTTTAATGAGGCTAACTGTTGCTAAGAAATTTAATAATGTAGATCTTCTGATATATGGCTCAAATAGTGCTGGGACTAAAGATCTAAGCTCCCAAGCACATTTCCAAGACAAACCAGAAAGGGTTTCCAAAAATACCCCAAAGTAAAAAATGTTGGAATATAGCCCTAGGGATGAATAGTTGCTGCAAACTGAATACTTGAAGGAGGTTGTTGAACTAATGTATAAATTAATATAACTCCTCCAACTAATCCTCCAAGTGAAAGGTTGATCCCTTCACTGAAGACCTAACCCTCACAATGAATCATTGAACCGTACTTTGAAAATACTCAATGGAATAATGCAGTACTTGGGGGAAAATACAATGTAAGAGGTGGGAATGGATAGGCCCAATGCTAAATAATGAAATTAAGCTCCATGAACTTCCTTTTTAGCCTCCCAATGGAAAGGCTACCTCTCCACTGAAAAAAAAAAACAATGAAAGTGGCCCTCAAAATCCTCCACTGCTTCTACCCTACAACACAACACAACTCCACCAGAAACTGCGCTATAGCTAAAGACTGAAGCTTGGCCAAAATTATGGAATGTGGAAATGTAGTGAAATAGTCTTCCTAGAGGCTCCTCAAGGAAAGAGGTGGGATTCCCTCTCAAGAACACCCTGTGCTAAACAACACAGCAATCTCAACTAAAAAGCTGAAGAGTGCAAGATGTCATATAGACCACAAAATAAATAATCAATAACATAACCATATATGGCTGCCTTTCCCTCCTTATAAACAATGTGAGCCTTCTCACCTAGGGTCCCACTCATTAAAGTCACTACTATCATGGAGACTTTCTCCCATTAACACTGTGTTGTCTCTCATTGATGATCAACTTCCTCCATACTAGCGTTGTTGATTTGGTCAAACTTGACCTTTTCCACATGCATTAACCCCTATTCACACATGAGGGTGCTTTATCCAACTATTAAGATGATCCCTTTTCACATTAAGAGGGATTTTATTCCTACTAAAGAGATTTATGGGTCTCCCTACCCACTTATTCATTTGTCTAAATGAAAAAAGAAAAAATTAATATTCCAGTTAGCTGCATGCTAATTTAGGAATATTAGAGTCCTGCCCTCCTTCCTTGGCGACCGAGTTGCATGAGTGGTTGTCTCGACTGAATAAATTTAATACCTGCACAAACAATGATGTAGTCACTAAGTGGACTCTAGAATTGGTACAACGGTTAGAAAATGCCAGCAATATGATTACCCACGTGATAGATCATTGGATCAATCGTGGTCAGTGAGGATTTGTAACCGAGTTTGCTATTAATTAGTTTGTATCTTATTCTAAAGCTGAAAGAAAAATTTTCAAGGGTCCCAGAGGTAAGTTCCTATGTTGTTTGAAGTTGTGGATTAAGATGATGTTGTGTGAACAGGGTTCTCTGTGTAGTCATATCGCATGAATGTCCTGAAGAGGCATGACTATGCGAAGTGGAAGAATTTACCACGCAGATCTAGAAGACAAGTTTATTTACAATCCTCTTAAGGGTAGATATGATAGCGATGAAGAATCAAAGACTAGTACCTCTGGTGAACCTTCACACTCTAAAGAAGAAGAAGTCTCACAAGATCAGAATAATCGGGGAGTATTAAATATAGTTAAGATCCCATCCACTCGACTTCCATACTCATCTCACAAGTCATCCAATCCACCTCCACCTCCACCAGGCGCATATATGGTCACGTTTATGAAGTTTCCTACTTTCATAGGCATTGGGAATGAAGATACAAAACAATTCTAGTTTTCATTGATGATGTATGGAGAGCATAACAGGTTAATAGTGATGATGCATAGAAAGAGAAATTAGCCACTGCTTTCTAAGACCTCGTGCTAGATTGGTATATAATATATGTATCGGTGAACCCTAATGCAACTATGGATAATCTGAAGGATGCCCTAAAATAACAATTGAAGAAGAAAAAATCATACACGCATTGTGTAACGGAGTTGACAGAGATTCACCAAGATTTAAATGAATCTGTATGGTATCTAGATCAGAGATTGAAGCGCACTATCAGAGACGATGGATCCACCATCGATGATACCCAACACAAGGAATGGTTTATTGCTATGCTGCTCCCACATCTGCGCCGGCCCTTGAGTCAACAGAAGGTTGCCACATAGGCTGAGGCCGTAGAATTGCATTGAAACTAGAAGTTGCATCGATACCCGATGTGATCGGAACTCAGCAGATTCAGAGTCAATTAGAAGCAATGCATTTGGAAATTCAAAATTTGTGCACAGATAAGGAAAAGGAGGTGTTCGCAGATGTATGGTGCACACGATTTAAAGCTTCCAGGCATCATAAGGATCAATGCCCCGCATTCATTGATTATCTGCAAGCTGGAGGACCTAGCCCATTGAAGATCTCGACTAGGTTGAGTGGGACACCTGCATTATGGTGCAAAATTTGTCATTTTATGGGTTTGCACATGAATAATTACTATCTGATAATTGGGAAATATATTCTTGAGCTAAAGGCATTTTTTCAAGTTCTTCTCATCACTGGGACATGATGAAAAACACTCTCGCAATTTTTATTTGATGATTGATAAAGCTGAGTTGTACAAAATGTAGGTTGAAACTACCTCACCATCATCCTCATTCGGGCATGGTGGATTCAAGACTAGTGTAGAGCTATAAAAAGGGTCTCTTTCACCTCTAATTACCTCACATTAATATGTCAACCCGAGAGCGTTTTGTCATTACAAAGAGTGACTCAATCCGAGGCTCATTTGTCAGAGTAATGCTAGTAGTACAGTGCTTAAGAAATACAAGAGTAAACAGATGCTTAACTGAAATCAAATTACTTTAAAGAAATAAATCACACACTCAGAAAACTCAATAACTTATCAGTCAAGGGTTCGGCAATGATAACCCATCCCTTCAGAAACTGATGGAAAAGGAACTAGAGCATAGATCACAAGCCTGGGAGCTAGACAGTGACTGCTACTGCTCACTACAGCCTTAGATCAGCTCTCACAACAAACCAACAACTGCAAGTAAATGAAACAGCAAAGCGAATAAAGGATTGAACCACAATTCTGAAATGGAACAGCAACTCTAAAATGGAACAACAATTGAATAACTAAGTCCCGCGAGTTATAACCAAACTCAATCTATACACTCTTTGCAATCAAAGAACATTCTGTCACTCTAAAGGTGATTTATACAGATCACACTAATGGAACAGCAATAACAATGAATGAATTATAGAACAGTACTGATAAATTAGGAACGCACACCATACGAACGTTTTAGTATAACAGCTCTGTAATATAACAGTAAGAATGTGCGATTAACTCTTGAAAGGATAAATAACTTGATACAGAGTCAACATACAAGTCTATCTGTAGAAACTTCAATGATTCAAACTTGAACAGAGCATATCATATGAACTTGTAAAGCATATCAAATGATCAAATAACAAGAATACACAAACCACACAGAAGTGAAGCTGTAATGGTACAGAAGCAAGTGTCCTTCGGGGCCAGGCCCTTAGCATCCAAGGATACACCGCTTTAAGTTAATGCAGACGCGAAGATGGAATAATCACCAAGCCTTTATTAATGCATCGATCAAAAATACATCGAACCAGTCTTCAACAAAACTTAATAACCAAAGCTGATGTCTTACAGAAGATTACATAAAACGTATCCTATCTCTCTCTTTTCTTATCCCTAAACTAACAGTGCTGTCTCTTTTTATAAAGACGACGGCGGAGATGTCCAAGCAACTAGATAAATAAAGCAGCGATCCCTCAGGATCTTCGATCCCGAGGGATTCGCCAAACTGTTAACTCTTCATCCTGTCTTTTCTGTTGCGCTGAGCTGGTGTCCTCTCCTTCTTTCCCGAGCCGATTTACTTTGATCTGTTTCCCTATGTTTGCGTTCGGTTCTCATCCAGAGAGACAGCAGTTATCTCCACTTTGTCCTTTCCTTTGGAGCGACAACTCTTCGTTTTCTCCTTTTCCTGTATAGAAAATAACCATTATCAGTGGCTAAGTTATGCACATCAATTCTCATATGTTTTGTTATAGTTCCTTATTACTTTCCAAATTCATGATACAAAAGGTTCACAAATTCTATTAAAAAGCCATTGAAATAATCATCAAAAGCATACCTGTTTAGTACTCCACACACCCCCCTGCTTACCTTGTTTCATGTCCTCATGAAAACATTGTAGTTGACATGTAATGCAGTGAGAGAGTATGCTGGAGAAGGAGTCTCATGTGGAGGCCTACAACCATGTTGAGTGATTAAATAGTCAAAGAACTGACCTGCTTGCCCCTCAGGCATATCATACAGAGCCTGGTATCCGGGTGCAGGGTGCCAAATAATTGGAGCTCGAAATCTATACCCTAACCAAGATGACCCTGCTGTCAGAATGCTCTGGCCATAGAGATTCAAACGGTCAGTAGCTAACTCAAAGTTCTCATACTTAAATGGTTCTCTGAGCTGGATGTGTGGATCAGAGATTCGATATCGAAATTTGGCTGCATTAATGGCCAAGTCTTTGATGGAAAGGAAATACTCTAAACTCTCTTGAATGAGTGCCTCATGCATAGGTCCTAATGTTTCAATGGCACCAGGAGCCGTTATAAGATTTCTATGAACTCTCCATAACTGTACTGGGTTCCTAGGCTCAGCCCTAACCCGTAAATCTAGACCATTTTCCTGACTCTGGAAAGTATCATAGGCTTTGAGCCACTTAATCTTATTAACCCCGAATGAAATGAATGCTTGGAATTGGATATCTCCAATGGAGGGGCCAGGGTTCAATTCAGTCTCCTGACTTAGCACAAGGTCGTGCAAATAAAGTTCACACAATAATCTCTGGACTTTCACTCCATAATGTTTACAACATTCTATAAACTCATTGACATTGTTGATTTGTATAGGGGTGCCTGCCTTAACAGCTTTTATTTGTAAATGTAAATACCGTTCTAATAAAAACAGAGCATAGTTTTTAGCAGGGGCCCTACATGCTAAAACATTATTGTATAAAGAACACAAGTCATTCATCTGTTTGATAGCAGTATCTAGTCTACAAGTTACCTGTGTGACTTCCTCTTGTTCCTTCATCCACCCTTCAAAAGCCTGTCTTTTAGATTGACTGACGTCCCTTAGTTGTTGCTGCAACTCTTCATATTTTTCTCGGGGAACCGTTTGCTCTTTAAGTTGCTCAGCTTCTTGCTGTGCTTGTTTCATCATCTTGTGCAAGGATTTCGTTTTCGGATATTTCTTCCATACATCAGTGGAGGCCGGGAGTTTTACCTGAACTTTCTTGTTATGCTGTTTGGAGTTCAGAACCCTTATTACCCCCGAGGGTGGTGCCTCTGTCTGAATTTGCTTATCATCCTTTTCTGTTTTAACACGAACATCCTCAGCATCATGTGGAACGGCAGCTGGATCCTCAGGGTTTTGGTCAGCAGGCCGTTTGTTGGCCCTCTTTTTCCTCTTTACCTTCTGGTTCTTTTTCAGAATCCTAATTTGTTGTCTGAGCTGGGTTATCGTATTTAACAATTTAGTTCGTTCCTTCTGCAACTTCTTAATTTCCATCGTTTCATTTGAAGGAACAGCAGTCTGTCGATGGTGGACTGGATCATGACCAGTTGCTAAATCTTCCTCTTGGGGTTCTTCCTCACTGCTCTGCTCCGACTGTTCTGGGGTATGCATCTCGACTGGTTCTGATTCTTCCTGAGCAAATGCTGTTTCTGCTCCTACTTCCTCTAGATTTTCCTCTTGTGACATGGGAACAGATTGTTCCCGTTCAGTATTTTCCTCCTCTTCATCATGAACAGGCATGTTCTTTTCCTGGGGTTGGTCGTGGGGGTTCTCTGAACTAGAAGGTTGAACATACTTACTCATATTGGCTAGGATGGCGGCCAAGTCATCTTCTCCCAGTAGGTCTTGTAATGGGCTATCTTCCTGCTGTTCTATTTCCTCCTCCTGTTCAGCTTCTGCCCCCTCTTCGGATTGTTCGTCCTCAATTACCACCGGTTGGTTGGCGCTTTCCTGGATTTTTTCCAGTCTTCCTCTTATCCGAGCCAACCGGGCTGATTTTCTGGGCTTATCTATGCTTCCTCTCATCCGGGCTAACCGAGCTGATTTTCTGGGTTCCTCCTGTTGCTCGGGTGGATCAACGGCATGCTTACGCTTTGCCGATTCTTGGTGTGTCTCTGGTTGTTGTGATGTACTAGCAACATTTTCTCTGCGTTTTGCCGGTTGTTCTGGTGGGCTTATAGAATGTCTACGTTTCGGGGATGGCTCTGTCAATCCCCCCTCAATCATTGCAATGAGCTCTTCCCAGCTGCTCTGCTGCTGGGTAAGACTATAACTAACAACAAGTCGAATCAACCCGTGGTGACTAACAATTGCCTCTACGTGCTGTGCCTTTTTCATACTTTGTGCAGCATCATGCAATAATGAGTTTAGGAGTGCCGGTAAATTCACAGAGCATCTCTGTTTTAATACAGCTAAAAGTTTAAGGTGCCGTGGTCTTACCACGTCTTTTCTTCCTTCGCAAGTAATATAACTCTGCACCGTTCTTGCTAGCTCCGTCCAGGGTTCACCTAGGGTTGCTGGCAGAACTCCCTTTCCTTTAATTGTCAAATTCTGGCCTTCGTCCTGGAACAGTTCCATGACCATCTGTAATCGTTCCTTTTTTAAGGTCCATACCGGTCCGGTGGCTGGTAGTCCTGAGACTTCTGCAATTATGGCATCAGTGACCGCTATCCGTTTCCCTCTTACTGTGGAGTGGTCATCTTGTAAATTCTGCAAGAACTCCATTGCTACTGTTTCATTAGCTTCATGTAGGCGATTGAAATAATTCAACCATCCCGCCCTTTCCAGGATCTCTCGGGCAGCAGCGGAGATCGTCAGCTGTTGAGGCTCACTTCGAATTGCCTTTCCTCCCATGATTTCACTGTGAATTCTAAATGGAACAGCAAAAACGTTTTTGGTTTGAAACACAGAGAGTAATCGCAAGGTTTCGAGACAGAAAACACAGAGTATGCAACAGTGCAACAAAAACAACTTGTGTGAAAATAAAAATATGCCATGCCGTGAAACCATGTCAAACCGTCATAAACTAATTTTTCCGAATGGTGAATTGACACGTAATACAGGGAATGATGAGGTTAACCTCCCCCCCCGCAGTGTGATAGGCTGTCCCAGCCGGCAAATAAAGGAGCGGCACCCAGTTTGCAATCAAGTCATAAAGGAACAGCATGTGGAATTATGCCATGTTGAAAAAGGACAATAGTTTACCGAAATCGAGGCGGAGAATTGATCGCGTATGATATAAGAGGCTGCTGTGTTATGAGTTGAGGCTGATGGATAGGGCATGTATCGTACTTGCCAATCTCCAGTGGTCATGGTCACTTCCGTTGCCATGATTGGTAATGATAAATATTCATGCGATGTATCAATCGGGAAATGACATATGATTAGTGCCTAGGATATAAGAAACAAAAGAGTGTTAGTATCTTACCCATTGGTGTAAGCAAGGTGACTTCAATACCATTAACATTACTCTGCTGCCAACAGGTGTCCATAACCTTGGCAGAGTTGTTTTTCACCCTCGGAACCATGATCCTTTGTGTATACTTAGGAATGTTGTTATATCAAAATGTAGACCATTATGCCGGCTTGGTGACCAGTTAACCATAATGCCATTCACGAGGAAAGAGCGAAACGTGGGCAGGCCGGCTCGTGATGAGACCTCCTGTTCCAAGGTTTGTTTGTTTGATATACCTTTTGGACCATATCCCTGGTGTGGTGGCCAGAATGGGAATGCCACTTCACTTCCATCCTCATGATCATGGTAGGCCGGCTCTCGATGAGACCCCCTATCCTGCATTTGACATTTGACATGCTTTTTCTTTTTCATAGAATTCTTTTCCTTATTTATACACAAAGGGTGGTTCAGCACTCCTTAAGAGTAGGAATGGTGGAAGAAGTCTTATTATCTCAATAGGAAGATATAAACTCTTTGCTCTTATTCCCAAGTACTAATAAAAAAGTTTAAGGGAATCAACATGATAAAGATAACCAATCAGGGAAAAATTAGTAAACCATGTCAACAAAAGGTAAGAAATAAGTATGTCCTTCCATTTGTCCTCTTATTAATGCAGAGCCTTATAGATATAGCGATTTATGGTTTGCAGATTTCGGTATGTTGTGTTTTTATATTTCATCGCACAAATACATAGCTGAAGCTTGAAGACTAGAAAGAAGACGGGCAAAAAGCATCGTCAATTTAAATCAGCAAAAGAGATCAAAAGTATGCTAATGGTGTTTCGTTGGAAAAGCAACAACGATGGATAATAGAAAAAGGAAAAAAAATGCAAATGTCGTTCCTTTGGGAAAAGGAACGGCAATCATACTATAAAACACTCAACATGCCATTCCGTTGAAAAAGACACAACAACAATAAAAGAACGTTGTTTCTTTGAAGGAAAAGGAACAGTGGTAACCAAAAGGAACAGCGAGAAATGTAACAATATCGTTTCTTTGAAAAAGGAACAGCAGAGATCCGAATGCTGTTCCTTTAGAAAAGGAACAGCAAAACAAGCAAAACCAACATCATAAAAAAAAACACGCATATGCTATTAAAAGAGCAAAAATCAAACTATATAGAAGAAAAAGGAACAGCAACAAATGACAAGAAAATATTCAAATCAAACTTATGTACAAGAATCACTCAAAAACAAGAACTTATGTACAAATTGTAAAAGATAATAGACCCTTAATGAATTACAGGTGAGGAAGATTTCTCTTCCTCTCCTAAGATCTCCAGATCAGTATCTCGGCGTAGCTGCTGGCAGAAGGATTCCCGAGTAAGTGGTTTACGATAGAGACGGACTCGGTGGCCATTTACTTTGAATGCATATCCAGAACCGTCAATGGTGATTAGAGTAAGGGTTCCGTTGTCATGTACTTTCTGGATTTCGTATGGTCCCAACCATCGAGTCTGAAGTTTTCCAGGGAAGTCCTGAAACCGAGAATCGTATAACAGAGCCCAGTCTCCCTCGTGGAAGACTTTGTTCTTAATGAGCGCATCATGCCATTTGGCTCGCTGCTGTTGAATTAATGCCGTATTTTGTAGTGCAGAGAGCCGAATTTCGTCTAATTCATTGATCTGCTGTAGTCGATTGAGTTGTGCCTCAGTTAAGTCTAGGCCAACTTCCTGTGCTGTACGCAGTGTTTGGATTTCGAATTCTATGGAAAAAATAGGTTGTTTTCCAAACACTAGTTGATAAGGTGAGTAACCAGTGGTGCTCCTCCATGTGGTTCGATAGGCCCAGAGTGCTTCAGGTAGTCGGGTAGCCCAGTCACGCCTATGTGATGCAATGGTTTTTGTTAGGATTGATTCTATTATCTTATTGCTACTTTCTACCTGCCCATTTGCCTGTGGGTGATATGGAGTAGTGATCTTATGCTGGACATGATAATTGTTAAGTGTTGCAGCTAATTTATGCCCAACAAATTGTGGTCCTCCATCTGTAATTATTTCTCTGGGAAGGCCATAACGAACAAATAGAAGGAACAGAAACTGTATGACAGAGTCCTCTGTGGCTCTTGGCAATGCTTCTGCCTCAACCCATTTGGTGACATATTCTGTTGCCACCAAAATATATGTTTTCTGATTTGATGAAGGGTTGATGGGTCCGACAAAATCAAGAGCCCACCGCTCGAATGGTTTGATGACTAACTGTGGTTTCAGAGGCATCTCATCAGCTTGACCAGGTCGTCCTGCTCGCTGGCAGCTGTCACAGGCTTGGACAAACTTCTTTGCATCTTTGAAGATCGTAGGCCAGTAATATCTTGTCTGCAATACTTTATGTCCAGTTCTACGCTCAGCGAAGTGTCCCCCACATGGTCCATCGTGACAGGCTTTTAGGATGTCAAAGATTTCATCCTCTCTAACACATTGCCTGATATGCATGTCTGCTCCTGTGTGAAACAAATAACCTCCAATCCACGAAAATCGAGAACTTTTCTGAATAATCTGCTTACGCTCATTAGGAGTTAAATGTTTTGGTAATTTACCTACTGCAAGGTAGTTGGCAACATCAGCATACCAAGGTGTTTGAACAACAATAGAAAACAGGTGCTCATCCGGAAATTGATCTTCCACTGCTGCTGCATCGCTTGATTTTGGTATTCTTGAAAGAAAATCGGCTACAGGGTTTTCTTTGCCAGGCCGGTCCTTGATTGTGATGTCGAATTCCTGCAATAAGATTAACCATCGAGTTACTCTGGCATTTGTGACAGGCTTATTTGCTAAATATTTTATGGCAGAATGATCTGTATACAAGATAACAGGGTAGCCTGTGATATAATGTCTAAATTTATTGACAACATGTATTACAGCTAGGAATTCTTTTTCAGTAACAGTGTAATTCAATTCAGCAGGGGATAAATTTTTGCTGATGTAATAGATAGCGTATGGTTTTTTATCCTCTTCCTGCCCAAGGACTGCGCCAATGGCTGTATCTGAGGCATCAGATGATATCTGGAATGGTAGGTCCTAGTTTGGTCCTCGAAGGACTGGGGCTGTGGATACAAGCTTCTTTAGATCCTCGAAAGCATGGTCACATTTGTCTGTCCAAAGAAAATCAACGTTACCAGTCAGTGCATATAAAGGAGCAGCAATGTGCGAATAATGCTCTATAAATCGTCTATAATAACCAGAAAATCCAAGAAAGCTGCATACCTCTGTTTGAGTAGTAGGAGTGGGAATAAGCAAAAGTATTCGGATTTTGGCCGGGTCTACCTGAATGCCGGCTGCTGAGACATAGTGTCCTAGGATAAGTCCTTCAGTCATCATCAAGAAACATTTTTCGTTGCTTAAGCAAAGCCTAGTAACAATGAAGCGTTGTAGGACTTTCTCTAGGGTGTCTAGAGCTGGATCAAAGTCATCTCCATATGGTGTAAAGTCATCCATGTAAACTTCAAGTCCATCATTGATTAAATCTGCAAAAATACTAAGGATAGCCCTTTGAAATGTGGCAGGAGCATTACATAAGCCAAAAGGTAAAACTCGATAGGCAAATGTTCCCCAAGGACAAGTAAAGGTAGTTTTATCCTGGTCTTCAGGGGCAATCTGAATCTGATTGTATCCACTAAAGCCATCCAGGAAAGAAAAGAACTTCTTCCCTGCTAAAGTGTCCAATACTTGATCTATGAAAGGAAGAGGGAAATGATCTTTTTGTGTTGCTTTGTTAAGTTCCCTATAATCCACACAAATTCTCCATTTCCCATTCTTTTTTGGTACCACCACAAGTGGAGAGACCCATTTACTATCAGAAATAGGGTAGATAAAATTCACATCTAAAAGCTTCTGAAGTTCAGCTTTTATGACATCTTTTAGATGGGGATTAAGTCTCCTTTGCGGCTGACGCACAGGTCTGGCATCTTTTTCTATATAAATGTGGTGTGTACATAACTGGGGATCGATTCCTTTCATATCAGGGTAGTCCCATGCAAATGCTTCTTGATATTTTGTTAACAGATGGATGAGTTTTGTTTCTTGTTCAGGTGTGAGATTAGCATTGATGTTTAAAGTTTTCCCCGGTGCAATTTCCACAGTTTTACTATTTGCAACAGAAGTAACAGGTATCGTTTGGTCATGAATATCTTTCAGTGGATCTTCTTCCAATTCATTATCAAATGCTGCTTCTATCATGTGACACTGTGTGCGAGGTTCAGTTTGAGTAATGAAATTATTAATGGCGTCGTCTTCTGTTTGATCTTTGAAATCGAGTGCCTCTTGTATAGTTAATGGAGATCTGATGTTATCGGTAAGGTATGATACAGGGTGTTTATTAGTTTTAATCATTGTGACACTTGGCTGCGCTGGAGGATATAGAACTAAATTTTTGCTATTTGGTCGTCTGGTTATGGTCATATTTCCCTGCCGACAGCCAATGTAGGCATCGGCAGTAGCGAGCCAAGGTCTACCTAAAATTAGCGGGTGTCCATCAAGTCGGGTTTTTGGATTAATTCTCAGGAAATCAGTTGGATACTCCCAGGATTCTACAGAGACCATGACATCATGTAGAGTGCCCTCTGGTCTAACCACAGATCGGTCAGCCAATTCTAACACAGTAGAGGTGGGTTCTACAGATGTAATGCCGAGCTTTTGGCAAGTTGTGGTTGTTAAAATATTAATTGCAGCCCCTAGATCAACTAAGGCATTAGACAAGGTCTGACCATAAATTTGAACAGTTATAATTGGATTCCCGAGGTCTTCATATTTAAGGGGTGTTTCTTTTCCGGACAATAGATCAGATAAAGTTCCGACTACTTGGACTCTTGGATTATTTGTTATATTCCTCCTTGGTTTCTTTATGCACAATTCTTTGATAGTTTTGGCGTATATGGGAATGTCTTGAATGGCTTGGAGGAATGGAATTTTTATGTATAGATTTTGTAATTCTCCCAGAATGTCAAAGTCAGGATATTGTATGGATCGAGGTATGGCTAATCGTTCTGGGAACGGAGGAGAGGATGCGGTTGCTTGATTATGAGTTTGTTGCTTATTTACATCCTCTTGTTGTGACTGATGTTCTCTGGGTAACTGATCTTCAATGTGAACTGTTTTATCTCCCTCAGTTTCAATTACACGCCCTGATCTTAACTGAAGGTCATTTCACTCCCTTAAGTCGGGTCCTACTTCTGGTGATTCTATGATTTGAATGGATTGGACCTGCCTGTTGTTTGGATTGGGATCGGGTTGGGCTGGGAGTTGCGGCCTCAAGTTAGACTGGGGATTTTGTTGTAGAGCTGGCAAAGTAGGTTGAGGGAGCGGAATAGTTCCAGCTGGATGGTACATCGGTCTTTGCCAGTTTGTCTGTCAGGGTGAACTTTGTGAAGTAGAGGGGGTCCATTGTGAAGGATATGGGCCATTTTGCCAATATGGTGGAGTGTAAGGGAAATTCGGCCAACCAGTTTGGCTTGTTTGATTCGGCCATGGATTTGAAGAAGGAAACGATTGTGGTGACCAGTTTGTAAATGGGGGTTGATTTTGCCACATACCATATTGTTGAGCATTATATTGTGGGTTTTGAAAGAAAGAGGTTGGGTCTGGAAACATACCAGGTTGTCTTGGCTGCCACAGACGGCGCTGGTTGATCGAATTCACCGATTCTGGTTCTTCTTCTGCTTCCTTATATACCGCTTTCAATCCAGGAAGTGAGGGGCAACTCTCTGTAAGGTGATCTTTTGTACAGATGGCGCATGTTTGGATTTTATCTAATGGACACTCCTTGTGGCTGTGTTTTTTTCTGCATCGGGGGCAGAAGATTGCCAACTTCTGTTCTGCCTCCAGCTGCTTCTGTTTAGCCTGCACAATATCAAGTTGTGTAGTTAGTGTCCCCATCATATCAGTTTTAAAATTTTCTAATAAATTTCCAATTTCTGCACGTGTTACTCCTTCTGCTGATACTTTGTTATCTCTTGCAAACCGATCATATTCTGTCGGTTTTATTCTTGTGCTGCCTCTCGAACTCCTAATACATAAGTCAAGGATGTCAGTAAAATTCTCTTGATAAATATCCCCTTTGCCCATAATGTTTAATGTTTCAATCCATTGTTCCTTCATGCCCCTCATTAATGCAGTTTTTAACACATTATCAGGTAAAGGTAGCGATGCATAAGGAGATCTCTGTAGATTATACTGAAAACGTTCCACATACTCCTCTAATGTTTCATTTGGTCTGGCTGACATTTGAAATATTTCGTCTTTTAATTCTCTAGATCTACAATAATCCTGATATTTCTTTAAGAAGGATTCTTTCATTTGATCCCAATTGTTGATGACCCCACCACCTAGCCCCATAAACCATCTTAAAGCAGCCCCTTTCAATGTAGAGGGAAATAATTTCAATTTTTGGGGATCGTACCCCCTACATAACACATCGAATTCGAATAGAAAGGCATCCGGATCTTCTGATGTGAGTCCGTGGAATGTAGGGATATGCTGAAGAGGGATAGCTTTCATGGGTGCATTTTCTGCAGAATCCACTATAGGATATTGTAATGTAGAGGTTTGAGTATTTGGCTGGTTTTGGGTGTTTGGTTGGTTTTGAGCCATGGAATCGAATATATGCCAATAACCTTCTGGGATATCTAAGGGGGTATTCCTAGGTTGGGTGGGAACGGTTTTGACAGGGATCTTTTTAACAACGCTTCCTTTATCTGGAATAATGGGGGTACCAGGTGTTTGAGGAGATTGAATCTCTTCAACAATGAATTTCGCAGCACTTCCCTTATCTGGGCTATCTAATGGCTGATTTGTTTCAAGAGGAGATTTTGGTTCCTTGGTTTCCCCTGTTTCTCCTTCTCCTTCACAAAAGTTACTAGAGTTCCCTTCCTGCAATAATTCTGGAGTGGGATTTTCAACTTCTTGGAAGTCCTGCTCCTCAGTTTGACTATGCACCTCAGCACAGGCTACAGATGGTGATCCTGTGGCCTGAAGGGAACTAGTAGGCGGTTTGGACTTGTTTTTCTTGAAGCCTACTGATGGCTGAGACTCTGTTTTCTTGTAGATTTCGTCTATGAAGGTCGTTCGGCCAAGGGTCACTGGCCCCTTAGCTTTTTCAGGTTTGGATGAGGGTTTGATATTCTTTTCTGGTCTTTTCTGCTTAGTCATGCACTCAAAAAAAATGAACTACCAACTTCTATTCAAACAAGCAAAAACAAATCTGTTAGGAAAGCGGATAGTGAGCAGGTCTTTTACATGCTCTGCACGTAGGTTCTTACCTTCCGTTTTTAGGATCCAACTCCTCCCTAGCAGGCTTGTACACTACTCCGAAAAAGACAAATGGCTACACTCTTTCCCCGGCAACGGCGCCAAAATGTAGAGCTATAAAAAGGGTCTCTTTCACCTCTAATTACCTCACATTAATATGTCAACCCGAGAGCGTTTTGTCATTACAAAGAGTGACTCAATCCGAGGCTCATTTGTAAGAGTAATGCTAGTAGTACAGTGCTTAAGAAATACAAGAGTAAACGGATGCTTAACTGAAATTAAATTACTTTAAAGAAATAAATCACACACTCAGAAAACTCAATAACTTATCAGTCAAGGGTTCGGCAATGATAACCCATCCCTTCAGAAACTGATGGAAAAGGAATTAGAGCATAGATCACAAGCCTGGGAGCTAGACAGTGACTGCTACTGCTCACTACAGCCTTAGATCATCTCTCACAATAAACCAACAACTGCAAGTAAATGAAACAGCAAAGCGAATAAAGGATTGAACCACAATTCTGAAATGGAACAGCAATTGAATAACTAAGTCCCGCGGGTTATAACCAAACTCAATCTATACACTCTTTGCAATCAAAGAAAATTCTGTCACTCTAAAGGAGATTTACACAGATCACACTAATGGAACAGCAATAACAACGAATGAATTATAGAACAGTACTGATAAATTCAGAACGCACACCACACGAACGTTTTAGTATAACAACTCTGTAATATAACAGTAAGAATGTGCGATTAACTCTTGAAAGGATAAATAACTTGATACAGAGTCAACATACAATTCTATCTGTAGAAACTTCAATGATTCAAACTTGAACAGAGCATATAATATGAACTTGTAAAGCATATCAAATGATCAAATAACAATAATACACAAACCACACAGAAGTGAAGCTGTAATGGTACAGAAGCAAGTGTCCTTCGGGGCCGGGCCCTTAGCCTCCAAGGATACACCGCTTTAAGTTAATGCAGACGCGAAGATGGAATAATCACCAAGCCTTTATTAATGCATCGATAAAAAATACATCGAACCAGTCTTCAACAAAACTTAATAACCAAAGCTGATGTCTTACAGAAGATTACATAAAACGTATCCTATCTCTCTCTTGTCTATCTCTAAACTAACAGTGCTGTCTCTTTTTATAAAGACGACGGCGGAGATGTCCAAGCAACTAGATAAATAAAGCAGCGATCCCTCAGGATCTTCGATCCTGAGGGATTCGCCAAACTGTTAACTCTTCAGCCTGTCTTTTCTTTCGCGCTGAGCTGGTGTCCTCTCCTTCTTTCCCGAGCCGATTTGCTTTGATCTGTTTCCCTATGTTTGCGTTCGGTTCTCGTCCAGAGAGACATCAGTTATCTCCACTTTGTCTTTTCCTTTGGAGCGGCAACTCTTCGTTTTCTCCTTTTCCTGTATAGAAAATAACCATTATCAGTGGCTAAGTTATGCACATCAATTCTCACATGTTTTGTTATAGCTCCTTATTACTTTCCAAATTCATGATACAAAAGGTTCACAAATTCTATTAAAAAGCCATTGAAATATTCATCAAAAACATACCTTTTTAGTACTCCACAGATTCCTTCTATGTAATTTCCTAATGATGGATAACCATGAGAAAATAAATTTAATCATTAGAAGTAATCATCAGTTTAGAATATTTCATAAAAAATAAAGAGCCAAGACACAGAGGAGGCCTATACCAAAAAGTGATTGCAATGTGATGGAAATGTCCCTATTAAATGACATAAATGAGATTTTTCATGTGCCATTTGTTAATAGTGCCCCATCTAATTATATTGCCACTTGAAAATGGGCGTGGTATGTCCTTAGTGTTAATAATTGTGTTAACACTAATCCTTGCACTAAGCTTTCAGATTAAGCATCTTAAACTATTATTATGATTTTGTTAGGTCCATATAATACTAGTGTAGCCCCCTTATTTTTATTTTCAGTGTAGCCCCATATTGTTATTGTTGTGCCCCATAGAAGCCCACTATTGTTATTGTTGTACCCTTATGTTATCACCAAAATCTTACCTGATTGGCTGCTGATCAGACAACTTCATTGTAACTATCTCAAACCAATCTTGTGACTGAGGCTTAACCTCCTCAGCCTGAGAGGACTCTCTCAAGGGTTAATGATATGGGATATAGATATATGGCTAACTCTATTATTTGTGTTTTGGTTTAGGTTGAGAAGATGAATGATTGCTACCATTTGGCTATGGAGTCAGTGATAGGTCTTTCAATAACAAAGTCTTTCCTTGTGGAAGATGAGGCTTGTATATACTTCAATGAAAGAGTAAAACATTCAGGAAAATCCCAATAACTTGAAGTTAAAAGGAAGTTAGAGCATGTAATACATGAATTCTGAGTAATGAGACATCAAGGCTATGGAAGAGAAACATTTCAAAGATAGGGCATAAAAATCATTGAAAATACACTAAGAATCTCAGGTGAAGAAAATTTGTATGTTACTGTATATATCAGTCAATCCAAAGCTTTACAAAGTGGTCTGCTTAGATAAAATTTTCCAACCTGTACATTGAAACTAACATCAACATGTATATAATAGGCTTATGGAGTCAAAGCAATCTCAGAAAATCAATGAATCTAATCGACATGGAAGTTGAGGCATATCAAGGGTTTTAGTCATGAGACACACACTTGAAACATGTAAAAACACAGTCAGTCCATTTATAAAGGAAGTCAGAGCATCTAAAGATGAGTTCTGAGTAATGTATATGAACACCACTGCAAATAAGATATATAAGAAACACTCATAGAACAAGAAAACACTAAAAACCCCTTCTAAATCTTAACTTGGTCAAGTAGAAGCTCTCTGCAGTAGCTAAAACAGTCTTTTTACAATATGCACCAGTTTTTCCAAAAAGTCTCCAACCCCTTGCTAATTTGACCTCCTGGTCTTTAATATATCATTTACATCATGATATAAGCTTGTAGTTAGCTAGATACATCGAATTCCTACCTATGACACCTATCCTAACCATATAACATGGTATTTATTACATAAGACAACTACAAACCTAAAACAAAGTCCTATTACAAGTAGGATTAGGACTCTTTCACTTAATTTAAAACAACTTTATCTAGACTTAATTACATCATATGCCACTTGTAATTTCACGAGGTTGAAACCTAATGATGATCTCAAAAATGTTATGACCATAATGCTGATGATGTTGATCTCCTGCAATCTAGGAAATTGTCTCCCTATTCTTTAGGCTTTGGATTCTTTAATATTTTGAGGCATTCTAACCCTTATGAACCATGATTTCGATGCCATTTGTTGTCAAGAACTGAAAAATCATATGTCCAAATTCATCCCCTAGTGCGAGCTATTTAAAATCCACTTAAAACTCTCCAAAATAGTGAAACAGACCTGTGCTATGAAAACAACCCAGTTTCGTAGCGTAATTGTTTTAACCTTTTTCCTTCAAAATTTTGGCTTCTTCTTTTCAAATTGATCTTCCCTGACACTTAAAAAAACTCCCTTAGCAATTTCAAGTGAAAATTCACATTTTTTCCCTTCCAAAATTTAAGAGAGAGAGTGAAAAAGCATGCCACAGCAGTTTCGTAGCGCATTTCACTCATTTTGCACTGTTGTCGCTACGAAATTGTTGAGTGAGCAGTTTTGTTCAAAATTTTGAAAAATGAAAAATTTGAAAATGTACCAAAACTCCAATTCAACCTGCTTCCAACATATAAAACAAAAATATCAAGTTGAAAATACTTTCATAACAGTCATCGTGAGATTCCTTCTTCATTAGCAATTTTTTCATGTTTTTCCCTGAAAATTAGGTCTTGGGACAAAGCCTATATCTCCTCATCCATGAGGTATTTTTAGAAATAGAAGGAGGTTTTGGTAGGTCATTATGTATTGAATACAAACCTCTATTGGGTTTGTTAGTATGAATCCTTTGTCGAAGTGTACGAAAAAGGACCACTTTAGCTACGCATAACTAATAGCCCTAACAACAAAAGTGGCTGCCAATATCTTCAGATCTGCGGTTAGTTAGACAAGAAAAGAGCTGCAAAACACTAGATCTATGCATGGAAAGACATTAAGCAGTAAAAATAAGGGTTTGCTCCATATACCAATAGACAAGACAAGAAAAATTTTTGAAAGAATTTTTGTATTAATGGGGCACCTGGGAGGAAAACCAGAAGGAGTATCCAATTCCCCTCAGTGGGATGGGTTGTTGGAAGTCCTCAACACTTCATATCTAAGATTTCTCTCTCTAGTTGATGTAGAAAACCCAATGCAAAGAGTAGAGCTCAATGGGAGCAAATGATGGAGATGTGTGACCAAGTGTATAGATCCAGAGTGATCTAATAGGCAACAAAAGGTGAAGAATGGTAGGGGAAAACCCTCCTATTTATAACAAAATATTGGGTCATTCTAGATCTTGGTGCATGGGTTAACCAGATCTAGATCCACTTTTTATGGAATATTTTATTATATTTGTTGGAGGGAAAAGGTATTCGACTTGGGTCAAATCCCTTAATTTGTCAAAAATAAATAAATAAATGATTTATTTATCCTTTTAAGGAAGCGGTTAGAAGATAATCAAATAAATAATGATTTATTTAATTATTTAAGGAAGTGGTTGAAAGATAATTAAATAAATAATGATTTATTTAATTATTTGTGGGTGATTTGGTCACATTTAACAAGGAATATTATCTAAATAAGATTTAAATAATTATTCCTAGAAAATAATAAGATAAATAAAGGTTTATCTAATTAATTTCTTTGTTTTTGGGTTAAACATGACTGGGAATAATAATTAAATTATGGTTTAATTAATTATTCCATGAGGAAAATCAAACAAATATAGGTTTGTTTAATATTTCTTTTTGGGGTTTCCTATTTTAACATAGTGAAAGCAGTTTTACTTAGGGTAAAACTGGTCTTACATGGTGTACTTGGGTCCATCTAATGATAAAAGGTTAGATGACCAAAAAATGGTGTAACAGATTGCCCCCCAGCGTGCGAGCGTCAGGAGCAAATCGTATGACCGAAGTACGTTGTAAGAATACAATCACTAGACAACAAAAGGGGATGTCAGAGAGAGAAATGTGAGGTAGATAGTGTGCTGAAGGACTAGACCCTGAGGAGACGAGACTCGCAGGTGCAACAAGTCTCTTTTTATGAGAGGGTACCTGTGCTGAAGGCGGCGGGGAAGGCATACCTATGCCCGCCGAGACAAAGTACAAAATAATAGTGTGTCCAGTAAACAAGGGACCGAACCATAAAGTACAGCTGGCATAATCATGAGCCAGATAAGAAATACAATGAGGAATCCCACATACATGCTGTGCCTGGGATAACAGCCAGGACTTGTACAATAATATCTGAGTACATGAGATACAAATACAACCCAAATGCCCCATGTAAATGGGGAAGGGCTCACAAAATCTGATTGATACATGCAAGTCAAAGAGGCGCTGCAAGTGGCTACGGCCAACATCATCAAATATCTGGAGCTGCATCGAAGGCTGCAAACAAGAGGTCATCCGGGCATGTGGGGGGCTACCTGTAGGGCCACCCCTTCATGAGGGTTGAAACATCTCACACACACCCGGGAATCATCAAGAGCTGCTGCTGGATCACTGGACCATCAAGTATACGAATCTCGATCATGCTAAAAGGAGCTGGAGAAACAATCAAGTCAACGGGAAAGGAGATATCCCTTTTCCTGATCCGAGGCACCGAACAAGAGTGGAAGCTGGAACCAAGGTACACCGCTCTCTAGACCTGGCTTCTGGAATGAATGAGCTGATGTCGACAGAAGGAGGTCCGCCATAGTTGAGGCAATGAGAGACCCTCAACTAAGGCGCGAGAGAAAAGAGTAGAGTGATGGATAGACTGACACTAATGATGATAGTGAAGTGGAAAGGACTGAGTAGCGAATGGATGACTTCCCCTTCTAGAGCATAAAGGGCATGAATGACATGGCAGTGACTAACACAACATCATCAGGGATGGGGGACAGTGGAACTGAAGGTCATAATGTGCGACACAAGAGAGAGACCAATCAATGACGGATGGAGGGCTATAGTGGGGTACAAAGGGACTCGGTATAGACCCCATGGAGGGAATGATGACTCAACTTGGATGCTCTAAACAAGGGCGACTCGATGGTGCTGCCACACAGTAAAGGCCCCAATGGGGGACCGTGGAAACATGAGTACATGATGGGAACTCATGACGAAAATCAAGAAGAACGAAGAAAAGTAAGGAGGCAAGATGGTGCCCCAAGTACAAGTGTCGTAAGTGAGGAAATTCGATTTTAAGGAGGGGTGAAGTGACCCTTCTTGGACAAAATGTGTCCTGGTGAAGTATTAGATCACAAAAAACTAATAGATACCCATTTTAGAGTTCGGTGAGAGCTTTCCAATGGTGCAGACGGTTCATCAAACGGGGCTACGGTGTGGTCGCAGCAGTCGAAAGAAGAAACAGGGGTTCTCTTTTAATAAGGTAGTTTTCCCTCCAAAATCACTCATTTGCTATTGTTGCTGTGGTGAATGTGGAGAGGAGAGAAGGCCCTAAATCTTGCGGCGAACGTAGCAGACAAACCGACCGTTGGAATCGTGATCTGTCAGTTGCAGGTAAGAGGTCTAACCTGTCTCTTGTATTTTGATGGATTACATTTTCAGTTTAGCGCCTAAAGTACAAGAAACAGCCCCTCCTTCATCTCTACGGCCGGGTCGCACTTTTTAGGGCAAAAAGTGCGACCTAGGATGCAGGTATCAGGGCAAAAAGTGCGACCTGGTCCAGAAAAGAGAAGAAAACTGCGACCTGGGAGATGAGGGGGTTTTGGTGCTGTTTTATGGCTGGAAGTTGGGTTTTGGTGTTTGTTTATGGTTTTCCTGATCTGTACGCTGACAAAAGTGATGTGTTTGTGCAGGTATGGCAGAGTTACAGGTCAAATGGAGAGAGATAGATCTGGGGATATTACGGACAAAGATCCAGGCGGATCAGGGTGTCCGCCGTGTATTGGCCAGATTTGGGGTTCTCAAGTTTTTGGAGAACCCTTTGATGAGAGCAGGGGAACCGTTACTGGCCCGGATTATCAGTTACTGGGATCTAGATCAGGAGATATTTGTAGTGCAGGGGCACAGGATCGAACTGACGGTCCAGGACGTGTACTTCCTGACTGGTCTCCCGCCACTGGGGATGGTGGGAAACACACAGCCAGTGTTGCCGCGGGGGCGGCATATCATGGAGTTCGTGGAACGTCATTGTCGACCGGGTCTCCGAGTCAAGGGGACTCGAATACCGATCAGGGATCTAGAGAGGCTAGAAACCCGTGCAGTGGCTGCAGTTGTGCTACGAATCCTGGGCATCCAGGCGTTCCATCACATCACTAGGGGGCAGATGATGATAGTGGAAAGTGTGCTGGGTGGGACCTACTATGGGTGGGCCCAAATGATGTTGGTGTCGCTAAAGCGACAATTTTCACTATGCAGGCGGCAGGTGAACCATGACTGCTCATATGGGACTTTGTTGTGCGCCTTCTTCTTTGAGAAGATCCCGACCTTGAGGCCTCGTGTACAACTTCCAGATGGGGGCCCGAGAGAGCCCAAGATGCGTCGTTGGGGACGGCTACTATGTAGAGGAGGAGAAGGGGTGGTCGGGCGAGTGTTTCGACCAGAGTTTTTTTCCCATTGGGATCAGATGCCTTTGTACATAGACGACTATCCCTATAGTGGGATGAGCTACTGTGGAGATCCGGATCTGCCACTTCCACCTGGTTGAGTCTGGGGGCCCGATGGTAAGTGACAGATTGCTATTCTTGTGTGGGCATGTTAAAGTTTTTGAATAGTAATTGATGGTACTGATTCATGTACTTTTGGTATGCAGATATAGCACTGGTAAAACCGGCCAGATATATGGGACGACCGACAGCTTCTGGAGCTACAGGTCCAAGTGGGTCGAGAGCGGCGCAGAATGAGGATGCAGCCACCCTGCTGGAGGACATCCGCTGTAGATGCGAAAGGTTGTTGATCGGAGTATCAGAGCGCGGGTGGCAGGACTTAGACAACCAGTTCATAGAGCCATGTGTTTGTCTACCCTCGGAGTGGCGAGGTGTCATGTGGCGCATGGAGATGGCCGGTCAGGCTATGCGCGATCTACATGCTGCAGGGGCAGAGCCATTGGCCCGAGAGCCTCCAGATAGTAATTAGGGGTGGGGCATGTGGTGCCCCCTATGATGTATGTAGGGGCAAGTGGTGCCCCCAGTTTTGAGTTTTTTGTAACATGCTATGGGCATGTCATATGTATCAGAGTAGATGGACTCTAAACACATGTTTTTGCGACACATATTATGGATATGCCAATCTAGAATTGTCTTGTATGAAATGTGTGTGATAAATGCCAATCTAGAACATGGTTTGCAATACTATCTACATAGTGATTTTGTTCTCGAGGTACGTGGTTGAAAGTTATGGTTTCAAATGCACGTATCAAGATTTTCACTCATAAATAGCATCTAAATAGCACAAGGTTATGCACACGATAAACACCATTTAGTTGCATTACAAGAAGTAGGGAATCCAAACGAACGTGCAGATGGAGGATGCGATGAAAGAGGGCATCGGCTAAGAGACCACGCACTGCATCATATTCGGCCTGATTGTTGGTGGCGGAACCAATGCATACCCCGTTAGAAAGAGCAAGGGCATGGAAGGGGGTGAAGATGGCCCAACCTGCCGAGGCTAGATTCCTGGAGTAACGACTTGCACCGTCGGCGTAGCCGATAAAGGGTGTGGACGGGGGGTCCTGCGGAATGGTGTGACAAGACAAAAAATGAGGGAAGGAGAGGCAATGAGGGCAGCGTGAGTGTACAGAAGTCATCGGGCGGCAACCGCAGGAGGGAGTGCAAGGGGCCGGATGACCATGACTCATACAGGGTGGTATATGAGGGCTATCGGAAGCATGGTGAGGACTCGGGTTGCAGAGGTCAACAGAGATACGGGTGGGGTGATCTCGGGTATGGGTAGGAAAAGGGTGGTTAAGGGACACAATAGGGGAGGATGCAGATGGGCTAGGCTCCGAGTGTCTCGCAGAGGAGGATAGGTAAATAATGGTGATAGTAGATTCGATCATCTGAACATCAGGGGGGGGAATGTCGATGGGAGCGGGGGGATCCTCAGGCTGGCCTGAAGCATACTGCGCGAGGATGGGAGAGGCGGATTGATTTTGTTCAACCTCATACTCGCGGATGACCTCTAAAGAGGCGCGGTAATGCGTCAGGTGAGGGCAATGGTGGGAGTAATGGCCATGAACGCCGCACAAAGCACAGGGTTTGTTGGTGCGGAGAGTCTTGGGGTTCTTGGTTACGGACGAAGAAGGAGTGGAGGCTTCAGGGACCGTAGACTCGGGGAACGCGACTTTAACCATGGGCTGAATACGGGGTAACTCAGGACAAGCATGGGTGGCATGACCGGTGACATCACATAAGGCACAAGGCTTCGCGGGCGGAGGAGGAGCCGGGTCAGTCGTGGTGGTCTTGTCTTTGGGTGCCCCCTTGCGGGCTTTGCCTTTCTTCCCGGGTGCCGTCACGACAGGAGAAGGGTCCTGTGGAGGTGCTGGGGGCACGGAGGCAACGGAGGAAGCTAGGGGGACCAGTTGAACCGGTGTCAAAGCCATATAGGGCTTGGGGTGACCAGGAGGGGTAGCGGCTGGGGGATCAAGGTACCAGACCGGTATGCCCAAGGTCAAGTTAGGGAGAGAGAGGGTGGCCATGACGGGGACAGAATATACTCTGGGAGGGGGAGCTAGGAAAGGGATCTGCCCAGCAGGGTAATGACCAGGAGGGACGACTTCGAGATGGTTAAGGCCAGGAGGAACCGATCTAGGAGGGTAAAGGGGTTCAGGGATACCAGCTGTAGGGGTAGGGCCAGAAGGAGGAGGTCTGGCTGGCTGAGATGAATGGCTAGGAGCGGGTTGCGGAGGGTGAGGAGGAGGTTGCTGACTAGCCGAGGCAGGCCGCTTATGGGCAGCCTGGGACGATTGCATCATGCAAACATTCAATGAGCTGGGATCGGTGACAGGAGGAGGGGGAAGGTTAGGGAAAGTTCCAAGCAGGGAGGAATCTTTGTAAACACCGAGGGAGACACTGGTCAAGGAATCAACGGTTTGCTTGTTGGCTACAGAAGAGATGGTCGTCTCAGGGGAGGTCCGAGATTTTGGCTCATGATATGTCAACTAGTCAATGGTGACTATCTTTCCATTGTGGGGGAAAGACATCTTATGAAAGACCGCGGATGGGACAGCAGACATAGCATAGGTGTAGCTTCGCCCCAATAGAATGTTGTAATCTAGCGGGGCGTCTATGAATTCGACGTCAATGAAAACAGTCTTACCGGCGAGGGTGATAGGACAATTACGAAACATGCCAATGGGCTGGGAGGCATGACTCTCCTACGCTTGAAGGGTGATCGTGGAAGGGGCCAGTTCAGGGAATCCGAGTTTCTTCCAAACCGAAGCGGACATCACGCAGGTGGATGCCCCCTCATCAATGATACACCGGGACACGTTGTCGTTCCGAATTTTGACTGGGATTTGGAAGGCGACGAAAGGAGGGAGAGGAGGATGGTCCGATTGAGTGGCATCGAAAACAATCATTTGGTCATCAGCAGGATCTACAGCGCCCATGACAGATAGTAGAGCCTTCTTTTGGGAAGGGCACGACTGGAGGAGTTCCAGTGTGGAAATGGCAGCAGGGGATTGCGCCAAATCGTCTACTATACTATACGAATGAGCAGCTCAACCAGAAGCAGCATTTCGACGTAGTGGTCCCTTAGGAATCTTGGTATGGACCTCAACTTTGGGTTGAGGGATATGTAAAGGGCCGCTGGATGTCAAAAGAGGCTCTGTAGAACCTGAAGAAGGAGGCTCGGGGGCAGACTGAGCAGGAGGCTTCGGGTACTGACGAGACCGAGTTTGAAGGTGAAGATCGATGGGCGAGTTAGGATCGGAGTGCATCATGAGGATCTGGTAATCGGAGGAACCAGAAATGGAAGGGGGAGTGGCGACCTTGTTATCAGGCGGTTGGGTAGCCACGAATCCTTGCTGAGGGAAGGGATCGGTAAACACAGCTGGTTGAGTAGTGGCCACATTAGGAGGAGCATGAGGGGAGGCATGTTGTCTGCACAATCTGGCTTGAGACTCCCACATCTGCCGCATCTGGGGTAAAAGGGGACAATCGTGGGTGTAATGACCATAAACACCGCAACATGAACAGGGCTTGTTTGTGCGAGCGGCCTTTCCATCTTGGGCTGAATGCCCTGTTGCTGGTTGCCAGTGTTAGGGTCCACACCAGAATTGGGTCCTCGGGTACCAGGGGCAGATTGGTTTTGGTTGCCTCTCCGCCTTCTTTGAGAAGAAGGAGGATTAGTTGCACCCTGCTGTGCAAATACTTGCCCTGGAGGGGAATGTAAGTGCTGTTGCGGGTTTGGAGGAGGCAAGGGAGATGGAAGCGCATATGCTGGAGGAGCTGGCACACCAGGCTGTGGATAAAGGTAAGGGTTGGTTTGGGCAACATTGAGGTAAGAAGGAGGTTGGGAAAAAGGAGGAGGCATGCCGTATCCTGGATACATGCTGCTGGGAGGGGGAAGAGTGCTTGAGGTGCTGGCCCCTCCCTGAGGGAGACCATAGCCCACAGGAGGTTGAGCATACGGATGGGAAAGAGCTCCAACGATACCGTCGGTGGAATGAGATGCCCCCGGGGCGTTAGCGCCACCTGGCCTGGGGAGGTCAGGAAGAATGGTATAAACATAACCAGATTGAGCGTAGATCAGGTCATATTTCAAGGCTATTTGGAGGGCAGCTTCTTCAGTTTGAGGAAAGTGAGAGGCGACATCTTTGTCGATGGGAGCGGGAAGCGTGCGAAGGAACCAATCCATATAAACCTGATCTTCGAAGGGAGGGGCTCGACATAAGCTCTGTCTTCGTCACCATTCCTGAACATGGGCAGAAAGGCGTGTTGAAGAGGATTGCTTGAAGGAAGTCAAGAGCTCTGTGCCAGTATCATATCGGAGAGGGAGCTGGAAATACGACTAAAAGGCTTGGGCAAGATTCTCAAAGGTGGTATGGGTAGAGGTGGCTTGTTCGACATACCATTTAGAAGCTTCACTGGTAAGCGTGCGTTGGAACAAACGAAGACGGATGGAGTCATCGGTAATGGAATTGGAGGAACACCACATGTGGAAAGATCGGACATGATTGGTTGGATCTTGTCCATGAAGGCCCTCAAACTTAGGGATGTCGGAGGGGAGCTTGGTTGGCATAGCAGGCCAATTAGCATTGTGGTGAATGGGGTCATTGATCAATTGATGGAAATCGGGGAGGCTGAGGCTTGCAATGTACGGCAGCATGGGGGTGGCCGGGGTAGTTCCTGTGGTGGTTTTGCTAGTAGTAGGGCTGGCATTGGGGCCGGGAGAACTGCTAGCATTAGGCCCTGGACCAAACATAGTGAAGGTGACAGGGGGAGAACCAAGAGGAGAAGGAGGACCCGATGAATCAGGAGAGGAGTCGGAGTGCGGACTCAAAGGTGGACTGGCTCGACGACGACGGTGCGGAGCAGGTCGATCAAACGGAAACTGAGGGTGAAGGCCAAGAAGTCTCCGGGAAAGGCGCCTTGGGGGCGCAATGATGACAGGAAGAAGGAAACCAACAAGGGCAGAAAGGGACAGAATCAAGTAATGTCAAGGGCAGATGAGGTGCAGTGACAACTGATTTTAGAGTCTTTGCCAGGCGGTGTTAACCAGGCACTTCTTCACTTAGGGTCAGTGTGTGATGTGCGTTAATTTTAATTTTTAAACCCTTTTCATTTTGAGAGCAAGAAAAAGTGTGCTGTGTAACTGAAAAGAAATCTGTAGAGAACAATATAGATTGCTGAAATAACAGAACATTTAACAGTTAACTATGCATCGATCTAACCCAAGAAGGTGGGTCTCTCAAAACTACTCTAAAAGAGGGAAAAAATCTATTCGAAACACACATAAAAAGAGGCCAATAGATCTAGGGTCAAAAGTGACAAGGATCTAGAGGATAAAACTGCTGGAAAGAGGTGCAGATCACAGCCAAGAGACAGAGGCAAGGTGGCTGGAAAAAGGGAGGTAATCAGCAAAAAGTGGAGGGGGCAAGGAGGGGGCCCTTAAAAGAGGTCCAAACAAAACAACAAGAGGTGATTTGAAAGGAAGAAAGATTGATTACAATGGATCTGAAAGGGAGGTAACAGATCTGGAAAAAGGGAGGCTGAAGCTCTGAAAAACAGATGGCTGAAACAGCTAAAAATCTTCCACAAAAAGTGGAGGGTACTAAAGCCCTAGGGGGCTAGGTTCCCACTTAGATGAGTAAAAATAGATCACAACTTGGTCAAGGCGGGCTGAGAAAGAGGCTGGAAGACCCTGACAGAAGCTGCAGCAAAACCCAGAAAAATTGCAGAAAAATCACTGAAAAAGTGGTAGGTCGCAGGTTCTGACCTGATTTCAGTGCAGGTCGCAGGAAACAGGCTGAAAAGTGCAACCTGAAGGTCCAGGTTGTAGGTTTAGGGCCAAAAAGTGTGACCCCCCGTTCCGGTTGTCTCGGCGGCAGATTTTCAGAAAAGTTGTCGTCTTAGTTGCCGCTGGTGTCGCTTACCTGCGCAATAGGGCCAGAAACACACGGAAGTTAGAAATTTTGATGTTTTAGGGTTTTATGTGAGAAAAACAACATAAAAATAGGAAAAATAAATAGCTGAAAAGAAACCCTAGGGTCTGAAGTAGCTGGATATGCAGGAATATGAAAAACGACAGCAGTCGTAATTTAAAACCCGTGTGGAGTCGCCATTTGTTAGTATGAATCCTTTGTCGAAGTGTACCAAAAAGGACCACTTTAGCTACGCATAACTAATAGCCCTAACAACAAAAGTGGCTGCCAATATCTTCAGATCTGCGGTTAGTTGAACAAGAAAAGAGCCGCAAAAAACCAGATCTATGCATGGAAAGACATTAAGTAGTAAAAACAAGGGTTTGCTCCATATACCAATAGACAAGACAAGAACAATTTTTGAAAGAATTTTTGTATTAATGGGGCACCTCGGAGGAAAACCAGAAGGAGTATCCAATTCCCCTCAGTGGGATGGGTTCTTGGAAGTCCTCAGCACTTCAGATCTAAGATTTCTCTCTCTAGTTGATGTAGAAAACCCAATGCAAAGAGTAGAGCTCAATGGGAGCAAATGATGGAGATGTGTGACCAAGTGTATAGATCCATAGTGATCTAATAGGCAACAAAAGGTGAAGAATGGTAGGAAAAACCCTCCTATTTATAACAAAATATTGGGTCATTCTAGATCTTGATGCATGGGTTAACCAGATCTAGATCCACTTTTTATGGAATATTTTATTATATTTGTTGGAGGGAAAAGGTATTTGACTTGGGTCAAATCCCTTGATTTGTCAAAAATAAATAAATAAATGATTTATTTATCTTTTTAAGGAAGCGGTTATAAGATAATCAAATAAATAATGATTTATTTAATTATTTAAGGAGGTGGTTGAAAGATAATTAAATAAATAGTGATTTATTTAATTATTTGTGGGTGATTTGGTCATATTTAACAAGGAATATCATCTAAATAAGGCTTAAATGATTATTCCTAGAAAATAATAAGATAAATAAAAGTTTATCTAATTAATTTCTTTGATTTTGGGTTAAACATGACTGGGAATAATAATTAAATTATGGTTTAATTAATTATTGCATGAGGAAAATTAAACAAATATGGGTTTGTTTAATATTTCCTTTTGGGGTTTCCTGTTTTAAAATAGTGAAAGCAGTTTTACTTAGGGTAAAACTGGTCTTACATGGTGTACTTGGGTCCATCTAATGATGATAAGTTAGATGACCAAAAAATGGTGTAACGGGGTTTTTGAAACACATCTCCTTATGTCCAGAAAATACTTTTGAAAAACATGTGTAAAACAGGAAAACTTTGTTTTTGAAAATAGGGCTTCAATGAAATCCTTGTATCGCCCAACTGATAACACCTACGAGAGATTGGAGAGAGGTTGTTATAGCTAAGGCTGTGATTAAGACAAAACTATTTCAGATTCTAAATTTTTTTTCATTTGGCCAGAAACTGAACTTGAAATTGACTGCTAAAAAGTCATGTACAGGACAATTTAGTAACAACAGTTTCGTAGCACATTTTAATTTATCAATTTCTCCCACCTCCAAATGAATTTAAACAAAATGAGAGAGGTTTATATAATTAGGTCTGTTAGCAAGAAAAACCTCTTTCATATTTCGAAGATTCATTTTCAGTTGCTCATAAATCTCCTTTGAAGTCTGCAACTACAAAACCACCTTTTGGTAGTGTAAATCCTTTTTTTTGAACTAGCGGCGCTACGAAATGGAGGATTCTTGGCTAATTGTATAAATTTAACCCGAAACCTTATGGATTGACCCCTAGATGGAAAATTTTAATATTTTATCATGGAATTAACCTCCAAAGACTTTATTTGAATCCAATGATGACCTTTAAACTTATAAAAACTCTAGCCTACCCTTAACCAAATCCTAAAATGACTTTCAAACCCATTTTAGACCATGACAAAAAATAGAGTTGACACAATGATGTTTTGAAATTTTTGGGTGATAATAGTGGCTCCGCTTGGGATAGTGTGACCCTGTGGTACACTAAGAACCAGTAGTTCCAATGCTATCCATCTTCTTGGAAAAAAAAAAAAAAACTTTGAAATTGCCAAGCTTCTTCAAACTCTTATGGCCTTCACCTCGAGCTCAAGCTTGATGATCGTTGTAGAAGAAAAAAATCTATACCTATTGAAAGTATTCTTAGTCAAATTTGAGCTTATTCACACACTCCTACCTACCCTATCAACTACAATCTCCATTTGTAACTCAAGGAACATGAAACTTCCTATGAAGCCAGTTATTGATCTGATCTGACACTTAAATATCTTGATTGTGCTTGAACCAAAATTAAACATGATACTGAAATGACCAAGGCAACATGAGATGTAATTGATCTTCATAATGAAAATATAACTGGAAATCTAGACTGTAGAACCTTTCAATGTAGTCAGCTATAAGATCAAAGAAGACATGATCTGTTTTATGTTTCTCATGACATTCTGTAGCTTTGGACAACTCCTCCATACTTCGATCAATCAGATAAGACTTTAGTTGTGTGCTATCAAACTAATTTTCGAACTGATTTTCAAAAACAACGTATTCTTCCTCAAACTCAAAGGAGAAAGGTGGCAGCACCCTCTCTTTATTTTCTAGCATAAAATGCTTTTGAAAAGACTGATCTTGATATTGAAGCCTATAAGATTGAAATTTCTCCTCTAAAACTTCAATGTCCTTTTCAATGTTCTTAGTAAATTCATCCACAAACTGAATCTTATCTTCTGACCTGCACTCAAATGATTTCATATTAGAAGATACAAAAAAAAATTCACCCACTTCTTCATTAATGTAATCATCATTTGATGTAGGCTGATGCAAGAAATGACATGAAGAATCAACTTTTTCCTGTGCCTGAGGATCATAGCAAGCATTTTCCAATATTTCCTCTTACTGTTTGAAATGATTCTAATACTCCTGATGATCAAAGGATTCACAAATCTACTACAAATTTTCCTCAAACTCAGAGGATGTAACATGATTTTCATAAATAAACTCCTGTTGGGTTTCATTTTCATCCAAAAGAGATGCTATCCTTTCTTCTTGGTGTTCTTCTTGGTGATGAAAGGTATTGTCATGAAGGGCCTCTAAAATTTCTTCATCCATGAACTCATCACCTTTAGAACAGTTCTCCAAATATTCAATAAAAATCACACAATGTTTACAGCAATCTTTGAACAGCAATAAGGAGGGATGACACTCTTCATACATCTCATAAAATGCAACATGGAAATCAAAAAGAGAATATAATGAACCATTTGGAAAGCTTTCATATCAATACCATGATTTTCCTTCCAAAGTGGCCATACACATCTTCATGAGACAATCCTTAGGGAACTGAACCTTAAGACTATGTACATGCATATGGAATCTAACCAAATGAAGAGCAACATTGTCTTTCTTTTCATCTTTAAATATTGGAAGATCATCTAACCATTCAACCTTTGGCAAAGGATTTGGAAAACCAGGGATATGAGACCAATTCATAGGAGCATACCTCACATTTATTCTTGCCATGGAACTCATCTTGAAACTTCATCAAGCTATTGATATTCCATCAGCGGAGTCACCTGGAATCTATGAAAAATTTGAATCCTTCAATAATGGAGTCACCAAGGTAGTTGCAGCCTCAAACAAATTTTGAGCTCCTGCTACCTTCAAGAGTTCAGCTTCATAATTTTTGGGAGATGTATATCTTCAGACTCCTGGCAGATGCACTAAAATTTTACCACCAAAATCATACATGATTTGCTACTGATCAGATAACTTCAGTGCAACTATTTCAAACCAATCTTGTGACTGAGGCTTAGCCTCCTCAGCATGAGAGGGCTCTCTCAAGGATTAATGATATGGGATATATATATGTGGCTAACTCTATTATTTTTGTTTTGGTTTAGGTTGAGAAGATGAATGCTTGCTATCATTGGGCTATGGAGTCAGTGATGGGGCTCTCAATAACAAAGGCTTTCCTTGTCGAAGCTGAGGCTTGTATATACTTCAATGAAAGAGTAAAACATTCAGGAAAATCCCAATAACTTGAAGTTCAAAGGAAGTCAGAGCATGTCATACATGAATTCTGATTATTGAGACATCAAGGCTATGGAAGAGAAACATTTGAAAGATAGAGCATAAAACACATTGAAAATACACTAAGAATCTTAGGTGAAGAAAATTTGTATGTTACTGTATATATAAGTCAATCCAAAGCTTTACAAAGTGGTTTTCTTAGATAAAATTTTCCATCCTGTAGGTTGAAACTAACATCGGCATGTATACATTGGGCTTATGGAGTCAAAGCAATCTCATAAAATCGGTGAATCTAATTGACATGGAAGTTGAGGCATATCAGGGTTTTTAGTCATGAGACACACACTTGAAACATCTAAAAACACAACCAGTCCATTTATAAAATAAGTCAGAGCATCTAAACATGAGTTATGAGTAATATATATGAACACCACTGCAAATAAAATATGTAAGAAACACTCATAGAACAAGAAAACACTAAAAACCCCTTCTAAATCTCAAGTTGGTCAAGTAGAAGCTCTCTGCATTAGCTGAAATAGTATTTTTACAATACGCACTAGTTTTGCCAAAAAGTCTCCAACCCCTTGCTAATTCAACCTCTTGGTATTTAATAGTTCATTTATATCATGAGATAAACTGGTCATCAGCTAGATACATCAAAATCCTACCTATGACACCTATCCTAACCATATAACATGGTATTTATTACATAAGACAGCTGCAAACCTAAAACAGAGTCCTATTACAAGTAGGATTAGGACTCTTTCACTTTATTTAAAACAACTTTATCTAGAATTAATTACATCATATGCCACTTGTATTTTCATGAGGTCGAAACCTGATGATGAGCTCCAAACTATTATGACCATAATGCTGATGATGTTGATATCCTACAATCTAGGAAACTGTGTCCCTATTCTTTAGCCTTTGGATTCTTTAATATTTTGATGCATTCTGACCCTTATGAACTACGATTTCGATGCCATTTTTTGTGAAGAACTGAAAAGACATATTTCCAAATTCATCCCCTAGTGCCAACTATTCAAAATCCACTTGAAACCCTCCAAAATAGTGAAATAGGTCTGCGCTACGAAAACAACCCAGTTTCGTAGCACTTTTCGTAGCGCAGTCTCTTTAAATTTTTTCCTTCAAAATTTTGGCTTCTTCTTTTCAGATTTATCTTCCTTAAGACTTAACACAACTCCCTTAGAAATTTCAAGTGAAAATTCACATTTTTCCCCTTCCAAAATTTAAGAGAGAGAGTGAAAAAGCACGCTACAACAGTTTCGTAGTGCATTTCACTCATTTTGCACTGTTGGCGCTACGAAACTGTTGAGTGAGCAATTTTGTTCAAAATTTTGAAAAATGAAAATTTGAAAATGTGCCAAAACTCCAAATCAACCTGATTCCAACATATAAAACAAAAATATCAAGTTAAAAATAATTTCATAACAGTCTTCATGAGATTCCTTCTTCATTTTCATATTTTTCTTGTTTTTCCTTGAAAATTAGGTCTTGGGACAGAGCCTATATCTCCTTATCCATGAGGTATTTTAAGAAATGGAAGGAGTTTTTTCTAGGCCATTTCGTATTTAATAAAAACCTCTCTTGTGTTTTTGAAACACATCTCCTTCTGTCCAGAAATTTCTTTTGGAAAACATGTGTAAAACAGGAAAACTCTGTTTCTGAAAATAGGGCTTCAATGAAATCCTTGTATCTCCCAACTGATAATACCTGTGAGAAATTGGACAGAGTTTTTTGTATTCAGGGCTATGATGAAGAAAAAATTATTTCAGAATTCCAAAAAAAAAATTTCATTTGGCCAGAAAATGAACGTGAAGTTGACTGCTAAAAAGTCATGTACAAGACAGTTTAGTAGCAACAATTTCGTAACACATTTTAATTTATCAATTTATCCCACCTCCTAATGAATTTAAAGAAAATGAGAGAGGCTTTTTTATTTAGGGCTGTTATGAAATAAAACCTCTTTTAGATTTCGAAAATTCATTTTCAATTGCTCAAAAAATGCCTTTGAATTTCGAAAGCTACAAAACTGCGTTTTCGTAGCGCCTGTAGTGTATTTTTTGCATTTTACGCTACGAAAGTAGCAGTGCTTTCGTAGTGAAAATCCTCTTTTTTGATCTAGAGACGCTATGAAATGGAGGATTCTTGGCTAATTGCAGAAATTTAATCTAAAACCTTATGGATTGACCCCTAGATGGAAAATGTTAATATTTGATCATGGAATGGACCTCTAAAGACTTTATTTGAATCCAATGATGACCTTTAAACTTATAAAAAATATAACCTACCCTTAACCAAATCCCAAAATGACATTCAAACACATTTATACCATGATCAAAAATAGAATTGACATAATGATATTTTGAAAATTTTTGGGTGATAACACCTTACATTATTATTGTTATGTAGGATCTGATTATATTATTACCCCTTAGACTCCTATATATACCAAGGGGGTATTATCATTTGAATCATTCAATAATTTTTCATTTATGTGATGTAAATGAGGTATACCATTTGGAAAGGCTATTTCTCAAGTTTTTTATCTATATTTTCTTCTATTTTGTGAGTTTTTTACATAACATTTCATTTCATAGCTTTAGATTCTAGGGTTTCACTTCTTGAAACATGTCATCTTGGAATTTTCACTATAAATTATTTTATACAAAGCTTCAGAAGCTTAAATTTCAGCTACATGGAGTTGAAATATTAGGGAAATTCGTATAAAAATTTCTTATCTTAGTTTGCTATAGTCTCTAAGATATGTTCCAAGGAAGTTAGAGCTTTTGTAGACTCTAGAACTCAATCGCAAACAAGTGAGTTAGGGGAAATCATGATGAATTTCGCTCGAAGAATCTAATTTAAATTTCATAAAACATTTCTGGAGCTATACATAATTTATTTATTTATAATCAATTTCAGTTCCTAAGGTCGAAACAATGACACATGACACTCTGTACAAGTTTTCGCTACTGAACTAGTCTGCAATAACGTCATTGTGGGATATTGGGCATACCGTTTTCTTGAAGAATCCAATCCTGGACAGACTTGTGGCATTGGAAATATGAATCAAAGTGCTACTAGAGGATGAAATTGTATACCTTAGAGATCCAAAATTATAGAGTTACAACCGTTCCAGGATTGATCTCCTAAAAGAAAGTTTTTTTTTTAAATGCATAAAAATTTGTTTGAAAAATCAATTTGGAGTAATTCCAAGGGAATATTCAAGCATACATATTAGTATTTGGTTCTAAAATTCCACCCAAAAAAAATAATTCTACACCCATTAAGCCCTCATAAAGCTTTACTATGACACATGAAGAGGAAGAATTGTAACATGATATATCAAAATTATGGGATCAAGTGCAACAAATTTCACTCTCATGAAGAGCAACCAAAGATGAACTAAAAGGGGACATGGATGGATTAAAATGAGACATGGATGGATTAAAAGGTGACAAGGATGGTTTAAAATAAGAAACAAATGGTGACATGAATGGTTTAAAAGCATACATGGAAGGTTTGAAGGAAGGGTTGACAAAGTTGCTACAAGAAATGATTCCTAATGGAAAAAATGTATTCCATGAAACTCATGATGAGAATAAAAGGAATATGAATTGTGATTTTAGAGAGTCCAATGTTTTTTTTAAGACCCACAATGTTCCAAAGATAAATATGAAGAAGTTTTATGGAAAGGATCTGATAACATGGATACTACAGATGGAGAAATATTTTGATCTCCATGACATGCAACAGACACAAAAGGTACGCATTTCATATTTATATTTAGAACCCAATCAATATGTATGGTATCAATGGATTTTTTATACTAAATCACTTGTCACTTGGTCAATTTTTATAGAGGAAATGATAGCACATTATGAGGATATAAAGAGAAACACCTTCTTAAGCCAATTGATAAATCTCAAAAAAAGTGTTCAATGGTGGAACACATTGACGAATTAAAAAAATTGAATATCAAGGTAACTGATATTCCAGAGGAGAATAGGATTGATGTCTTCATAGAGAATTTGAAGGATAAATCCAAAATTAGGTTCGCCTTTGGGAACCTGATTCATTGGAGAAGGAATTCAGGGTGGAAAGAAAAATTGAAAGAAAAATTATGGAAACAAGGATCTCTACCACTCACAACTATAAGTATGGAAGTCTTGTTTCTCCTAGCCTTTGTTGGAGTGGGGTCACCTTAGGCACAATTTGCAAAGACAAATTTTGTATTTTTGTATCTTTGTGATGTGAAAATAGTGTCAAGGGTCTTTGGGATGGGTCAAAGTCCCCAATTTCGATGCAAATGGGCTTAAATGTAAACTGTGGGCCTCAAACCATGGTTTGAGACCATAGTATCTGCACGCTAGGTGTATATAAATAGATAGAGTATGTTTAAGCTAAATATATATACATATGTGTTATGAGACATTGATGTTCTGATATTTTATGTGTTTTTAAGGTTTTTTGGGTTGGGTTAAAAGGCTCCTATTGGCTATGTGTGGACTCTGTTGGTTGTGTGCGTGGAAGGGTTTTGCAAGGTTATTGTAAGGACAACAGATGTATTTATTGATAGATTTGATAGATAATAGAAAGAATAGTTTTGGAAAATTTCATTGTGTTATGCATCTTAATTATTTGTTGTTATAATCACATTGTTCGTTTTCTTATTAATGATTGTGCAAGGATATCTGATCCGATTATGCATAATTTTTTATGATTAAGAGACCTGTTAAGTGTTTACATTGGTGAAGATCTAGATCAGGTTCTATTTTTTTCTATTCTGTGTTGTTTATCTACGTTAAGGCGAGCAGGGATACTATGTTATTATGTTAGTGATTGTGCATTCTATTTAAGTTTTTTTTATATATTATTGCATGCATGTGCAATTAGGTTTTTCTAAGGACCACTTCATTATGTTCTCCCTCAGGGTGCGGAAACCTAGTTCAAGGACATCCCCATACTAGTTTGGGTTATATTTTGGTGTATGAAAGAAGATCATTATCGAAAGGGCCAGTACTTAGAGGGTTTGTTGGTTTATCCATAAACTCCAAACCCGAGACCCTCAAGCCAACAAATGGTTCCATTTTTGGGACCGAGATCATCATTTTGAGGGATATTTGATGTTGTGGCATCCTTCATGCAACAAATTACAAGACTAGATGGATAGAGAGATCCTTGAATTCACACTACAAGAGAATAGAAGTACTAAGTTATCTGGTGAGAATTTGGTGAAGAAATATATTTATACAGAAGTGCATGAAATATTCTTTTGTTATTTTGTGCACAAACTACATGAGCAGTTTTCCCTCTTAGTTGAATTCCATCATTGTATAAAATATGACGCAGTCACTAAGTGGACTCCGGAATTGATCTAGCAAGTAGAGAAGTTTGATAATAATATCACTCACATGGTATATCATTGGATCGATCAACTCTTGTGAGTATTCGTGAATTAATTTTCCATAGATCAATTTGTGTCATATTTTGAAGTAGAAAGAAGGTTCTTCAAAGGCCCTAAAGGTAAATTCCTGCACTCATTGAAATTATTTTTGAAAATTCTCCTATGTGAACGGGGTTTTCTATGCGAACATATCACTTGAATTCATCAACAAGCTCCAGCTACACATAGTGCAAATATTTACCGAGTAGACTCTAGAAAATTTATTTATAGCCCTCTAAAGCCTAAATCTGATAGTGAACCAGAACCAAAAACTGCTAGCTCAAGTGACTCTAAAGAACAAGGTTTGCAGGCCTTGAATCTTTTTCCTGATACATCCACTCCACTTATGCATTCACATTAGAAATCACGCACTCTGTTGTGCAATCCATCTCCACCACCTCCTCCACCTCCCCTTAAAGTAGATATGGCTACATCAATGAAGTTATCTAATTTCAGAGGCATTGGTAATGAAGATACTCAACACTTTTGGTTTGTGATTGAGGATGTATGGCAGGCTCAATAGGTTACTAATATTGATATTAGGAAGGTGAAACTGGCTACTGCATTTCAAGATCACACATTAGATTGGTACATTATTTATGCTCAAGAAAACCCTAATGCCACCTTAGATGAAATAAAATATGCCCTAAAAGAGCAGTTTAAGAAGCCTAAGTCATACACGTAGTTGGTAATAGAAATGAAAGATATTTGTTAAGAACCTAATGAATCTATACAGGAAGTTGATCAAAGGCTGAATTGAACAATTAGAGATGGTGGATTTGTTATTGATGATACTCAGCATAAGGAATGGTTCATTGCTATGATGCTTCTGCATCTGTGCCAACCCTTAGGTCAGCTAAATATTTCCACACAAACTGAGGTTGTGGAGGTTGGAATGAAGTTAGAAGCTACCCCAACAACTATTGCACTAGGAACTCAACATATTCATAATCAATTGGAAGCCATGCATCTATAAATTCAAATTCTGCGCCAAGACAAAGGAAAGGAGGTCTGCGCAGAGGTCTGGTGTATTGAGTATAAATATTCTGGGAATCACAAAGATCAGTGTACTATTTTTAACAATTATTTGAATGTTGGAAGTCCTAGTCCATTGAAGCATCCTATGTAGTGCACTAGCATTACAAGATACAGATTCTTGCCCAAGGATTGGAATGTATCAACCATATTTAAAGTAGCTATTTTGGAAATTATGTTTGTCATTAGGGCATGATGAGTAGCATTCTTGCACATATGATATGATGTTAGACAAAGCTAAAATATATAGAATGTTGGCTGGTCCTCATCACCAACATCCCCTTCTGAGCACGGTGGATTTCTAGGCAGAGGAAGAGGTTGAGGAGGTGGATCAGCTAGCCAAGGGAGAGGAAAAGTCATTTGATATAACTATGTGGATGCTAGTTACTTTGCCTGTGACTGTTTGAATCCAACACGATAGTCCTATAGGTATTGTAGGCAATTTTATCATGTCATATAGGATGGTCCTGTCTTGATTGCTAAAATTTAGGAAAAGAAGAGCCAACATAAAATCTACAAATGGTTCACACTGAAACCTGAGAGGAAGATCCTAGTATGAATGTGGTAACTAGGAGTGGTGTAGCTACCAATGAAGATAAGAGGAAGTAACCAGCCTCTGATGTATGGATCCATAAAGAACCTAAAAATAAAGAAGGCGTTGATCTTCAGTGCGAAAAGGAAACCTTTATTGAAGCTCTAAAATAATTTGCAAAAGGAAGTGTGCCAACATCCTGTAGAATATTGAAGGAAGCAGGAGGAGATAAGGAAATTAAGCCATTTCTGCAAGCATGTATCAAGTTGTTGCGCAACAAGAAGGCTGTTGAAAAGTTGCAGGCATTGATAGATAATTGCACAGAAAAAGAAAAGTTTGTGATAGAACAACATGCAGTCAATAAAATTTATAATAAAAAGAAGAGAATGGGTAGGTAGATGTGCCTGACCGCATAGGTTGGTGCTTATGAAATGGACTAGGTTGGTGCTTATGCTAATGCTATACCTAAGAAAACCTGGCAGTGCATGGGAGAGCCAAATTTGGAATGGTCTACTATCCAACTACGCATGGTCCATCAATAGAAGATCATTCCTCTTGGAAGGTTGTCATAGGTTATGGTCAGTATAGAAGGTATTAACGTGATGGCAGAATTCAAAGTTATCGAAATTGTAGATGATATTGATCCATATCCCGCGCTGCTATGATTGGATTGACCTATTGACATGGATGGTGTTATAAATCTAAAGAGGAGAATAATGGAATTTGAAAGAAATGGAGTTAGGTTAATCATTCCTCTAGATCCTCCAGAAGGCCAAAATTATATTGAACATGTGTGCACTGAGGATGAGATAGATTAAATCTATAATCTAAATTTGTGTGAGGAAGACTGGATTAATCTAACAATAGATGGGAATCTTAAGTGGGAGAAATATATATCTTGTTTTTCATACTCTGATGAAGAACTAGATTATTGGCATAATGGACTTCATGAGGTGTTTGCATTGTGCTTTCATCGTGTGACCCAATATCTGCGCTGTATAACATATGAGGTACGTGATTTACCACACTATGATGGCTCGTCTGATGTAAAAATTTTTATAGGAGAGATGGAAAGGATAGTACCTTAATTATATAGATTCCATGATTTGGATACTGGCTTGCACGCTACTCCAACAAGATGGTGGGAAACACATAAGGAGAATATGGGAAACTGTGAAGAATGTGCACGCATGGTGAGGTTATGGTTTGAATTTCCATTAATTAAAATGGAGGATGTATATTCTAGAAAAGAGGATCCACGTAGCCATTTGGAAAAGTGGAATAAGGTATGGGTATTGAACCAAGGCCTAAATGGGTTCATGTGTTTTTTCACACACTAGGGAAGGTGCCTACTGAATGGTACATGGAAACAGAGCTGCGCAGAGGTACTAGTGAATGGTCTACGATCACAGAAAGCTTTGTTCTTACATTTAACTCAGCACATGATGACCAAGCTTTGATCCCAGAAATTATTCATGCACCAATAAGGGAGGTTGTGAATTGAAAAAAATTGGCACTTATGGAGGTTAGGGAACCGTGCTCACTCAAGGGAGCCTCGATCCCCTCGACGACCAGATAAGTGCGCTCCATGCTGAGCTTGGTTGGATATTACAAAAAGCACATTCCAAAATATGAGTTGATTACTATGCCCATGACTAGATTACTTAGAAGAGGTGTGACTCTCCATTGGGATGATGAATGTCAGTGAAGTTTGTGGCTATTGAGGAATGCGACAGACTTGCCTTGATATGATTTGAACTACTTGGTCAACAAGCCTATGTTGGGGGGCATGGTATGTCAATGGTTATCCTTAGCCTTGGATTATATGTGCAGTAAGGTGCGACGCGCACATGGTATCTATGCCACGAGGTTGACTAGCTCGTAGAAGTGTCAAAATTTAGTCATTGGAGCAGTGAAACTAAATAAGACAACTTTATTACCATTTTTAGGAGCATCTAAGATGCATTTATTGAAAGGATTTTTCTAGATTTAGGACTGTTTTTTCAGTAATGGAGCTTAATTAATGCACAATGAGTCTTTAAAGATGTGCTGCAAATATAAATATGACCTATGGGGTCGCAGTAGTTCCCTTTGTGTTCTGAGTGATTTGTATTCTTTCAACTCTATGTTTGCCATCACATTTTCCATGTCTATGTCTAGCTTGGATCATGGGTTTTAGGATGCATTGCACTGAGAAGGGCTAGGATACATAATTTTAGGAAAAATGATAACCACAACACCTAGCGATGACCCTGCTAGACCAAAATTACCTGTTGTGGAAACATCAGCGCCATTAAAAACGAAGAAGGGGAAATAATTTGGAATGCATAGATCTCCTAGAGAAAATACCCCAAGACTGTGCCATTCAGTAGGAGAAAAAATGAAAAGGCCCAAGGCAAAAGTTCCAGAGACAATTGAGGAATAATATGAAGAAGTCGTTGAAGTAGCCCCATTCTTGTAGTTTCCTAGTTATATTGCACTGTGAAAACCCCATTTCAAGGTGCCTAAGGACTTAGATAAGGTGCACGCGAGTATCCAAGTAGCTCTAATCTAGTAGAATATCCCAATGGAAGGGGATATGCTTACAAATATTCCACAAGTGAGGTTTGATCACTGGACATCATGTATGTCAAGAAGTTTCCCTAGCTTATGCCAGAGATCTATTTGGATCAAATTAATTATGAAGGAGGCATGGTGTGCCTCGAACCAAAGAGGGGAATGTTAGGTCTACACAAGGCATGCCTGCTCAATTTGTTACAGATCCCTCATTTTGGACGCAGTCCCATTAATGATATCTGCATTAGAAAACTATTGGCATTGGTCCATGATGATGGGCTTTGGTTGGGAGAGTGCATCCCAATTGATGCTAAATTGATTCATATAATAATAGGTTTGCCTGTTAACGGGGCTGACCCAGTTACTGATTTTGAAGGAAAATCATAGGAGAACATTGTGGTTGATCAGATCAAGAAGAAATACAACGTCATGCATAAGACTCGGGGGTTTGTCATAGAGGAGATTAGCGACCCTGTTATACGTTTTAGTATGCTCATCTTGGTCTGCAAGATTATATGCAAGTGCAGGCCCAAGGAGGTGCCTACGCATGTGATTGTGCTAGCAAGAAGATGTGAAAATGGTGTCATATACAACTGGTGTAGGTACCTATGTAAATAATTCCTGGAGAATGTGTACAAAGCATAGGAGGAAGGAAATCCCTTCCAGAATGCATGGATTTTACTATTAATTGTGCTATTTGGATGGAGAACCCCTGAAGACATGCAGTTCCCTGATATCAAACCCAAGATCTGCAAAGTGGCACGCTATGCAACTTTATGCAACCCATCTGAACAGGTGTGCATGAAGGAAAACAAGATCTTCTAGGTCTTGTATGAGGTGAAATTGAACCAAGCGATGCAACCAAAGCCATGATTTTCACCCACCCTCTATGATCAATACAAAATGATCGTGGATTTCAAAGCCACATTTCACAACATCCATATCTGCGTAAAGGGAATTGTAGAGGGAGTGTGGTACAAGCTGAATTATTTGGTGACTCAAGATGATCTAATCAGAGTAACATCTGAATGGCCACCAGCTTGGTTGACCCCACCTACACCAATGAAGTTGCGCACTCCGACAAGAAAATCTACGGATAAATATGTTGAGAATCCTACAGAGATTGTGACCACAATGGTTTTAGAGAAACCTACAAGAAGTAACTGACCCCTAATACAACCAATGAAGCTGTTGACACGATGAAACCTCAAAAGGATATTGGAGAAGTTGAGACCTCAAAAGGCATGAAGCACAGCTTCCAAACTATTGGTCGTTCGTGCAAAAAATGGCAACGTTTTAGAAATCAGGGCAGGAGGTCCTGACAGTCATAGAGGATGGCCTCACTAAATTCGCGAACACCATCACATCTACGAAAAAATATTGACAGACTGACATGGAATTCCAATACAATTCTATGTTAGAGATTGTACAAGTTGGGTTGCAAGAGTTGAAAGTTAAAGCGGGATAGATTCAATAGAGTGTGATTCAGGCAAGTCAGACTAGTGCACACCTTACCATTCTACAACCATTGGATGTTTCCCTACCAGCATCCGAGAATGCAAGATTTTTCTACATCCCCCTACTCACAATTCAGATGGATGTTAACTAGCGTTTCCAATTTACTGGTACATGTGATATACATGTTAATATTTCAATGTTTCTTGCAGGTAAATTACATTTGCTACATTTAGTAATCACAGATGAACTTCAATACTGACAATCAACAACGTAAACAAAGAATAGGGATGTATAGAAGCAAGTTGCACAAGCACACTATCAATAGCAACAAGTAGAGGTAGCTTGCAGACAAGCAGAGGCCGAGTTCATTGCGTTGGAGGCTAAAATAAATCAGATATGTTGAGACATTCTAGCTGTCCTTGCCATAGCTATGCCTGGTGAGAAGTTGGACGGATTGTATGCTACCATAAAAGCTATGCGTGAAGAAGTAAAAACCATTTGAACAGAGTATGAACAAAAATTCGCGGACCTCTAAACCAAATGGCAGACAGAGACACCACTATAGTTTCATGCGAAGAGGGCAGCAAACATAAAATAGGCTCATGATAGTATTGCCACTACAGTCACCCAGTGTGAGAGCTCATTGAAATAGGCCATGGGTATTTTGGTCTATGTCCAAAATGATCCGGTAATGCAATAGCTGCACGACACACTCAATGAGAAGTCGTAGTGATTCAAAGAAATTTGGACCGTTGCACCTACCTTATTCCTTACCTAGCGAATTTATCACCTTCAAGAAGGCCACAAAATTCAGACATGGATTGCATAATTGTGCCGAAAGGAAAAAGCACTGAAGGAGCCCATGCAACCTTGGGTAGAGGAAGCGCTACAACTCTCCCAAAAATTGGAAAATACTTTGAATATCATTCAGCAGACTTAGTGCAGTGTAGATATGATGGCTAGGGGGCTAGCACATACAAGATGGTTCACCAAGCGAGGATTGCAGTGGTGGAAAGTCTCGAATTAGTGCTCCCTCTCTAGACTTATTTCAAGAAACTTTGATCCAAGACTAAGGAATCAACGCCTCAGTGACTTGGGATGAGTCACATGCTTGTGTTGGTGGCCTGTTGGAGTGGGGTCCCCTCAGGCATAAGTTCCAAAGAATTTTTTTGTATTTTTGTATGTGTTCACTACACAAATAGAGTCAAGGGGATTTGGGGTGGGTCAAAGTCCCCAATTTTGATGTAAATGGGCTTAAATGTAAATTATGGGCCCCAAACCATGGTTTGAGACTGTAGTATCTACACACTAGGCATATATAAATAGATAGATTATGTTTAATCTAAATAGATATACATATGTATTATGAGACATTGATGTTCTGATAGTTTATGCATCTGTAAGGGTTTTTGGGTTGGGTTGAAAGGCTCTATCTTGTTGTGTGTGCAAATACCTAGTCCTAGCTGTGTGGGGACTCCACTGGATATGTGCGCGGAATGGTTTTGTAAAGACAACTAATGTATTGATTGACAGATCTGACAGATAATAGAAAGAACAGTTTTGGTGAAGTTCAATGTGTTATGCTTCTTAATTATTTTTTGTTATAATCACATTGTTTTTTTTCTTATTAATGATTGTAGAAGTATATATGATCTGATTATGCATATTTTTTGATGATTAAGAGACTTGATAAGTGTTTACATTGGTTAAGATCTAGATCAGTTTCCATTATATTATGTTCTCTGTTGTTTATATGCGTTAATGCAATCAGGGATACTGTATTATTCTGTTAGTGATTGTGTATTCTCTTTAAGTCTGTTATATATTATTCTGTGCATCTGCAATTGGTTTTAGTTGAGGAAAACTTCATTATTTTGTCCCTCAGGGTGCAAAAACCTAGTTCAATGACACCCCAACACTGCTTCAGGTGGGAATTTAGTCTACGCATGAAGATCACTACCAAAAGGGCCATTAGTTGGAGGGTTTGTTGGCTTATCCATAAACTTTGAACCTGGGTGAGGACCCCTCAAGCCAAAAACCTTCCACAACTTAAAAGGATGAGACCAAAACAATTGGAGGAAAAAATAACAAAGGGGATTTGTTACATTTGTGATATTAAATACACTAAAGGTAAGAAGTGTGCTGAGAAGAAATTATTTTTCATAGATTGTGAAGAGGAGGAAGAAAATGAACAAGAAACATAAAAAGAGGAGGATATACACCATGAACCAAACCCAAAGAAAGAAGAAATGAACCTGACCATATATTCTAATGAATTTGTGGGAATTAACACTCCTAAAACTCTCAAGGTAGAAGGATATATCATGAAGAAAGAGGTAATAGTGCTGATTAATTCAGGTAGTACCCATAATTTTATTCATTGTAAGATATCCAAAGAATTGAATTTTTATACATATCCAACACCATAGTTTCAAGTATTGGTTGCACATGGAGGAACTATAAATTACTCTAGAAAGTGCCATAATATCAAGCTAACCATGGGGTAATATGTATTAAATAGTCCAATTATTTCCATTCCAATGGGTGGCACTGATGTTGTACTAGGGGTCGAATGGTTACAATCTTTGAAGATGCTAGATAAAATTTCCAAGGAATTTTATTTAAATAATTTTGGGAAGGAAAGAAAGTTGAATTAATGGGTATTGCTAAAAAAAAAGGAAATTTAATCATCTCTAATGGCATGAAAAATATTCTGAAGAAAAAATAACAAGGTGTAATTTCACAATTATGCTCACTAGTGGTTCAAACATCGAAAAAATATATTTCTCTAGATCTGCAAAAAGTCTTGGGAAATCATTCCAATTTATTTGAGACTCCCAAAGGCCTCCCACCTATGCTCGATCATGATCATGATATTTATTTCATTCCAGGAAGTGTTCGTAAAAACATCAGGCCTTACAAATATCCCTATGCCCAAAAGAGGGAAATTGAAGGTATCGTTGCATAAATGCTAGAACCTAGTATAATTCAACCTAGTCAAAGCTCTTTCTCTGCTCCAGTATTATTGGTGCATAAGAAGTATGGATCACGTCATATGTGTCCATATCATTATAGGGAACTAAACAAGCTCATTATTAAAGATAAATTTCCCATTCATGTCACTAATGAATCATTGGATGAATTACATGGAGAAATTTACTTCGCCAAGTTAGATCTTTGTTGAGGATATCATCAAATTAGAATGAATACATTCTAAAAAAAACATTCATAACTCATGAAGCTCATTATGAATTTTTGTCATGCCTTGTGTCCTTACTAATGCAACTTCCACATTTCAAGATTTGATGAAGTCCTTTTTCAAACCTTTCCTTAGAAAATTTGTGTTAGTATTTTTTGATGATATACTAATCTACAACGAGCCTTGGAAGCATCATGTTCAACATTTTGACATGGTTCTAAAACCATTGGAGGAGAAATAATTATATGAAAAAACCTCCAAATGTCTCTTTGGAGTACAGGAGGTGGAATATTTGGGTCATATTGTATCTCATGAGGATGTTAAGGTAGACCCTAAAAAAAAATTCCATTAAGGAATTTAAAATCCCCACAACCTTAAAGCATATTTGAGGATTTCTTGGGTTGACAAGGTATTATCGCAAGTTTTTTAAGAATTCTAGGAGAATTGTAGCACCTCTAACAACATTAATGAAGAAAGATGCACTTTCTTGGACTCTAGAAGAAACTAAGGCCTTTGAAAATCTTAAAGAGGCAATGTGCCAAGTACTAGTCTTAGTTATGTTATACTTCACAAAAACCTTTATTGTAGAATGTGATTCCTCGAGAAATGGGATTGGTGTTATTTTAATGCAATGAGGAAGACCCAGTTATTTTGAAATTTATCCAATCAAGGGAAATTATTTATACAAAACTATTATGAGAAGGAAATTTTGGCAATACTACATGCACTATAGAAATGGCGACCTTACCTACTAGGAAGACACTTCAACTTTAAAAAAAAATCATGATAGTCCTAAATACATTTTGGAAAAAATATTATATTTATAAGAGCAATAAAAATTGGTCACAAAGATGATGGGATATGAATTTGAAATCATATTAAAAAAAGGGAAGAAAAATGTTGTTTCAGATGTATTCTCAAGAAAGGATGAGGATGTGGAAGCATTACTTTTTGTCATTTCTATTATCCAACTTGATTAGATAATTCAAGCAAGGGATCAATGGAATAATGACGAAGAGGTGTAGACACTCATTCAAAAGTTTCAACCAAATATTAGTACATCCGATATAATTATCTGGAAAATGATTCTTTATGGTACAAAGATTGCTTATATTTTTGTAAGAATTCCCAATTCAAACAAAATATTATTTTTGAATTTCACACCTCCCTCTTAGGAGGGAAGCTAGGATTTCTAAAAAATTACCATAAGGTCAAGAAGAAATTATTTTGGGATGACCTTAAATATGATATTCAGAAGTGTGTGGCAGAATGTTTGGTTTGCCAAAAAAATAAAGTTGAGACAATTAAGACCTTCAGTTTGTTACAGACTTTATCCATTCCAAGTCAGCATTAGGATGAGGTCTTAATGGATTTTATCAAATTTTTACCAAAGTATGAATGAAAGAGTGTCATAATGGTGGTAATTGATAGACTTACCAAGTATTCACATTTTTGTGCATTATCTCATCATTTTAAAGTTTATAAGTTGCTACTGCATTTATGGAAATAATTCAAAAGCTACATGGAAACCCAAAGATTATTGTAAGTGATAGATATCCCACTTTCATTGGAATTTTTTGGAAAAAATTAGTTTTTTTTCTTCGTAGTCAATTAGCTCATAGCTCAACCTATCGTCCTCAATCTGACAGGAAAACTGAGATAGTGAAAAATTGTTTGAAGGATATTTTCGTTGCTCTATATCTAATAAAAAAACATGATGGTTCAAGTGGCTACATCTTGCTGAATGGTTGTATACAAATTCCTTCCATATTGTAGAAAAAATTACCCCATTTATGGCACTTTAAGGATATCATACACTGTCCATCACATCATATTTAAGAGAAAATTTTAAGGTTTAAGTAGTGGAAAATCACATCTAGCATTAAAAACAAGCTCTCCAACTCTTAACAAATAAGCTCACTATGGCAAAAAATCGAATGAAACAACAAGCACATCAACATCACAGTGAAATACGTTTTGATGTGGGTGTTTGGGTATTTTTATGACTACATCCATAAAAATAAATGTCCCTGAAGCAATCCAAGAAGAATGATAAATTATCACTCAAGTAGTATCGTACTTACAAGGTGTTGCAAAATATTGGTACTATGGAATACAAATTGGAGTTGATTGCATCTTTCTGAGTACACCCAATTTTCCGCATTTCATGATTAAATAAGGCTATCAGTGACAAGATCCTAGTTCAAACAATATTTCCATAACTTGATGAAGAAGGAAAAACCATATTTGAGCCTGAAGCAGTCATAAAAAAAAGAACTCAAGAGCTACAGAATCAACTAATTTCAAAGTATCTCATTAAGTGGAAGAACTTACCTGCTGAATATTCCACATGGGAGGATGATAATTTTATATAGAAGCACCAAGAATTACTCAAGTGTTTATGAAAACACTTTTCTGAAGGAGAGGGGCATGTTAGGTTTCTATAATACTAGTGTAGCCCCCTTATTTTTATTGTTAGTGTAGCCCTTTATTTTTATTGTTGTGGACATGCAGATCTTGTATTGTTATTATTGTGCCGCATAAAATCCCACTATTTTTATTTTTGTTCCCTTACATTATTATTTTTATGTAGCCTCTAATTATATTGTGACCCCTTAGACTCCTATATATTCCAAGGAGGTCTTATCATTTGAATCATTCAATAATTTTTCATTTATGTGATGCAAAGAAGGTTTACCCCTCAAAGAGGCTATTTCTCAAGTCATTGTTCCATATTCTATTTTTCTTTGTGAGCTTGTTGCATAACAAATTTCCTCTATTCTAGCACATATTTCCCTTCTTCCATTACAAGTTCAACCTACCACATCTTTTCAGCTTGTATGCAATTTATTTATTTCTTTGTACTCTGTGTTCAAATTATTACAGGCTTCAGTGTTTCTATGAATCCTTTCATGAACCTGACAAATTCGCAATACGTTTATTTCGGTAGGATTTAAACCATTTGGAAATTAGCACTTGGCCAAACCATAAATAGTTATGCTCTGTAATTTCAATACAGTAGCACCATATTCAATCATAGATTTAAGTCCCACACATGATCATCAACCCTAAAGAGATAACATGCAACATAATGATGATCATATGCAAAGTTATATATACAATTAATTTCGTCTAATCATCTCAAAATTCAACACTCTTACAATATTTACATACACAAGATATATCCATATTGGGTATAAATAGGGTGCATATTAAGCAAGAAAATTGAACCTTACAATTTATTAAAATACCAACTATTAGAGAAATGGAGATTAACAATTGACTTCATGTCATCTTGCAACCAATCACATTTACATATAAATTTATGATAACATGCATACCATTCACATAAGATAGTATTTTAGCATATCCATGCAAAGCATATTTACCATCAATGACAAGCAACATTGTTTATTTACCATTTACGGTAAATCAAAGATCCATGCATTAATCAACAACAAAAATTAAACATATTCAAATATACACAATTATAGCACTTATATAAATGGTTAAAGAAGGCTACAAATTAAATTTCATACTGAACCTCTCCAGCTAACCTTAGGACAACTACATCACAGTCTTTCTTGCAGTTTTCACCCATGAACCATATCCATGATCTAAGGGATTTATTTCTTAGGGATTCCAACATGAATTAGGTGGCATATTGCTAAGATTTTTAGGGGTATGGGAATTTTCCCATATATGGTTTATCAATTTTTTTTTCAAGGAAAACATTGCGAGTCCTGCAACACACTTCCTGGGTGGCTTATCAACCTAATTAGAAAGAATTGAGTGGTTTATCAGCTTCCTAACCAAACATTCAGTGGTTTATCAACCATTTTAGTAATCACCCTAGAAAATTGTCACCATTCCTAGTGGTTTATTAGCCTTACAACAAGCACATGATTTTTTTATAAGATTTCTTACCAAGCACTCACATCCAATTCCTCCTTTGAGCCTCCCACTATTATTTTAATATTGGACTCGCAAAATCCAACATCTATGCTTGGAATAACATCCCATTATCCTCAATAGGATTCTCCAACAAGCAACACACTTATTCCTATGCATGGCCTTCTCTTTTCTAAAAAATCATCTTTCTCTTTGTTTATCTAGCATCTTGCTATGCCCAACTATCCTCCCTTGATTTTCTTGCATTCTTCCTTTTTTTTAAAGGCTATTCATGTCTCTACCTCAAACTAATCATTTCTCCTTATTCATGTCAGGGAAGTAAAGTGAGAAATGAAATTTAGGAAATCTCATTTGCCCCATTATCACATGCCAAATAATTTTTGTTAGGCACTTAGCCACACAAACCAACAACACACACTACTCCCTCTTAAATCATCGAATCTTCTATCTTGTTCATTAATTACATCAATATAAAATAATTTATTTATAATAAAAGTCATTAAAAAGACAAGGATTTTCCATAAGGAGCATCAAAATAATATACATGTTAGCAAGCTAAAAGTATCTATATGTAACTTCATTTACTTTGTGATACTTCTATCACAAGACATGTTTTTATATGCAATTCATATATGTAATAGGGAGAAATGGCTTCTACATTTTTCCGATTCATTTTATTTTATTATGAAAATATAAATTAAAATGGACTGATGCATTGCTCAAATAGGATATGTCTAGGTTACGATTTGACGTTTGAACATGAATAGTATTTTATTCTTTAAAATTTATAAGTGTTGAATTGGGATGCTTGAATCAGATGATGTATTGGAACTTAAATTTTTGAGATATAATTGTGTTGTCATTTATTTATGTGGATGTTTCTTAAATGATAAAATGAATATATTAATAGTATAATTTCTAAATTAGTAATGAAATCGAAAACATTCTAAATTAGTAGTGAAGTGAAATGAAAACACAACTCGCAAGAATAAACCTTGAAAGAAATGGAAAATTGCATGTTGCATGCAAGGCCCCTTTTTTCCAAAATTTGGGTTGAAATAATTAAATGCACTTAGTAAATACAAAACATATATCATAAAAAAACAATTATATGATAAAAATATTTCGAAGCATGGCATGCGACCAAGAGTTACACATTTCTACATTTTTGGATCTCGCACCTATGCCTACATTCCTTCAGAAAAAGGGAATGGTTTGGAGCCTCAAAGAAAATAGTGAATCTTTATTGGATAAAAAGATGGTGTAAAGGGACACAAACTACATGACCCTTAAATAGTAAAGGTCTTCATTGAGAGGAGTGTCTACTTTTAATGAAAATCCCCTACTTTCATCTAAGAAACAACAAGTAGAAACTTTTGTACTTTCCTATAGAAAATCTAAGAGAGGATGCATCCTATCATTCAAATCATATTTCATAGCTATGTGCTGAAGTTGATTCAAAAGATCCTCAACATGCATTTGAAGATTATGATTCTCAACCACTTTTCACATAGATGTGGTGCCTCATGAGTGATATCTTAGACAATCTTTCCATGAGATCTCAATTTGAAGAAGCACCTCATGAACTCACAACTAAATAACTAGTTATTCCCACACATTGCTACATGGTTTTAATGTCTAACCCTCAACCTTATGAAGTTATGGGGAATCCTTTCAGGGAAGCAACGATGGACAAGGAATAAAACTTGCTTATTAAGAACCAAAATTGGGAGTTGGTTCAACTTCCTTCATATTGTAAGCTTGTGAAATTCAATTGTGTCTACAAGAAAAAGAAATCATTGGATGCACTTGTGAGTAGATACAAATAATGGTTAGTGGCCAAAGACTTTGAACAGGTTCATGGCATCAATTATGATGAAACCTTTGGTCATTGGTCAAAATGGAATCTATTTGGTTAACTATTACCATTGCAACAAAAATAAGGTGGGAGTGTCACTGCATAGATATGGAGAATGAATTTCATCATGATGATCTCAAAGAATAAATTTATGTGGAACAATCAAAAGGATATGTAAAGAATTCATCTTTAGTTTGTTGACTCAAGAAGTCTCTCTATGGCCTCAAGAAGACACCTAGAGAATGCTATGCTGAAATGGATTCTTATAGACTCTCTCAAAATTGATGTAATTATAATCCAAATGTTTATATGCTAATAACATCTCAAACATTTTTTCTCATAGTGCTCTATGTAGATGATCCACTAGTCATTGGAATTTTGGCCTCAACCATTACTGTCGTCAAAACTACTTTGCATGACGGGTTTTAATGACAGATATCGTATGTTCACTTCTTTCTTGGACTAGAAATCAACTATAATGATTCAGTGATAAAAATTTCGCAGTCCAATTATACAAGAGATCTCTTAGTTCGCTCTCACATGACCGAATACAAGACAACATCTACATCTTTTTTTATGGGGGTACACCTTGAGGATGGAAAGAATATGCCATTGGTTGATTGCACCATGCACCAACAACATGTCCGAAATATCGTCTTTCCCACTTACATTTGTCTAGATCCCTCATATGACACAGTTCCAAATACATGCAGGAGTTACATGAGATGTATTGAGTTGTATTGGAAAGAATGCAAGCACATACTCAGATATGTCTAATGAGCCATCAACTATGGTATTCATTATGCAACAAAATGTAATTTGGATCTCATTAGCAACATTGATTCAAATTGGGTTGGAGATAACATTGACAATAAGTCCACTTCACAATATGTTTTCAATTTGGGTTCTAGCCCATTTGTTGGTCTAATAAAAGCAATCAAGCAATCCTTGATTGTTTTCTCATAGACTGAAGTTGAACACAGAAATGTCATCAAAATTTCCATTCAAACCATTCCTATATTTTTTTTTTATCTAAAATAAGTATTTAAGAAAAATAAATATTGGTGAAGAAACTAGCAATCTTTTATTTAAAATAATTATTTAAGAAAATTAAATGTTGGTGAAGAGAATAGCAATTATTCCTCTAGCCAACCAAAATAAATCCAATTCAGAAAACTCCACAATTCAATATGTGTCCAAGCAATTTAAATGATTTACATCATCGTCATGGTTGGAATCGTTATGTCCCCTTCCACTTAAACTCCATTCATTGAATATCTTATATTATACCCATATGCAGTTGACACTTTCTGGAAATTCATCACAACAAAACGTCAAATAGTCCACTTCTTGAGGGACCCAGACAAGAGACACTCGAGTGGAAAAGATATTGGTCCCCGTGATAGCCCTACCCTTCAAAGGATTTTTTCTCGAACAAAATGTCAAATAGTCCACTTGTTGAGGGACCCCGACAAGAGACACTCGAGTGGAAAATATATTGGTTGCCGTGATAGCCCTACCCTTCACGTGGAATTTTCTTTAACGTCGAACTGTATGGAGAATTTCCTGTCTTCTACTGTTGAAAATGCGTCATTCCTGTATCGTAAGCTTTTGTAAGTGCTGTATTGTTGGTCATGACCTTTTGTAAACAACGACGTCAGCATCAAATAATCTGGAATATTATTTCATGACCATGAAATAATATTAAGAGTGGAGGTGACCATATAAAAATGAGATTGGGGAGCAGAAATAGCTGGAATTCAAACCTATCGCAAATAGCAAAAAGACGCTTGGAATTCTTCCTTTATCCACATAAATCAATCTAAATAAATATGTTAATAATAAAATTAAAATTATTTGTTTTTTATTTTATTGGATTCTTGTTCGAACCACGTTCCAAAAGTTTAGGAAATATGATAAACATCCAAACCCTTTCGGATAGATCTAATACTGTGGTGTTAAATTGTTTTGGGCATATTCCTTGTATCGTGTTAAGTTCCCTTGGATTGGATTATTTGATGTAACATGCAGAACACAAGCTAGAGCTCTCGAATTTAATTTACTTTAATGCAGAGTAAAGTTGTTCTGGCAACTGCGATAAATTCAATTTGCTTCTATAAGCATTTAATGAAATGAAATTTGTAATGAGAAATAAAAAATCCAAGTGGTTTTTAGTGCATCTTTTTGAAACTTTTTTGGCGGATTTTTAGAAATAACAAATCCAAATGGTTTTTAGTGCATATTTTTGATACATTTTTGGTGGATTTTTCCAGTCTAATTTTTTTTTTGTGGATTTTTCCTGTCTAATTTCTCTAAAATCCCGCTGGAATTCATTGAAAACATAATTTTGATGGGTAACCTTGCACAAAATGGAATTGCCCTAGAGGTTTTTTAGGGTGCTGAGTCAAAAAACCAGTTTAAATAACAGAAATCAAGATTTTACCTCAAATTTTTTCATCGGATTCCAGCACCAGAAACTCCAAAAAGTCTCACTAAAGACAACTCCCAACAAATCTACTATATAAATTATAAAAGAAAATTATTAAATAAATAAAATAAATTGTTATAAATGTAAATTTTAATTTAAAATTTCCCCTTCACTTTTTTATTCTAAATTAAGATTCTATACATCAATAAGATAGATTACAATACGGTACTACGTTATTTGCCTATGTATTATCATTTGAGAAACACGATCAAAGAAAAAATAATTGATTGTCTATGCAAGTATAAAATAGCGAAAATCAAACCATAAGTGAGCTCTCCCATAGGTTAGAAAACCGTAAGAGTAAAGGTTGAGTTTGACATTAATAGGGCTAAAAAACCTTAACCATGGATTAACCATAACTGCATAAACACAAAAGACTAGAAAAACTAGGAAACCAAACAACATAATTGAATTAACTAAAAGAACCTATAAATTAAGTGAACAAGGATGCATCCAATTTGATACGATGGTTGACATGTTGGATGGAAGGAAACAATGTTGACCTTGGAGGGGAGCCCATCTCTAAGTGTTGCAAGCTACCCTAAACATTAAGAAGAGTGTAGAGGTTGTGTTTGACATTATTGGAACTAAAAAACCCAATAAATCCATACCTAAGGGAAATTAACCATAACTACATAAACACGAAAGAGTAGAGAAACTACGAAACTGAGTAGAATAATAAAACTAATTAAAAGTACCTAGAAATCAAGTGGAAAAGGATGTATCCAAGATGATAGGATGGATGGAATCCTTAATGGAAGGAAACATTGGTAGCTCTAGAGGGGATCCCAACTCTGAGCATTGTAGCCTACCCTCGACATCAAGAAGAAGCTCCTTCATCCCATCCAAATTTGGCATCGCACTATCCCTAGATTCTTTACTATCCTATTGTCCCCATGACAATGACCCTCCAAATTTTTTTCCTAAGTCAATTTTGGTGTCGTCATGTTCTTTTATTTTCTATTTTTTTTTTCTCCTAGTGTCGCATCATCCTAAGTAAATGTTTGCTAAGTGTCTTCACTTAATCATTAGAAGCACTTGAGTTATCTAGTCCATGGTTCGGTGAACACATAACTTATCTTGACTTTAAAACTTTCCTTTTCACCACGCACATACTCGAAAAACACTCAAAAGCATGGAAAAATAAACAAAAGCAAGAAAACCACTCACAAAATAAAAATTGCACTCCATGTTGGTGAAGACATGTGCTTGAGTGGGGTGAACTCCTTTGGGATGAAGAATTGCACCCTGCTTGAGTGCACTCCTTTACGTTGAGAAAGTGCACCCACCTTGAGGGTTTCATAAGAGAAATGAGTATAGATGTCTCACTGAGGAAAATCAAGAGCTTGGTGAATGAACAATGAGGAAATGTGGAAAATGTTTTCTCCCAGAGAATTCATGACATAACACCTATGTGGATACAAGGATTAATTCAACCAGCGAATAAATTATGGGAACAATTATGTTTGAGGTATAATTGAAAATACCAAACCAAACTTGACCATTCTAGACGACATTTCTAACTCTACTTGGTTGGCAAGGAGATTGAATTTAATTTCCATTAAACTGAGTGGAGAGACAAGGTCAAATATATCATGTTCAATGTCCTTAAGAGGAATTTGGGTCTAAGAATGAGTCAAAGCAACCTTTTTAGTCATTTTGATTTACTTTTAAAATTCATAGAGTGGTTAAGCTTATTTAAATACCTGGTAGTCTTGCGCGAAATTGAATAAAAAATTACAATCTTTAAAAACAACAATGGTTGGAATGGAAAATAGCGAATACAATGAGTAAATTGGGTGAAAATGGGGTTTTCATAGGCAAGCTAGTGGGAAAAATAGAGTTATGGGAATGAGGAAAAAACTGTACAGATGGATGACGTGGTTTACAGCGTGGGGGTGAGGTGGCATAAAGAGTAGTAATGTGGTGATGATGTGGAGTTGCTAACATTGAAACTTGGTCACATGATTCCCGCTCACTTGCCGTAGAAACATGGTGTAGGCAAAAACCATTTACTACCATCGGGGTTACCCAAGGTGGTAAAGGACTTCATCGTGGAGTTTCGTCGATGTTGATTGAAATTTTCAATCATCCCCATGATGAATTTCCCAAGTCTGCACTTGGGGGAACTCCTCCACATAAAAATATGGTGATTTGTGATGTCGGGTTTGCTATATATGAATACCAAATTCGCGTGATGATATCGCACTGCCGAAAATGCGTACTCTTTAACTCTTGCTCCGACACCAAAGCTAGTCCACTTCTAAATTAAACATATTATATAACTTTGCAATTGATACTTTAGGCATGCACTAATTATTTGAGAAAGATGTTAAATTTTCAAAGATATAAATAGAAAGAGTCTCCTCAACTACATTTTCTTTATTTTCATTTATTTTTAATTTTTTTTCATATATATATATATATAATTTTTGTATATAAAATTTTTACCATTTTTTTTGGCATAAAGTAATACTAACTACAACACTCGCTCCACATAGGGATAGTGGTTTGGGACAAAACAATAGAAACCGTAGATTAGTACCTTCACCTTGGGCATGGAGTCATATTGTAGCTATGACAATGCAATGAGTAAGCAAATTGGATACTTACAATGGGAACACCAATAATTACAATGAGAAATAAATGATGCTCAACGTCAAAAGTAATGCTTCAGATATTTCCCATTGATAGGCAGTTGCAACAATTCACCTTCAAGATTTTCTAGAATGAAGGTTTTATTACTTAGACATCTGCTATTTTCAAAGGCCCAAACCATAAGGTCGAACATGCCATGTTTTCCCTTATCCTCCCTTCTGACATCCCATCTCAAAACAAAGTCTCCAGGTTGAAAAAGTATATCTTTATCCTTTCTATAAAAGACCCTCATATTATTCTTATAATTGATCAATTTTTGAGCCGCTTGTTCCAAGTTTTCATTCAATTCCATCATCTAATTTATTCTCCTAGTCAATGCATTAGGCCCTTCCTCAGTATCTTTAATTAATGCAGCTACTACCTTTGCTAATTGACTGGTAAATAAGGCTTTCATTCCATATGCCATTTCAAAAGGTGACTTCCTAGTGGACCTTTTGGTTCTCACTTTGTTTTCACCCAAAGAAAACTAAAGTTTGGAATCTGAGTTCTTTTTGTTTTTTGCAATAGTCGTATTCAAAATCCTAACCAGAGTTTTATTATAGGACTCTACCAGTCCATTCCCTTGTGGATACTAAGTGGTAGAGTGACTAACAATTACATTATATTTCTGGAAAATGTTACTTAATTTTTCATATTTAAATACTTGAGCATTGTGTGTCACCAACATTTTCAGACAACCAAATCTAGCAAATATATTTTATTCTAGAAATTTGATAACCACTGAGTCTGTTGCATTCTAGGTTGGAATGGATTCCACTTACTTTCTTTGTACAATAATACGTGGTTGTTAAAATCCACTTATGCTTTCCACTAGAAGGTGGGTTTATTTCCCCTATGAAATCCAAACCCCATTTCATGAAAGGATCTTCTACAAAAACTAGATTTAATGGTAATGGTGCAAAATTTTTCTTTTCAACAAAAAACTGACATTCTATGCAACATTTGACAAACTTATAAACATCATAAAACAGAGTAGGCCAATAAAAACCATCATTCAGGATTTTTTCTATTGTGACTCTCCAACTGTAATGACCCCCACAGACACAACCATGATATTCATTTATGAATTAAGTCATTTCTTCCTATGTTAAACACAACAACAAAACACCATCAGGATCCCTCCAATATAACTGACATTTTATAATAACATATTTGTGGGCTTTCATTCTTAGGGATTTATATTTTTATTTATCAATATGTGATGGACAGCTAAGAAATAACAAATAATGGAAAATATTTGTATACCAACCAGAACAAAGATATTTATAGGAAATTCTATAATCTTATTCATTGATCTAGCCTTCTCCAACAACTAGATTTGGTTAAGAAATTTCAAAGAATAAATTTATCGACATTTCCTGGTAATTAGCCTCTATCAAGATCTTAGCTAATCCCTATCCTTTTATTAATTTTCTTGGCTTAATATACATTTCATACTCATGTATCTTAGCCATCTATTTACCTCTTCTCCTTTCACTATCTCCATGTGTCAATACGTCTTTAAAATTTGTACTAGGTACATATCAAAAGTTTTACTAGGTACATATGAAATGATCCCTCATACCTTACTAAAGGATATCATAGGCTGCTCCTTATTATCTTCATGCTTTTGCAAAATTATTGTTGTAATTGTAGTAGGAGAAGTAAGAGAGAAAATCTAAAAAGGCTTTTGATAATTAGGACTTACCAAAATAGGAGATTCTCCAAAAACCTTATTAATCCTTGAAAACTATCCTTTGGATGCTAGAGTCCACCATTATAATCTTTGTATAATTTGGAATAAATATCCTGAGAAAATTTATTCTACCGAGGAAAATCTGTATTTCCTTCTTATTTATGGGTAAAGGTATATTACTAATTTATTTCACATGCCTTGGATAAATTTTAACTCCTTATTTTGATACAATATTCCTGAATAGCGTCCCTTCTCAGAGAGAAAAATGTAACTTTTTAAGATTGAGAGATATCCCATATTTACAGCACTTCTCAAAAGTATGTTGCAAGTGTTCCAAATTTTCATCCCCATATTTAGAAAAAAAAGTAATATCATCTAGATATATCACTACAAACATATATTTTTCACCAACAAAGGCTATATCCATAACCCTCTAGAAGGTATCTCCAACATTTATCAAATCAAAAGGAATCTTATCATACAGAAAAGTGCCCCATGGTGTTGTGAAAGATGACTTCTTTTGGTCATATCGATGTAAATCTATTTTGTTATATTCGGAAAACCCATAAACCATTGATAATCTTGAATATCTTACAACTTTTGGAAAATTTGATCCATTTTGGGAAAGGTAATTTTCCTTTAATGATGTGATGCAGGAGCATTAGCTCGGAAAAATACCTTGTATTTTTATTAAACCTAGGGGTCTCATGTTTTTGAGAAAATATTAATTCCATGTAAATATTAATATTATTTTTGAGTGATTAAATTATATTTTAATTAATTATATGTGATAATTCGTAAATGTTTCCAAACAACTGGAAAACATGAGAGAAATTAGATGAGAGATATCTAAGAGATAATCATGAAGCGAAAGATAGATTTAGTTGCAATACTTTAGGGATAAAAATCTAGATTTTAGGGGTGTTGAGATATTTGAGGATTTGTTGAGTGATTTAAGGGATGTGAACCAAAATTGGTTCAATTAAATTTGTACAAATTGATATGCCTCAAAGGCAAAATAGAGAGAGGAAATCAGAGTAAATAGATAGTGAGGTTTGGATAGCAGTTTGCAAGCCTGTGGGCTTTTTGTAAAAGGGCCATTGATTTGAATATCTAGCCATGAACAGGAAGTTCTTTGCAAATTTTTGTTTTTATATACATATGGGGATTTTGAATTTTGAGCCTTATGAGTGTTGTTGAATTTGATTTGTGAATATGTTTGATTTATAAGAAAAGAATTGATTTTTTTAATTAACATCGATTCTTGTTTTGGAGTGAATTAAATCTGCATTGTTGTGGATGACGCAATTGCATTTATGCAGAGTTGTTAGCATTGACAAAGATGATTGATATCAATGCTGGCCCATCCGTAGAACGCATCATTTGGTTAGAACGATGTCAGCTAGAATAAACACTGTTATTTAACTGAAGGAAAATGAAGATGGTTTAATACTGTTGTGAGAACGTGTGTGTAAAAACTTGCAAATAGTGCGCGCTCTTTTGAGTATTATACAATCGAATTCCATTCAATTGGGCAGGATGCAAAAGCCATGGATCGAAGAAGTGTTTAAGAACGAACAGTTCTATGAAGATGGGTTCGATTGACATGAGTTGAAGTCAATTTTAATTGTATATGGGCGCTCAGGCCTTGAAATGATGCGAGGGATTCAACCCATTCGATGGTTCAAGTTTTAAGCAGAAGAAGTGTTTAATTTCCAGACATGAAATTAATGCAGAGGTCGAACTATCTAGTTGTTGGAACAATGTTTTAAATATATTTATTGTAGAGGTGTTGTATTGAATTGACAGATGGTGATCAGTTCAAGGAGGAAATGAAATCGGTATGTAAGTAATTGGTTGTTTAAATCATATTTATATATATAACACTGTGATTGAACTGAAGGACGCAGAGATCCAGCATCAGTTACCAGTCTCTATATATGTTGATCTTGATTGTTGAAGTTGGTAAATGCATTGGAAGTGGATTTTCAAATCTAACGCTAGTCAGAATTTATTGATTGGCGATGACAATTTTTTTGCTGAAGGATCGATGGCAAATTCGTTGGTGGAAATCGATGGAAATTCTCTGCGTGTAGGATCAAATGGTAAGTCACAATTCAGTGTTGGGAAAATTGGTACAGAGTGAGTACCATAATGAAGGTTGAAACAGAGTTTTAGTGAGAAGCAGAGTTTGGAAGAAACGCACAATTCAATAATTATGCTGCGCAGAGCAAGAGCAGAATGGTTAATACGTTGGAAAAGAACAACTTTTGTGGAGATATCCCGAGGGTATAGTAAGAGCACAGTACGACTGTGAGACAGGTTTGATAAATGAATCCGGTGGACGGATATAATCACTCAGCTGGCAAATGAATTTCGATTTCGAAGTTGGCAGGAAATCGAACAATGTTCAACTTTGACGCTGAACATAAGGTAAGTAAGGTATTGAGGACCAGATCTGGAGGTGAGTTTGGCAATTTTAAAAAGGCAAAGGAGCATGTATAAATGAATCAAGGTTTGTTTAGTTTAATTACTGGGTATTTGGGTTAATAAGTGGTGATGTAATGATTATATGCTTTGAGAGTTAATTAGCCAAATTCGACTTTTGAATTTGAAAATTTTGCATAGTTAAACATCATGAAAAGATTTTCACAGTTAGAAGAAACCTTACATATGAAGATTGAAGGTTTTTATGAGAGTATGATTGAGTTCTAGATGCTATTTGAAGTTGGGAAACAATATTTTATATTGGTATTATAACCAAGGGTTGAGTTGAGTACAAGCTTCAATTGAAGTTTAGTTCTTTGATCGCAAGAATTGGTTGAAGTAAAAGCTTCCACATGTGTTAATTGAGATCTGGTTGTGTAATGGTTTTGTAACCATATGTTTGAAGAGCTTCCGCGTGTATATTTTTTGTGAAATTTTGGAGCAAAATTGTTTAAACGCATTTTTATATGCATAGGATAGGAGAGATTCTGGGTTTGCAGGGTTTTCCTACATCATTTTGGTATCAGAGCTGGAATAGCTCTATGTGAAGTTTCAAGTTTTTAAATTGAATTAATTGCATGTGATGAATGAAGATCAGATTTTGAAACTAATGAAGATTGCAACACAGGGATTCAGTTCAGTTGAGAAGGTGAAGCAAGATCAACAGGATCTTGAAGGTGAGTTTGTATATGATATTTAACTCTGGTTTGAAGGTTATGAAGAATTTGGTTGCAGGCATAGTGAAGAAAGTCTCAGCGGGAAGAAGTAGATCACAGCTGGAATGCAGTGATGAAGGAGTCCAGCAAGGGATTCTAAGAGAGAGTGGCAGAACCTGAAGATTCAACAGAGGTTGAATAAAGTTGCAGATGAGTGAAGCATGAGGGAACAGTGGAGAAATTCTCAAAAGGTTCCAGCAGAGGACCAGTGATTACCAAAAGACCAGATCCGGAGGAAGGGATTGTTGAGGTAAGTGGCAGCAGGAGAGCTTACTGTTGTAGAGGCTTGGTGCAACTCATGGGTGAGGAACTCATGGCGAGGAAGATGAATACTGAAAGTCATAAAGGAGAGAGCAGAGGTTTAGAGAGAGGCCACAGTAGAAAGGAGGAAAAGAAATATACCAAGGCAAATGGCATAAGACAACAATTGACTAATGAAGAGTATGAGAAAGAGAAATCTGAGATAGCGGTTCATCTTGAGCTGTTGATGGAATTGTTACAGGGAAATATGAAAGACCAGAGACATGGTTGGACCATGAGGAAGAGAGTGAAGTGGGAGAGGCTACAACAGAAAAGAGATCAAAAGATAAACATGCAATTAATAGAAGAGCTGAGGAAGCTCGAGCAGATGATGAGTATACAGTTGAGACATGAAGAACTCGGAGCAGCTGAGTTGAAAGTGGAGGTTTCCACTGATGAAACTGAAGAGGAGATCTTTGATGATTTCTTGAGTTATTGGGCAAATCTAGATCAGCTGGATAATGTAAAATCTTGTATTTTTGTAGCTGACAATTGCGATGTGATTATAGGTTTTAATGAGGAGGATGCGCAATCTTGTGAAGCTGTCACAAGTATGGAAAAGAATCATTCAGAGGATGAATACTCTGGAGGAGAAAGCAGTGATGCATTTGTACTTGAAGCTGTTGCAGTACAAGAGGAAGTTCATGTGAATAAAGAAGAGGATCAGCTTGAAGGGCTGGTATATGAACCAGTAGTTGAGACTATTGAACTTTGTGATTTTCAAACTAAAAGTTTGTGTGTGAATGCAGGGACTGTAAATGATGATGTAATGCTTCAGCAATGCCACAGAGAAATTGCATTGTTGGAATACTTGTTGGTAAATTCAGAGTATGACAAGGAGATCACAGTAGAAGAAAATTTTCAGTACAGTGAATGAGAGCAAAAAGATATCATGGAGATAGATGATGTGAGAGAAATATTAGTTGTCAGTGTTGAGAATTCTTCAGAGAATTCCTTGGGAAGAAAGAATCAGCATACTGATGTGCTGATTGAGATGGAAAATTCAGGGCAGCATACTGAAGTGTTGACAAAGGAGGAAAAGGCACTGATGCCTTATGATTTTTGTTTTAACAAGTGTTTTGTGTATGTAGGTATTGTTGCAGGTACTGAAGAACATTTGACTCAGTTGAGCAGTGAAATGAAAGATAAAGACGAGAATTCTATGGAAACATCTAACCCATGGAATGAATAAGTTATGTTGCTATAGACAATGCTAAATGATCGAAGTTCAGTGCAGGGAGAATCTCAATTTCAGAATTGGAAATTACCGATGCAGAGAGATGAAGATACCAGAAAGGAGTACACAATGTACCAGTCCAATAAGTTGTTGATAGGAGAAGGCAGAGAAGGAATTTTCTGTTGTAGAAGACAAGAGGGCATGGATGATTGGGCGGCGGGAATAACGGAAACAAGCATAGAGGTAAAGACTAAACGAGTACAAACTGAACAAGTAAGAACTGAGAAAGCAAGAAATCAGCAGCCTGGAGATTTATTGGTTGGGGAAATTGAACTAATTAGAAGAATCATGTTGAAAGTATCTCAGAGGAAGACATCAGTAAGGAAGAGAAGTAGCAGCAGCAAAATGAAGACAGAGATAGATTGTGAAAGTGCAGCGAGTGGAGCAAGGCAGCATAAGATATGGAGACCTGGTGAAAAGTAGCAGACAACAGATATAGATGACGAGTTACAAAACAAGGTGTGGGATCCAAGCGAACAAATAATTAAACGCATGATATGGAGATCATGATCATTTTCTACCTTGGGAGTCTGATGCAGGAGCATTAGCTCGGAAAAATACCTTGTATTTTTATTAAACCTAGGGGTCTCATGTTTTTGAGAAAATATTAATTCCATGTAAATATTAATATTATTTTTGAGTGATTAAATTATATTTCAATTAATTATATGTGAGAATTTGTAAATGTTTCCAAACAACTGGAAAACATGAGAGAAATTAGATGAGAGATATCTAAGAGATAATCATGAAGCGCAAGATAGATTTAGTTGCAATACTTTAGGGATAAAAATCTAGATTTTAGGGGTGTTGAGATATTTGAGGATTTGTTGAGTGATTTAAGGGATGTGAACCAAAATTGGTTCAATTAAATTTGTACAAATTGATATGCCTCAAAGGCAAAATAGAGAGAGGAAATCAGAGTAAATAGATAGTGAGGTTTGGATAGCAGTTTGCAAGGCTGTGGGCTTTTTGTAAAAGGGCCATTGATTTGAATATCTAGCCATGAACAGGAAGTTCTTTGCAAATGTTTTTTTTTATATACATATGGGGATTTTGAATTTTGAGCCTTATGAGTGTTGTTGAATTTGATTTGTGAATATGTTTGATTTATAAGAAGAGAATTGATTTTTTTAATTAACATCGATTCTTGTTTTGGAGTGAATTAAATCTGCATTGTTGTGGATGACGCAATTGCATTTATGCAGAGTTGTTAGCATTGAAAAAGATGATTGATATCAATGATGGCCCATCCGTAGAACGCATCATTTGGTTAGAACGATGTCAGCTAGAATAAACACTATTATTTAACTGAAGGAAAATGAAGATGGTTTAATACTGTTGTGAGAACGTGTGTGTAAAAACTTGCAGATAGTGCGCGCTCTTTTGAGTATTATACAATCGAATTCCATTCAATTGGGCAGGATGAAAAAGCCATGGATCGAAGAAGTGTTTAAGAACGAACAGTTCTATGAAGATGGCTTCGATTGACATGAGTTGAAGTCAATTTTAATTGTAGATGGGCGCTCAGGCCTTGAAATGATGCGAGGGATTCAACCCATTCGATGGTTCAAGTTTTAAGCAGAAGAAGTGTTTAATTTCCAGACATGAAATTAATGCAGAGGTCGAACTATATAGTTGTTGGAACAATGTTTTAAATCTATTTATTGCAGAGGCGTTGTATTGAATTGACAGATGGTGATCAGTTCAAGGAGGAAATGAAATCGGTATGTAAGTAATTGGTTGTTTAAATCATATTTATATATATAACACTGTGATTGAACTGAAGGACGCAGAGATCCAGCATCAGTTACCAGTCTCTATATATGTTGATATTGATTGTTGAAGTTGGTAAATGCATTGGAAGTGGATTTTCAAATCTAACGCTAGTCAGAATTTATTGATTGGCGATGACAAATTTTTTGCTGAAGGATCGATGGCAAATTCATTGGTGGAAATCGATGGAAATTCTCTGCGTGTAGGATCGAATGGTAAGTCACAATTCAGTGTTGGGAAAATTGGTACAGAGTGAGTACCATAATGAAGTTTGAAGCGGAGTTTTAGTGAGAAGCAGAGTTTGGAAGAAATGCACAATTCAATAATTATGCTGCGCAGAGCAAGAGCAGAATGGTTAATACGTTGGAAAAGAACAACTTTTGTGGAGATGTCCCGAGGGTATAGTAAGAGCGCAGTATGACTGTGAGACAGGTTTGATAAATGAATCCGGTGGACGGATATAAGCACTCAGCCGGCAAGTGAATTTCGATTCCGAAGTTGGCAGGAAATCGAACAATGTTCAACTTTGACGCTGAACATAAGGTAAGTAAGGTATTGAGGACCAGATCTGGAGGTGAGTTTGGAGATTTTAAAAAGGCAAAGGAGCATGTATAAATGAATCAAGGTTTGTTTAGTTTAATTACTGGGTATTTGGGTTAATAAGTGGTGATGTAATGATTATATGCTTTGAGAGTTAATTAGCCAAATTCGACTTTTGAATTTGAAAATTTTGCATAGTTAAACATCATGAAAAGATTTTCACAGTTAGAAGAAACCTTACATATGAAGATTGAAGGTTTTTATGAGAGTATGATTGAGTTCTAGATGCTATTTGAAGTTGGGAAACAATATTTTATATTGGTATTATAACCAAGGGTTGAGTTGAGTACAAGCTTCAATTGAAGTTTAGTTCTTTGATCGCAAGAATTGGTTGAAGTAAAAGCTTCCACATGTGTTAATTGAGATCTAGTTGTGTAATGGTTTTGTAACCATATGTTTGAAGAGCTTCCGCGTGTATATTTTTTGTGAAATTTTGGAGCAAAATTGTTTAAACGCATTTTTATATGCATAGGATAGGAGAGATTCTGGGTTTGCAGGGTTTTCCTACAGCATGATGCCATGTTCATATTTTAGAAGTCCACATATAGTTTAATCTCCCCATTCTTCTTCCTCAGATGCACCAAAATTTCTAACCAATCTGAATATTTCAATGGAAAAATAATTCTAGCCTAAAACAACTTCTTCACTTCTTTTTCAATTGGCAGAAGCAACAAAGGATTAATATGTCTAATATTTTTCTTGTATGGCTTGGCCCCTACATGACCCCTTACTTGAGTGGAAGGTTATGCTATATTATATCTCTATTATATTTTTTTTTATCTTCATAATACCAAGAAAAGATAACAAAATACATATTAAACATATCAGCATACCTATGTTTGTAGTCTTTTGAAATACCTTTCACTAGTTTTATAACCTTAGGATGCTTCTCAGTGCCAATATTATAGTCCCAACCTCCTCTTCCCAATTATTCTTGGTAACATTCACAGGAACATCATTGCATCAAACAGTATCTCCAAATGAACCAAACCATTTGGTATCATGCTTCCCTTAAGTTGTACAATCTTATGGTCTGCAATAGAATTCTTCCAAGGTAACTCATCTTCAACTTCTTCTTCTTGTTCTTCATCATTATCACCTTCTTTTTCTTCTTGATGAATCTTTGAAGAAGAAAACTCTCCCACTATCACCAAGAATATTTTAATCTACTCCTTGTCGTTAGATACCTTATAGTACTTTACATTATGAGGTATAGAAGGCCTACATATAATTTCCAATTCATATCTCAACCTAGGATTCTATGGAGATTTCAAAGTGTTGGCTACCACTGCAAGTGAGTCGGCCAATATATTATTTTCCCTTGGTAAAAAATAAATATTAAATGTTGAAAAGAAGTTGTTGACTAAGTCCCATACTTTATTATGGTAAGCTCTGATCCTTTGGTGTTTTGTTTGAAATTGACCCCTTATCTTTTTCACCACCAACTCTTAATCTTGAAACATAAACAAATAGTCAATTTTCATATTCCTGGAAGCTTGCCAACCAATAATTAAAGCTTCATATTCTGTCATATTGTTTTTGGAATCAACTTCAAATTTGTAGGAATGAGAGATCATTTCACCCTTTGGGAAAGCAGTAAAACCTTTGCACCATTTCCCTCTTTGGAATATACACCATCAAAATATCATTTCCAAACAATTTTTTTTACTACTTCTTTCTTTGTAATTGCTATGGGAACTTGCACCTGAGTGTCCTCAACAATTTCATCATTCACTTCCAACATAAAACATGAAAAATATTTATCCTTGATATATACTATGGAATTGCATGAAATTCCCTCTTTAGTAATTGTATTAACAAATATGGATTCTTGGTATATCCTTCTTTCTTCACCACCCAATATTGGGATTATAACATAAGTTAAATCAAACTTCATAACTTCTCCCATATTCATGCACCAAGATCTAGAAAGAAACATTCCAAATCTTGTTGGGATGTCTACAACCACTATATCCATCACAATGCTTATGACTAGGTTTTTTTCTAAGGAAACAAAAAAATCCTTTATGGGAAATACACACTTTACTCTTTTTGAGTCAAACAAATATAGAATTTTATATGGTTCTGTGATTTGTAGATTCAACTTCTTTATAACTTAAAGAGGAATCAAGTTATGAGAGCCCCTTGAGTCAAGCATGTAGTTGTTCAACATGAAATAATGAATCAAAAGATTAATATAAATAGGAGTTGTGGTCGAGTCTCTTTCATCCACATGAGGATCAAACATCACCATTGGTAATTCTTCTTGAAGATTGATTGTATCTCGAGTAATAGAAACCTGAGATAAATTTATCAAGTTTGTAATATACTTTCTATAAGAAGGTTGTTTTCCTAGTTCATCCAATGGGATTGGACTCTTCCCTTATTCCAAATCCTTTTCAAAATTAAAAGAATGAACATTTTTCTCTATCTTTTCTTACTCTTCCTCCAATAATTTATCTTTTTGAACTTTCTGTAGACCTAAACTATGTTTATTTATTTGTTTATCCTTATTTAGCTTGATCTATTGACCATTGGAGGATTCCCCTTGCTAGACTGGAATATTTTAAATTGGCTTCATTCCCTTCTCATTATCTCTCATAGTAGGTCTCTAGGATGGTTCTTCATTATGGTCTTGAGTTCTGGATCTCTTCCTTGATCTCAGATTATACTTCTTGTGCAATTTGTCCTACATCATATCTGCAAAACGTCTACAATAATTATCAATGTCCTCCTCGTCTAGAGTAACCTGAGGATCTAAATCAACATTATCCTCACAAAATTCCTCACCTTCTTCCTCCTTTGATATCGTGGAAGACTAATTTTATTTAAACATTAATGTTTTCTCCAATGATTCCTCTGGTTCATCTGCAATGTATAAAGGACGTTGCACCTGATCTTTCTAATCCTCCCCCCCCCCCCCTCACCCCCCCCCCTCCCTGCATAATTTGGAGAGGAGGTCTTCTAAACTGAGGATTAACGTTTCTATTTGGTCCCTATTGAATCTACCTAGGAGGATTTTTACTCTCCATCTCTATTTTCACCAACTTGTTTGAAAATTTTCTAATGACCTTGGTCATCTCAACCACCTTCTTATCCTATGAATATTTATGCTGGCTTCAAGGCCCAACTTCTTATTTTCCATTTCTCTTATCAGTATGATCAATTTTTTATTTCAATTTTCCAGAAACAAATAAATTTTCCTCAATATGTAAGGCATATGTTTGAATCTAGTCTAGAGTAGGGGATCTCCTCTCTCTCAAAGTAAAACCGAAGTCTACTTCAAAAGCTCCTACAAAAACCACATTTTCACCTACATGAGGAGGCTTGATTTCTGCTGGAATACTGTCATAAAGCTTGTTAAATATTTTAATAAGCTCAACAACTTCTTCATTTGACTTCCTTTTTATGGAAATAATTTTTTTTAGGAAATACCCATAATCTTTTATCTCTACATATATTTGTATGAAAAAATTCTCCAACTCTTATTAGGTATTAACTAAATTTGTTGGGAGGTTTTCGAACTATTTTCTAACGTCTCCATAGAGAGACTATACAAAAAAATTCATCACCACATCTGAATATTTGAAATTTAAGTTCTCTACAAATGCATAGAAAGTAGCTACATGTTTCTCTGTTGTAATTTCATCCTCTCTTGTAAATATTGGAAATAACTTCAAATAATATTGAGTAATTTCATTCATGGGTTGATGAAATTTTAGAGGATAATATCTATTTAATAGAAAGCCCGAAATCACCATGTTTTGATTGAGGGGAGGAGGAAAGTTTCTTGTTGGAGATGTGGAGGAGGGTGGAGGAATTACAAATATTGGAACAAACTAAATAATAGTAGTAATGGTTTGATATGGAAATGAAATTTCAACAATATTTATCTCTTTAGCTTTCAACACAGTAGGGAAAGAAAGAGAAATAGATTCAAAGGACTTTTCTTCAATAGTACGCTCTAGAAAAGGAAAATGAAGAGGAAATTTCCCCTCCAAAAAATCCAAGTTTCTTGAAATTTATTATGGGTGTCTTTCTTTGATATTATTGAAAAAATAACTAGACCAAGGGGTAGACAAAGTAACAATTGAGGTTTTAGGATATTTTTTTCTCTTGAAACCCTTCTATAAATAACCTTTTCCATATTAGATACGGGTGAGGCTTTTTTTGGGAAGTATCTCATCGTGTGTGGGGTCTTCTTGGATCCAAGATTTTTTCTTATAACTTCCCACTTGGAGAGAAAATTCATCCATCAAAATTTTTTTTCTCACTAGACAAAGAAATTATTTAAATAAAAAAATACGGAAAAATAACTTCGCTCTTCATTCCTCGATAATGGCACCAAAAGATGTTGTAACCCTAGGGACAACCTCTAGTTGAAAGGAAGTCAATTCCTAGGACATCTATGAAAAATAAAGAAATATATTTTCCATATTATCTTGTTCATGGTTTCTCAAATATATTCCTTAGAAGTGTAATGTATGGGTAGGCAATGTGGAAAAGATAAACCCTCCCAAGATGGCCATGTTATTTGTGAAAATTGCTTACTGAAATTGCAGTGTGATAAAAGAAAGAAAAAGTGGAAGATTCATTGTATAATTTTGAAATAACATAATATTTGACACCAAATATTAGATGAAATCATGAATGACTAAAGAAATGAAATAATTAAAATTTGGAGTGTATTTTAAGGTTACTTTTAATGAAGATGAAGAGGTACTATGAGCTATTTAGAGCAGAAATATATATTTTTTAATTAAAAGAACTAGAATATTATTTACGCATTTTCCAAGGAAGAATAACACATAATGAATTAGAATGAGAGAAAGAAAGCATATCATACTCAACAAATATTTGAAATCATCTAGAAATTTTACTACTTCTCCAAGAAATCCTTGTAAATTACACAACAAAAAATCTCCCTTTGATGCCAAAATTCAGAACACCAAAGATAATCCCTTCATATATTTTTTAAAGAAATTGTTACATTGAAAACAATTGTGAAACTAATAACTATCAAACTACTTCAAACTAACTCTAACTGTTATGTCCTTATGAAAATTTAAAGGCTCAACTACTTTTAAATTTGTACTTACAAAAGTGACAGATTTTCCAAAATTGAAATTAAGTGAATAGTCATTGTTGTATGACTTAAGACTTTTTTGTAGGCTCGCTTAATGAAACTCCAAGTTCCACAACTCGAACCTTTGTTGGGAAAATCAAATTATAACATTTCTTCCATAGTGTGAAATCACAAATTGGACACTACACCATTCTATTTTAAACTATCATTAAATGCGTTACCTTGTTGTATATTGGATTCTCAATGAAAAGTGTTTTTATTAACCATAACAACTAAAAATCCCAAGTAATTTACAATTGTTGTTCCTTTAAAAAAAACTTCCATGAGAAACTTTTATCTTACTCTTATCCTCCACTAGAAATGTTTCATATTGTTCACAAGGGAGGAGATTTCCCCGTTGGTCCCAATATTAAGGTAACCTTGCTTGAACTCTTTTGTCAAAATTATAATTTGAAACTGCCAATGACTCTCTTACATCCAATAGCTTTATTTCTACATTATTCCTATATATTTTTATTTGCACCATTTTATTTATCTCTCACAAAAAAAATGTTTTTTCTATAATGTCCAGTTCCCTGAATTCCAGAGAAGATTTGGAATTCAAATAATCAATCATCATTTTGGCCAGTTGAGAACTTTCTTATGAATTATATTTATTAGTGTAAATGATAGATTTAGTAGCCTTGATAATTGAATTTTCTTCAGCCATGAACACCATATTATCCTAGACTACTTTGAACTGCTAAATAATGTCATTCCAAATGATCTCTCTTTCTTGGATAAGAGACATATTTAATTTTAACTTCTCTTTCAATTGTTTAATTTCATAAGAAGTTGAATTGTATTGGTTGTGATGTTGGGTTGCATTTTCTCTTGAAATGTTTAATTGTCTCTCCTTGGAATAAATATAATTTTGTATTTTCTTCAACTCAACCTTGGAATTTTTCAGCTCTTTCATAACGATGGTGAGTTTTTTGGTGGGATATTCACTATATGGCTACACCACGACTATGTAGACATGTTATCGATCTTATGTTTTAAATATGCATTGAGCTCTTTAGGTGTTTCCAAATATTTATTTCTCTCCACAAGTTCATTAGTTAGAACCTCATTTTATTTTTCAAAATGATCTAACTTTGGGGCTTGAATATGTTTTGTGGAAAGTAACTTCAATTTTCTTCTCAAATATTGAATCACAGGCTCTGCACTTTGAATCAAAGCTTGAACAACTATCTTATCCTCTTGATTCACCCCAAGCTTAATAATCAACTTCTTGAATTCATCATTTTGAATATGAATATCTTGAGAAATATCTCTTTCCAACTTTAGTTGATCAATTACCTTTCCCAATAATGCCTTTGTTTTACTTGCTTCCAATGATGATTTTCCAAGATCACTATATATCAATTCTCCTATCTACCTCTGCAAGTTTATCTTGTCTATAAATGGAATATCCCTTACATTCATAGACAAATCGACTGTTCTAAAACCAACTCTAGAAGAAATTTATTGTGAAACAAGATCTATAAAAGTAAATATCAATTGGTTTCTTTCCAAATCCATTGGTAAAACAAGTCTAGTTTAATAACGAGAGATGGATTGAGCTTCTAATTGGGTGAAATAATTTGACTTTATATTCTTATTTATTTCTTCAATTTTCTGATAAGTTTCCTTCACAACACTCAAATAACTATGCTATTCCTCATCAAGGATTGGATATTATGGTGCACATTTCATTCCTCCTAATTGTAACTAGAAACCAACTTGACTGGAAGGTATTTCCATGAGCTTCTTCAATTATATTTCACCTCCTTTTTTTCTTTCCTTATTTCTACCATGATAAATTTCTCCCTCATGATAAATGAAAACAACACTTATTTTTAATATGTTTTCAGTGTGGAGAGTATTTTCCATTTCCATGCTTTCTTGTGTCTCAACCAAGCCACCATTTTCTAGCTTTTACAGTTAAATATTGGATTCATTGATACAAGGGCCAAAAGATATCTCTAACCTCCTATTTGAGAGGATATTATGTGGATCATAGTACATTTTTTGTCCCTATTGGAAATTCATTGTTTGCAACATTTTTTCAACTTCCTCTTCTACTTGTCTATTGTTTACAACAAAAGGGCCAACAATCCTTGGTAATTTTAAAAGAAATCCTTTTCTAGCTGGGAAAAAGTGTATTTGATCCATATTCAAGATTTTTATGATAAATTTCAATGAAGATATCCTAATAGGCACAAAAAAAGGCAACCTATAAGGGGGAATTTATGCTCTATACAATCCGATCTCTACATAATCTTCAAATAAAAAACCAATCTCCTACCTTGAGATCCTTTCTCATTTTTATAGTGACTGAACCATTGGTAAAAACCTTGAGGGGGTAAAATTATTGATAGTTCTATATGCAATGGAAATCAAAGAGGTAATTTAATAATAAAAACCCTCACTGTTAGTTTTACTCCTAACTAGGTCAGTCTAATTGATAATTGTTTGGTTCTGCTTATAGAAATCCATAACATTCAGACACAGGTCCATAAATTTCTCAACATATACATACAAGAAGAGGTATATTAATAAATAAGGGAGCCTAAAACACCCAATAATACTGAAATTTAATTGTGAATTAATTGCATGACCCCAAAAGGTTGGGATATCCAGTAATACATCAAGTTACATCATCAAATGAAACAATGCTATAACTTGACAGACTACTACTGAGGTTTCATATCTTCTGAGGTCTTATGCGTGATTTAAATTGAGGAAAAAATTATCTCCCCTAGGTTCGATGACCAACCCAGAACAGCATAGATACAAGGAAGACAATTATTTCCTTAAAATAAATATATGATGGAATGAATCCTACTTAGAATCTATCACACACTTTTTTCTTCTTGATCTCGAATGCTCTGATTGCCAAAATTAGAACCTATACATGCAGGTAGAAAAACCCAAGAAACTATGATATCTATGTAGTATAATCTAAGTACTATATTCAGTATATCAACATGGTATTGAAATAAGTTAAATAATGACAATCACATATAGGAAAACAGATAAATTTTTTCAATAATATAAATGGAAGGAGATGACAACCATAAAGATGTGTTGATCATGTAGAAGAGCTAAATCAAGTTGTCTTTTCCTTTCATTGTCAGAAAATGTATATCTAATCACCCTCAATGCATGGAATGTTAACGTCTCACCTCAACAAGATAAGGGTAGAGTCACTCTCCAAAATACAACCCCCTCCATATGAAAGGTAGTAAATATATAGATGAGTGTGGTAAGTTGGGAGTTATTATCCAATTATGAATCTAAGGTTTTATATCTTCCTTCGATGGGAGGATGGGATCAAGGGATAAGGGATGGAAACTCCAAAGAAGGATGAGATATGATTCAAAAATTTAATCCAAGGTAAATGGTTGTAACAAATTATGGAAGCTAATGGAAGAGGAAGCTTCTGGAAATTGTCTTTTTTTCCTGAATTTCTAGAATCAATATAGCTACAAAGGGGAGCAACTTGTAGGTGATCAACTCTAGCCGAAGTAATGCAACCTGTAGGTGAACACTGTCCAAGGGAAGGCCATCGAGCATTAGTACTAAAATTGGTCTACATGAGATGGTTCAGGAAGAAATTCTAGGAAATGAAGGAGGTCAACTTAGGGATTTGTGCAATGATGTTTACAAGGGGGAATAGGATTTTGATTGATCCCATTAGGAGGCCTGGTGATTGGATGTGAAAAAATGGCCTATAACAGAATGCCCCATAAAGTGAAAATTCAGAAATGATGATTAATGACTAAAGTGATTTACCTTGTGACAATTTGGGATCAAGAACAACCACTGAGCTACATGTGTTACAATACATTTAGATCACGACATCTCTTTACTAAGGGAGGCATACCCATACTCAACACATAAGAAAATATAACATGTATAGTGATCAAAAGACACATCCACAGATGAAACTGGTGGACCCATGACTAGATGAAAGTCTATATGATCACAACCATTTCACATTCGAATCTTTACTACCTCCTGAAATTTCATCCCATATGGACAAAAATAGATTCGGGGCCTTCTATCTCGTTCACACAACCATCCAACTTATGAGCCTAACCGTGTGAATTAATGAGATGTGGTCGAACATGGTAGAGACCATCTGATTATCTGTCAATGATGTGAGTTGTTAAGAGACACGAGAGAAACCATCGATGATCTTAATGGCTCTCAAGCTATAACAGTGAAATCTATATGTTGTGATTAAATAAGTTGATGTCAAACACCACACATAATATTTTCATCGAAGGCTAATGATGTAAACTTGTCACCAAGAGAGAGGAAAAATTCCATTGATGTATGCAGCACCAATGTACCAAAGGGGTGTTTCTAAGTCAAATTCTTGGATTATGTACTAATGTTGAAAGAAGCAACCTGTCGCATGAGGAACTTGATGTATCCCCCATTAATGACATCAAACGGGTATCATTATTTAGATGGAATGACGATGATAAATAAATGGATCAGGAAAGCAAAAACATGGAATGATGGCTTAAGATTATTTTGACATATATCAACTAAAATGACTTCTTGTGGAGACATAATGTAAATGAATGGAGTTGGAAGCATTAACCCAAAACAAAGATGGAGGCTATGAAAACTTATGATAAACCAAATGACAAGCAGATTACAAAAACCAACAACTACAGAGATGAAGTGGAAGATTGTCATGTTCGGGAGTTGTTATTGCCTAAATCCACCTCAGGCTGAAGGAAGGCAAAGTTCAGGGTAACATCAAACCACGCTGAGTCTGGTAGCTAGCCCTACCCGAATAGGAGAGGGATCTCTCCGGGTTAATCTCAGTAAAGATAATAAAAAGGGGCTTGATATGACTGAAATAAAAAATAATTTTAGGCTAGGTATATAAATGAAGAGTTTGAATTTATTTTGGGGGTTTTTGTTGGAATCAAAGGGAAAGGCAGTTTTGGGTCCGGGGATAAGGCCTAGTTTTCGTAGAGTTCTGATTGGGGAAAGGAAGGAAATGGTTTTTATGCTTTGAATTGAATGTATGGATGGTTTAGATTGGTGAGGAGCTGAAGAGGGCAATAGGTCTCAAGGATCCTCTTCAAACAGATGAAAACATGTAAAATAAAACAAAACTAAAGGCAGAGCAAAGCAAGCTACTGAATTCCACCTTTAACACTGATTTGTTTAATCTAAGAAGAAAGGAAAAGGAAAATGGTACACATAAACATCAGTGAACTTACAAATACATATAGAATAACACCATCAGAACACAAAGCCACAAGGATCCGAAAAAGTGCTGCAAACCTTGGTCTTTCCTTTGCCAAAAATGCAGAAATGAATGTACAATGAAGTGCCAATCAATCCCAAGTGTCCAACCTCTGCCAAAATCCAACCCCTAAACTATGAAATTCATAAAATATATACATTTTCTCATCCTTTTACTAAGGGAATTGAGCTCAACCATTTTCTTCAAAATAGAATCAGTTACATTAAACTTGGGCCGAATTTCTGAAAATAGGTGTTGAAGATGAACTCGTATCTCCTAAACCATAACACATGTTACAAAAATGAAAGAAATTTTTGTAGATAAGGTCATGTTGGAGAAAAACCTCTCTCAAATTTGGAAAATTCGTTTCCAGTTGCTCGCAATATGTTCCACAAAATCATCTCTAAAACAGAAAATCATTAAAAATTTAAATCTGTGAAAATGAGCTGTAAAGATCTAGTCACATATCCCAATTCGTGACACCTTTGAATAAACTGAAAGATGTTTTTGTTATATTTCTTGTGGTTAACAAAAACTTCCTTGGGTTTTGTAGAATTAATTTCCATCTGTTGTAAAATGGCCGCGCACTAAAATGACTAAAACAGTAAAAAATATGAAAATTTTTCTTTGTTTTAATGTAGGCTCCAAATATCACTGTATATCTCATACATAGTAGCACCTATGCATAAACTGAAGGAGGTTTTTGTTATTTGCTATGTGATGAACAAAAAAATATTTCACTTTTGAAAAATTCCTTACCATTATTTCAAAAACTGATTTTGTACTAAACTTGTCATTGTGTGCAGCAACTGACCTCAAAACATGCATAACCAAGAATCACTCATTCATTTTGATCATATCTTCTAATCCGGGAGCCAGTTACAGGAGTGTGATATACTGTTGGAAATATTTTTTCGAGCTTCTTCTGATGGAGACACTTGTGACATGTTTTGTGCTGAACATCATGTGCAAAACATCTGACAAAGCCAGACATAGTAAGAGCTCATGTTGATCCCTAGTGAGAGGCTGCGAAGACTAGAACTAACAGGACTGACTCTCCACCATTAGAAAAATGGAGTAAATTTTTTTCCCAAATTCCACAACCATACTGGTTATTACCTCTTAATTTTTTAACAATATTGAGGAGGATATCACATGCTTGCTCTTTAAGTTCATCCTTCAAATGAATACCTCTGAGTATTTTTAACAAACCCTAAGAATGAGTGGTTGGACCTTGTCATGTTTGACAAGCCCATCGGTGTTTTATTTTTTAACGATTCCATTAAATGTAAAACTCGACACATTTTTCATGTTTAGAGAGTTTGAACAAAGGGAGAAAAAGAAAACTCCACATGTTCCTTTCTGTAAATAGTATCTCAAGTCCAAAAAAGGTATAAAACAATACTGAAGAGAACCTCTTAGCCATGTTCAAATAAGGTATTCCATTTTCATAAATAGTCCATGTCAGTCCTAAAAAATTTTAAACTTATATTGAGTAGATGTATTTTCATTCAATGTAATGAGTTTGAAAATCCAAGTACTTAGAAATATTTTCATGTTTTGGGAGTCTGAAAAGAGTTAAAAGATTATTCCAAGGGGTTCCTTTTTCGTAGGTTTATAGAGTTTAAAAAAGAGATAAAAACATACTCCTTGGTCAAAATAACATATTTCAAGCATGACAAAACATCATTAATTATTTTTGACCTACTCAAAACATCGTAAAAGGATTAAACATGCCTATTTTATAGTAAAAATGAATCATATCTATGTCAAAACATTAAATTTGAATAAAATAATGCAAGAAATGACCATATATACAAAAATTTACCATTCATTTTTACCATTTCACATTTACCTTCAACAGTGAGAGTTTTGAACCAAAAACATGCCCTAGGACCAATGCACCTCCCCTTGTATCGAAAATTGCATTGCACCTATGCAAATTATCACTGCTAGGAGAGGTGCAATGCTCTGGTTTGCACTATAGGGGCACATGGGGTGCAAGATGATCAATAGCTCATCCGTTTTCCCTCAAATTTTGTCATATTTTTTGGATGAAAAGGAGCCTAATGAATCATTTGTTGATATTTCATGCGTTCATTAGAAAAAAATGGCATTGATTTGGTGAGAAAGAGAAAATGAAGAGAAATATTTGACTAGAGAAAATGATCATGTCACTATCCTGACACTGAAAAACTATGGATTGTTGAAATTCATCTAACTACATCGTATGAGGAAATAAATGGAGTTATTGAAACATCCCATTCGTTCATGGAATGTTCAGGTACGTGCATCTAGGTTTGGGGAACATCTTCTTGAGATAAAGATAGATGATATCTACTTTCTGAAAATTTTATCCAAGAGAGGCTCCCCCATATCTCTTCTAGGTGGGAATAGTGGTGGGGAGACCACAAAATACTATATCAACACCTATTACAGACCTCGAGCCCAACCTACTAGGGATGGAAATATCAATATCAAAGGTGTGACCAAGTTACCTTTGAGGATGATCTTATTTATCATTGATATATTGGAAGGTAGCATGGCGCTCCATGTAGCGAGTCGATCGTACATGCATTATGGGATAGAACTTTTAGAGCCAAAAATGTTCAACCAGAGTGAGGGTGTCCTTGTCAATATGAAGGAAAAATTGACCAAAGTGAAAGAGGGAAAGTTGAAAAACTTCGGTTATGGTTCAATTTTAGTCTCTTTTTCTTTAGAGAAAGTGCTATTACTTTAACTTCAACAGGTTATACTTGAGCCTATCGATCCAAGGGTACCACGGATGAGAAGGTTGATAGATCATATGGCCCAACATGTAGGTCTGTTGGCGATCAGGTTTTCACTAGCCTTCCTTCGATAGTTGCAAAGATAGTTCATCATGATTGATGATTATCCTTAAATAGGGATGGATTTCTATGATGATCTTCAACTCATGCTCCTTGAGGGTGAGAAATGGGATGCTTCAGGTAAAAATATTTTTACCATTAAGGTTTTGAAAGTTTTAAAATTTTTTTTTGTGTTTTTTGATGTTTCGAGAATTAAAATATTTTACATTTCATGCATATGTTGCACCAGTTCAACTAGTGGGCACATCATATCTTTGTCATGTAGGAGGAAACCCACATGAGGAGCTAGTGGTACCAGTACAGGTCGCTGCAGTAGGATAGAATGTGCCACAGGATCCTGAGGTAGCTGAGATCCTATCAGAGGTAGAATTCCACATGGAGGGATTGACCCATGGGGTTGATGATATCGTAGTTGATAAGGTTCCCATGAGACTTTAACATCACACTATCAGAGTTCCAGGCCATTTTAGTCAATTAATGCATAATATGGCTCTAGTAGTGTCTTTTTATCATAAGCACCATTGATTAGTATACTTATATTTTTTCATGTAGTTTTTCATATGAGCGATGTATACATAATAATAATCGCCAAAAGCGAGAAAGTTTTTAAAAAATCAAACTATATATATATATATATATATATATATATATATATATATATATATATATATATATATATATATATATATATATATATATATATCTATCTATGTGTGTGTGTGTCTGTATGTATGTATGTATACACACACACACACACATGTTTTTAGTGTTTCCTAGTTCCTATTATGATTTTAATATGATGTGATGTGAATTGAAAATTATTTACATTTGTTACAAATGTCTATCTAAAATATTATTAGCTATAGCATCTGCTAATGTGTTTATATTTTCTAGAGATGTCTTCATTTTTTATGAAATCAAAATGTATTTCTAGAAGATGCACTCTCAAAACCATGTGACGGATGGCTGGATTTCTAACTGAATAGACATTTCAAAGTGGTTGTACCACAAGTTGTGAGTCGAGTCTCATGACTAAACAACAAATACCATGTGAAATAGCATCAAATAGTAGCTTAGTCACTACTCTATACTCAATCATGTTTTTAGTCGATCGACCAATGAAAATTGCTTGTATACTCACCAGCTCACCATTTGGAGCAAAGATAACCCATGTTGTAGAACATAGGTTTTGAGTACTACGAATAGTACCATCAGCCATTAGGATAATTTTTAGGTATAAAATGGGCTTCCTAAGGAAATTATAAAATAATATTAGATTACATCATCAAATTCTAGGGGGGGAAATGAAAAAACTATTTTTTCAACTCATATTTTCGACTTATCTTCCTATGGGTTTACTACAATTTTTAGTGGAAAAACTCGTTGGATGCATAATTTTATTCCTAAAACAAGGAGCATTGATGTTGCATAATTTTGATGGACCCTGCTACATGAAAAACAAGAAATACATGAGAAAAGTGATTGGAATCAAATTTTTCATGTATTTCTCATTTTATGTGTAGCAGGTTCCATCGAAATTATGCAACATGGGTACTCCTTGGATGAGGAATTAAATTTTCCATCAAATGAGTACTCCCTCTGGAAATTTGAGTAAAACATTAGGGACATAAGTTGAAAATATGAGTCTAAAAAATGGTTTTATTATTTTATTATTTTTTAATATTTTTACCTTTCACTCCAAAAATGGTGAATCATCCCCCATGGTTTGCATCATCATCTTGAATCCTATTCGTTCTTCTAAATTTCATTTTGGTTATATATACCTCAAAATTCCCCTAATGAAAACCAATATATGGTTTGAGACATGTCAACATATGCAAACCAAATGTAAATGGGAATGAGATCAATAGAAACCATGCAAAACTATGAAAAGACACACTGCATACACACTCAAACACACCTATAGAAATTATGTACAAAGTGTACCATGCATGAGATCAAGCATAGCATTTTTTTAGGCACATCCCATTTCTATGTTGTGACAGTGGAGCTCCATCAAAATATACCAACTCATAAGCCCTTTTTGCAAGCAATCACTTGACAATGTATGGACCTAACCAAAGAGGTTAGAATTTTCTTGGACCTTACTTATCGGCCTCCTGCTCATATAATAGAACCATGTCTCCTTCTGAGAATACTCGAGGCTTGACAATTTTGTCATATTGTGCCTTGGCACGTCTTTTATGAGCTTCATTGGCTAAAGGAGCATTGCGCTGAGTTTCATCCAAATGATTCAAATGTAAAATACACTCTTTTCTATAGAAGTGGTAGGAACAATTTCAACATCTAGTTTGAATGATGGAATTTCACACTTGATGGGGAGGATCACTTCCAGAAAATAGAACAAATGAAGGGGCTTGAATCTAGTAGCAGTCCTCACCAAGGTTTGGTATGCCCAAAAGGCTGCGTAAAGAAGCAAGTGCCACCCTGATTTACAGACCCCTTCCATACATTGAAGCATATTTTTGAGAACTTTTCTGACAACCTCAGTTTGTCCATTAGCCTGTGGATAGTAGGGAGTGCAATTTCATGCAAAAGTCCCAACTTGGCAGCTAGTTCGGTCATCATATGATTTCATAAAATCTATTTTTGAACCAAACTATCACTTGTGGTATGCCTACCCTATCAATAACGTGGTTGAATAAAAAGTATTTAATCATCTCACCAGTGTTTTTGAATGTATGCATTGCCTCAACCCACTTAGTGTGCTCCATGCTGAGCTTGGTTGGATATTACAAAAATCACATTCCAAAATATGAATTGATTACTACACCCATGACCAGATTACTTAGAAGAGGTGCAACTCTCCATTGGGATGATGAATGTCAGCGGAGTTTGTATACATTTAGGGATGCGATGGAATTTCCTAGATATTGTAACATTCCAAAATTTTCCCACAATAAATTGGAATATTAAGTTTGCTATTTTTACTTAGGAGTTTAATAATTGGGTGAGAAGGCCCATTCATAACAAAAACATGGATAAAATCCCTCTTAGTATGAAATGGGATCATCGGTGGAACTAGATTTCACACCCTCATGTGTGAAAGGAGACATTTGCAAGAAGGCTAGGTCAAGTTTGACCAAGTCAAACATCGCAGAGGTATGAGGTGGAAAGCATCTTGTGGGACAGTGCAGAGAAAGAGGAGGGAAGTTTCCTTGATGGAGGAAACCATAAACAGTGGGACCCATGGAGAGGGAGCTCTCATGTGTTTAAAAGGAGGCCAAGGTAGCCATTTTTTCTCATGCATATGATTATTGATTTCTTGTCTTCTTAGACTATTTGCAGTCTGCAGCTGTTCAGGTGAGTTGCAGTGCTGCTTAGCACAAGGATTTCCTGTTTAGGAATCCTTCTCCTTTCTTGAGAATCCTTTTGAAGGAGTTGTATATATTTTCATCACATCTAGGCTTGAGGCCAAGCATCCTCCTCCAGTACAACGTTATTTCTACAACAAAATAATGTTGTGTTGTAGGGTGTTGCAGTGAGGGATCACAACATCACTTCCGTCACCTGTTTTTCAGAGGAGGAGTCTCTCTTTCCTTTGTGAGATCATTTTGCGAGCCCTTGGAGCTTATTTTAGATCTTGGCATTGGGCCAACTTATTCCCTTGCCCCTACATCACAGTTTTCTTCAATGACTGTGTTATTTTTACTGAGCATTTGTTGTGGGGTTTTGCAATGTTGGTTGGAGGGTGAGATATTTAGTGATAGGATCAGCCTTTCACTTGGAAGATCCTTTGGAGGAGATTTTGACATTTGATGTAGCATATTCAGTCTTCTCCTTCCAGTTCCATTTTTTGAGTTATAGTTGCTACCCTGCAACTCTAACATTTCTGCAGATTTTCCATTTTGTGCTTATTTTAGCCAATCCTTTCAAGGATTGTGTATTGTTGTTTCTAGGGGTTGAGATATTGCTCCCCCTATTTTATTTAGTTGTATATTGTCATATTTGTGTATTGACACCATTTTGTAGCAGTCCCCCTTTATAGACTGTGCAGTCATACGTACATGTACATGTTCTGTTGAGGCTCTCATTTCCTAGATTGAGTGAGGGATTCCTCAAAGCATTGTATACATTTGCTTCTATATTATACATTTTTTGGATATTTAGATCTTCATATGTTCATGGTTGTAAAATAACGCTGTTATTCCATTGCGTGTGTTTATGAATTGTTGCAGTCCCTTCATCGGGCATTTTCTAAAGACAACTAGGTGTGTGAGATCTGTTTGACCCACCTAGAGGGATTTATTTTGAGCCTCCTATTGGATTTTAGTATTATATGCATTGATCTAAGGGATCCATGTCTTGGATTCAAATCTTGTAGCAGAAATTCCTGGGAAATGCGTTTTCCAGTCATGCCTTACTAGCAGATCCCATTTTGGGATATTATAGTGGTATCAAAGCATAGTCTTGGCTCAGCTTATGAGTCTAAGCCAAAAAATATTAGAATGATGAAGAAGATGAGATTGCTCTCATCAATGTTCAGAAATAAGAAGAGCCCCTCCAAAGAGGAAAAGCAAAAAGAAGAGGAAGGACCATGCACTTCCTATTCTCATGAAGGATAAAGAGACAATCATGAAGGACACCTGGATCATCTGATTCTGAGTGATTACCTTGTTGAGTTCAAATCTCAACCTAAAGGCTACAAAGAGACTCTAGCTTTTCCACCATTCATCTAGTTGAAGGAAGAGAAGATACCATGTAGCAAAAGAGAAATCAAAGGCAATAGATTTCTGTTGTTTAAATTTGATGGGTCATCTACAACAAGAGCTTGGGTGAGGAAGTTGGAAGCATTTTTCCTGCTACATCCTATAGTGGAGGAAGAAACTGTTGAGATCTCAGCACTGCACTCGAAGGGTGAAGCCTATGTTTCGTGGTTCAACCAATTGAGCCATGCAAGGGTGAAAACTTTTGCAGATTTCACTCAAAGGTTGATCCAAACCTTTGATGAAGAAATAAAAAAGGATGGAAATCTCACACCATCACTTGAGGAGTATTGTAATAACACTATCACACTCATGGAGGAGTAGCCACATGCATAAAAAGTTGGGGCAGCCAACACATTGGGGGAAGGAACTCTTGCAGCCCTACAAGAGATTCACAAATCTCATCAAGGTATGAATGAATTTCCATTACCTATTGTTGCAGCAAATCCTTTTGAAAGTTGTGGAAATTTTCTTTTGCATGACTAAGGGTCAAATCCCACTACTACTTTAGAGCAACATGATTGCACTACGCTGTGAAAATATTTCGAGGAGATGAACCATCATCCTCATGCACCTCTGTTGAGTTGCACACAATCCTTGAGGTGGGGGTATGAACTTCTGGAGGATGAAACAAATCGTGACACTCCTATGGAAGACCATGAAACCATCTTTGAGTTGGAGTATGAGACAACCACTGCATCCTTGGAGATATTAACAACGCTGTCAAACCATGATGGAGGGGAGATGTTACCTTCATCACATTTGGATCCTTGTGGATTCAACATAGTCATGGGTGAGAGATCTTCTCTAGAATCTCTCCAAAGAGCTGCATTTCAAACTTCCATGAAATGCAAGGAGAGAGAGTTGGTCTGGAAATATGGTAGCCCTCATGAGAGGAGTAACAAGGGGAAGAGAAGGAGAAGACATCCACAATTGGTTGAGTGGATTTGGTTGATGAGCAAGGAGCTAGGAGGCTACTTGCAAATATATGACACCGGGCATCAAGAGGCTTGGCTGCACTGGCTCCTATTGAAGGAGTTTGGCCATCACTTGGCATATCCTTTTCCAAAAAGGATGGGGATGGAGGATAGATGGCAGTATGCTTACATCATTGGGAAGCATGCAGTATGGATACATGGTGTTTATGTGACATACATATCATTCATTATGTCTTAATCACATAGGTTGTATGATGGGAGCATAAGGAGGCAGCAAGCACTTTGGTTGCTTGAGTTGTGCTTGAGAGAGCAAGGGAAAAATTTCTCTCATATGTTATGAGATGTTGCAAGAGTAAAAGAGGGCACTCTCATGGTGAAAAGGGGCTACTCCTTGGCCTTGGAAGCACTTCCATCTTGGGAGGTATTCCATACTTGCAACAGCATTACTAGAGGATTCTTTGACAAGGAGCATGTCAAAGAACAAAGCTTTGTATTGACATGAGCCTATTTGCATGAGCTCACAGTGCTATCACTTTGGAGAAAGAACTTATGGATGAAGTGTCCCCAAGATCACTTCACATTGAAGGAATTTGGTGAAAAAGGAGGAGGTTAGGATGATAGAGTAGTGGATGGAGGCATCTATCACTATGACATATTCTTCTTGACCTGGATTCCCAAGCATGGGAAGAATGATCTTCTTGCAGCACATGGTACATTCCTCTTCATAATATGCCAAAAAACTATGGAGGACTCACTCATGGATCCATGTACCATATTACTTCCAGCATATGGTGAGAAGTTTGTTTTTCCATTTATTTATTTTCATACTCTTACCATTAGCATGCAATGCATTGCTTCACAGGAGGGCAAGCTTTTCACATTGCTCCATGATCAATGTTGGGCCAAACCATATGATGGAGGCAACCATATTTTATATGGACTTTGGAAAATTTTTTCTCATTACATTTATGTTCAGTTTTTATATCCAAGTATTTTCCATATGATGACATACATGATTAACTATTTATCAAGAAACATTTTGCCACGTAATTTTTTGAAGCAGCAGTTTGGGAAATTGCACTGTCACTATTGGGAAAACTGTTGGTACATTCTTGCACCACATGAAACCTTCAAAAATATCCTCATTTTGTTGCTGATCATGACGTCATTTGCTGAGATGGATCTGATTTGTATTGGAAGCATGATTAGGAGAGAGGTACATAAGTTGGGTGTGTCCTTGAGGGGAGAGAATTCCGCCATTTTCTGCACTACATGTTCTAATGGGAGCATGAGAGGAGATATGGCCACCACAACCACCTATTTGTTTTCTTTTGACGTGGGACATGAGATTGATAGCCATCCATTATATAACCATGGGAAATTATTTGATCATGTATTGTTGACACATTCAACCATTTACTATTCATTAGTAGATGTGATGATTCTTGTATGTTACTTGCCACACTATTTTCTAAAGTTGCAGTGGATGAGACTGCGTTGTGTCCTTTTGAGACATTGTTTGTATCATGTATCATCATGTAAAACCTTAAGAAAACTTCTCATTAGGATGTTCTATGATGATCATGTCCTATTCATCATGGATGAAATATTCTGGGCCAGCTTATTCTTCAATGTTGGAGGATAAATATTTGGAGGATTGTTCTTCATTTTTCCACTTAAGGGCAATAATTTTGCAGCCCAGGATCAACACATACTCTAAACTCATCATGATTGGAGGGAAGGATAGTGTGGGGTAGGCTATGATGCTTACCATGTTCAGATTTTCAGCCCACCTTCATTTCCAGTGCTTGAGGTGGAAGGAGATTTTCAGGAGTTTCCGTGTTGGGAGGTGACTCATTTTGTTTGGATGATTGCTTGGGGATGGAGGATCCATTGGGGAAGATGTTTTCCCAACACTTTCTAGTCTCCATGCCTTGGGGGTAACTTCTCAATTCTATCCTTGCAGTTTCTTGAGGAGAAGCAACATTTGGGAGGGGAGGATTGTAATGTTCCAAAATTTTCCTACAATAAATTGGAATATTAACTTTTTCTATTTTCACTTAGGAGTTGAATAATTGGGTGAGAAGGCCCATTCATAACAAAAAAATGAATAAAATCCCTCTTATTATGAAAGGGGATCATCGGTGGAACTAGATTTCACACCCTCATCTGTGAAAGGAGACATTTGCAAGAAGGCTAGGTCAATTTTGACCAAGTCAAACAACGCAGAGGTATGAGGTGGAAAGCATCTTGTGGGACATCACAAAGAAAGAGGAGGGAAGTTTCCTTGATGGAGGAAAACCTATAGAGTGGGACCCATGGAGAGGGAGCTCTCATGTGTTTAAAAGGAGGGCAAGGCAACCATTGTTTCTCATGCATATGATTATTGATTTCTTGTCTGCTTAGACTATTTGTAGTCTCTGGCTATTCAGCTAAGTTACAATGCTTCTTAGCACAAGGATTTCCTGTTTAGGAATCCTTCTCCTTTCTTGAGAAGTCTCTTGAAAGAGTTTTACACATTTTCCTCGCATCCAGGCTTGAGGCCAAGCATCCTCCTCCAATACAACATTATTTCTGTAGCAGAATAATTCTGTGTTGCAGAGTGTTGCAGTGAGGGATCACAACGCCACTTCCATCACTTGTTTTTTAGAGGAGGAGTCTCTCTTTCTTTTGAGAGATCAATTTGGGAGCCCTTGGAGCTTATTTTAGATCTTGGAATTGGGCCAACTCATTCCCTTGCCCCTACAACGCAGTTTTCTTCAGTGACTGCATTATTTTTAGTGAGCATTTGCTGTGGAGTTTTGCAGTGTTGATTGGAGGGTGAGATCTTCAGTGATAGGATCAGCCTTTCACTTAGAAGATCCTTTGGAGGAGATATTGAAATCTGATGCAACATATTCAGTCTTCTCCTTCTAGTTCCATTTTCTGAGTTGCAGCTGCTACCCTGCAACTCCGGCATTTCTGCAAATTTTCCATTTTGTGATTATTTTAGCCAATCCTTTCAAGGATTGTGTATTGTTGTTTCCAGGGGTTTAGATCTTGCTCCCCCTATTTTATTTGAGCTATATATTTTCATATTTTTGTATTGACACCATTTTTCAGTAGTCAACCTTTATAAACTACGTAGTCATAGCCATGGCTTTTCATATGTAGCAATATTTCTCCATTTCATGTACATGTTCTATTGAGGCTCTCATTGCCTAGATTGAGTGAGGGATTCCTCAAAGAATTGTATACATTTGCTGCTATATTATACAATTTTTGGCTATTAAGATCTTCATATGTTCATGGTTGTAAAATAACGCTATTATTCCATTGTGTGTGTTCAACAATTGTTGCAGTCCCTTCATCGGGCATTTTATGAAGACGACTAGGTGTGGGAGATCTGTTTGACCCACCTAGAGGGATTTATTTTGAGCCTCCTCTTGGATTTCTGTTTTCTATTGCATTGATCTAAGGGATCCAGGTCTTGGATTCAAATCCTGTAGCATCCATTCCTAGAAAATGTGTTTTCCAGTCATGCCTTGCTAGCAGATCCCATTTTGGGATATTATAGATATGCTTTGAACTACCTGGTCAACAAGCCTATGTTGGGGGGATGGTATGTCAATGGTTATCCTTAGCCTTGGATTATATGTGCAGTAAAGTGAGAACACAGACGACATTTATGGGAGGAGGTTGACTGGCTCGCAGAAGTGTAAAAAGCTAGCCATTGGCACAGTGAAACTAAATAAGACAACTTTATTACCATTTTTAGGAGCATCTCGGATGAATTTAATGAAATGATTTTTCCAGATTTGGGACCATTTGGTCAGTAATGGAGCTTCATTAGTCCATAAGGATTTGTTTAAGATTTGCCACAAATATAAATATGAGCTATGGGGTCCCAATAGTTCCCTTTGTGATTTGAGTGATTTTTATGCTTTGAGCTCTATGTTTCCCATTGCATTTTCCACGTCTATGTCTAGTTTGGATCATGGGTTTGGGGATACATTATACTGATCAAGGCTAGGATACGTAATTTTGGGAAAAATGACAGCCAAAAGAATGGGTGATGACCATACTGCACCAAAAATCCCTATTGTGGAAACATCAGTGCCATCAAAAATGAAGAAGGGGAAATCCTATGGAATGCATAGATCTCCCAGAGAAAATACCCCAAGACCACACCATTCAGTAGGAGAAAAAGTGAAAATGCCCATGGCAGAAGTTCCAGAGACAATTTAGGAAGAATATGAAGAATTCGTTGAAGTAGACCCATTTTTGCGGTTTCCTAGTTATATTGCATTGTGAAAACCCACTTTAAAAGTGCCTAAGGACTTGGATAAGGTGCACATGAGTATTCAAGTACCTCTGATCTTGTAGAATGTCACAATGGAAGGGGATATGATCACAAAGATTCGACAACTGAGGTTTGATTACTAGACATCACGTATGTCAAGAAGCTTCCCCAGCTTGTGACAGAGCTCTATTTGGATCAAATTAATTATGAAGGAGGCATGGTATGCCTCGAACCAAAGAGGGGAATGTTAGGTCTACATAAGGCATTCCTGCTTAATTTGTTACAGATCCCTCATTTTGGGCACAGTCCCATCAATGATATCTGCGTTAGACAAATATTGGCGTTGGTCCATGATGATGCACTTTGGTTGGGATAGTGCATCTTGATTGATGTAGAATTGATTTATAGAATAACAGGTATACCTGCTAAGGGGACTGATCCAATTGCTGATTTTGGAGGAAAAGCACAAGAGAATGTTGTGGCTGATTAGATCAAGAAGAAATACAGCATCACGCGCAAGACCCAAGGGTTTGTCATAGAGGAGATCAATGACCCCATTGTACGTTTTAGTATGCTCATCTTGGTTTACAAGATTATGTGCAAGTGCAGGCCCAAGGGGGTGCCTATGCATGTGATTTTGTTGGCTAGAGGATGTCAAAATGGTGTCATACATAGTTGGTGTGGGTACCTATGTAAATAATTACTCGAGAATGTGCGCAAGGCATAGGATGAAGGCCAACCCTTCTAGTATGCATGGATTTTACTATTAATTTAGTTAATTGGATGGAGAACCCTTGAAGACATGCAGTACTTTGATATTGAACCCAAGATGTGTGAAGTGGAGTGCTATGCAACTTTATGCAACCCATCTGACCAGGTGTGCATGAAGGAGAAAAATATCTTTTGGGTCTTGTATGAGGCAATGTTGAACCAAGCGATGAAATCAAAGCCACGACTTTCAGCCACCCTATATGATCAATAAAAAATAATCGCAGGTTTCAAAGCCACATTTCACAATATCCATATCCGTGCAAAGGGCATTGTAGAGGGAGTTTGGTACAAGTTGTCTTATTTGGTGACCAAATATGATATAATCAGAGTAACAGTAGAATGGCCACCAGTTTGGTTGACTCCACCTACACTAACAAAGTTTCACACTCCGAAAAGCAAATCTACAGAGAAATCCACTGAGAATCCTACAAAGACAATGACTGCAACGGTTGCAGAGAAACCTACAGAGAAGGAACTGACCCCTATTACAACCGGTGAAATCGTTGACATGATGACAGTGCTTGAGAAAAATGGCTTTGCGCTTAAGGAGATTGGAGAAGTTGAGACCTCAAAAGGCATGAAGTATGACTCCCAGACTATTGGTGGTTCATGCAAAAAATGGAAAGGTTCTAAGAAATCATGGTAGGAGCTCTTGATGCTTAGAGTGGATAGCCTCACTAAATTCGCGAACACCATCACATCTACGAAGGAAGATTGACGGAATGACATGGAAGTCCAATACAAGTCCGTGTTGGAGATTGTACAAGTTAGGTGTCAAGAGTTGCAAGTCCAGGCGAGCCAGCTTCAACAGAGTGTGATTCAGGCATGCTAGACCAATCCACACCTTACCATTCCACAACCATTGGATGTTGCCCTACTAGCATCCGAGGATGCAAGATTTGTCTACATCCCCCTGACCACAATTCAGATGAATGCTAACTAGTGTGTCCAATTTGCTGGTACATGTGATGTACATGTTAATCTTTCATTGTTTCCTGCAGGTAAATTACATTTTCTACATTCAGTAATCACAGATGAAATTCAATACCGATAAGAAACCATGTAAACAAAGACCAGGGATGCACAGAATCAGGTTGCACAAGCACACAAACAATAGAAAGAAGCAAAGTTAGCTTGCTAAAATCAATTAGGTATGTCGAGACATTCCAGCTGTCTTGGCCACAGCTATGCCTAGTGAGAAGTTATATGGATTGGATGTTGCCGTAAAATCTACACGAGTGGAAGTACAAACCATTGGAATGTAGTATGAACAACAAATCATGGACCTCCAAACCAAATTGCAGTCGGAGACACCACTATAGGTTCATGCAAAGAGAGTAGTAATCATAAAGCAGGCTCTGGATAGTATTGCCAATATAGTCACCTAGTGTGACAACTAATTGAAAGAGGCCATGGATATTTGAGCCTATGTCCAAAATGATCCAGTCGTGCAGCAGTTGTGCAACACACTCAATGAGAAGGAGTATCAATTTGAAGAAATTCAGACTCCCACACCTACCTTAGTCCTTACCCAGTGAATTTCTTGCCTACAAGAAGGCCACATAATTTAGACATAGATCACAGACTTGCACTGAAAGGAACAAGCACTGAAGGATCCCATGAAACCTTGGGTAGAGGAAGCATTGCAATTGCCCCAAGAATTGGAAAATACTTTGAAGATCATTCAGCAGACTCATAACAGTGTCAATGTGACAACTAGGGGCCTAACAGAGACAATATAGTTCACCAAGCACAGAGTGCAGCAACAGAAACTCTCAAATTAGTGCTCCCTCTCTAGACTTATGTCAAGAAACTTTGATCCAAGACTAAGGAATCAATGCCTCAATGACTTGGGACGAGTCACATGTTTGTGATGGGGGCCTATTGGAGTGGGGTCCCCTTAGGCACAAGTTCCAAAGAACAATTTTGTATTTTTGTATATGCACTTTGAAAAAATAGAGTCAAGGGGATTTGGGTTGGGTCAAAGTCCCCAATTTTGATGTAAATGGGCTTAAATGTAAATTTTGGGCCTCAACCCATGGTTTGAGACCATAGTATCTATGCGCTAGGCATACATAAATAGATAGATTATGTTTAATCTAATTAGATATACATATGTGCTATGAGACATTAATGTTCTGATAGTTTATGCATCTGTAAGGGTTTTTGGGTTGGGTTGAAAGGCTTTGTCTTGATGTGTGACCTAGTATTAGCTGTGTGCGAACTCCGCTGGCTATGTGCATCGAAGGGTTTTGTAAATACAACTAATGTATTGATTGATAGATATCACAAATAATAGAAAGAAAAGCTTTCGTGAAGTTCAATATGTTATGCATATTAATTATTTATTGTTATAATCACACTGTTTGTTTTCTTTTAATGATTGGATAAGGATATATCATCTGAATATGCATACTTGTTGATGATTAAGAGACTTGTTAAGTGTTTACATTGGTTAAGATCTGGATCAGGTTCCATTTTGTTATGTTCTATGTTGTTTATCTACACTAAGGTGAGAAGGGATACTGTGTTATTCTGTTAGTGATTGTGTATTCTCTTTAAGTTTGTTATATATTATTGCGTGCATCTTCAATTGGGTTTTGTTGAGGACCACTTCATTATTTTGTCCCTTAGGGTGGAAAAACCTAGTTCGAGCACCCACCCACACTGTTTTGGGAGATACTTTAGTCTGCACAAGAAGATCACTACCGAAAGGGCCAGTAGTTGGAGGGTTTTTTGGTTTATCCATAAACTCTGAACCTGGGTCGGGACCCCTCAAGCCAAAAACCTTCCACAACATACAAGTTTGAGACCACAACAATTGGAGGAAAAAACAACAAAGGGTATTTGTTACATTTGCGATATAAAATACGCTAAAGGTAATACGTGTGCTGAGAAGAAATTATTTTACATACATTATGAAGAGGAGGAAGAAAAGGAACAAGAAACATAAAAAGAGGAGGATATACACCATGAACCAACCCCAAAAAAAGAGGAAATGAAGCCAACCATATCTTCTAATGCATTTGCGGGAATTACCACTCCTAAAAATCTAAAGATAGAAGGATATATCAAGAAGAAAAAGGTAATAGTGCTGATTAATTAGGGTAGTACCCATAATTTTACCCTTGTAAGATATCCAAGGAATTGATTTTTTTTTGTATATCCAACACCATAGTTTCAAGTAATGGTTGCACATGGAGGAACTATAAATTTCTTTGCAAAGTGCCATAATATCAAGCTAACCATGGGGTAATATGTATTGAATAGTCCAATGATTTCCATTCCAATGGATGGCACTGATCTTGTACTACGGGTTGAATGGTTACAATATTTGAAGACGCCAGATTTTAATTTCAAAGGACTTCTATTTAAATAATTTTGGGAAGAAAAGGAAGTTGAATTAATAGGTATTGCTCAGAAAAAATGAAATTTAATCAGCTCTAATGGCATGAAAAATCTTATGAAGAAGCAATAATAAGGTGTAATTTCACAATTATGCTCACTAGTGGTTCAAACATCGAAATCATCTATTTATCTAGATCTGCAAAAAGACTTGGGCAATCATTCCAAGTTATTTGAGACTCCAAAAGGCCTCCCAAATATTCTTGATCATGATCATGATATTTATGTGATTCCAGGAAGTGTTTGTCCAAACATCGGGCTTTACAGATATCCCTATTCCCAAAAGAGGGAAATTGAAGGTATCATTGCATAAATGGTAGAACCCAGTATAATTCAACCTAGTCAAAACTCTTTCTCTGCTCCAATATTATTGGTGCATAATAATTATGGATCATGGCATATGTGTCCAGATCATTATAAGGAAATTAAAAATCTCACTATTAAAGATAAATTTCCAATGCTCGTCATTGATGAATTGTTGGATGAATTACATGGAGAAATTTATTTCACCAAGTTGGATGTTTGTTGAGGATATCATCAAATTAGAATGAATACATTCTAAAAATAACATTCATAACTCATGAAGGTTATTACAAATTTTTGTCATGCCTTATGTCCTTACTAATGCAACTTCCACATTTCAAGATTTGATGAATTCCATTTTCAAACCCTTAATTAGAAAATTTGTGTTCGTATTTTTTGATGATATACTAATCTACAACAAGCCTTGGAAGCATCAATTTCAACATGTTGACACGGTGCTCAAACTATTGGAGGAGAAACAATTATTGGAAAAAACCTCCAAATGTCTCTTTGGGGTATAGTAGGTGGAATATTTGGGTCATATTGTATCTCATGAGGATGTTAAGGTAGACCCTAAAAAAGAAATTCTATTAAGGAATTGAAAATCCCCACAACCCTAAAGCATCTTTGAGTATTTCTTGGGTTTACAAGGTATTATCACAAGTTTGGTAAGGTTTCTAGGAGAATTGTAGCACCTCTAACAACATTAATGAAGAAAGAGGCACTTTCTTGGACTTTAGAAGAAATTAAGGCCTTTGAACATCTTAAAGAGGAAATGTGCCAAGTACTAGTCTTAGTTATGCTATACTTCACAAAAAACTTTATTGTAGAATGTGATTCCTCATGAAATGGGATTGGTGTTATTTCAATGCAATGAGGAAGACCCATTTATTTTGAAATTCATCCAATGAAGGAAAATTGTTTACACAAACCTATTTATGAGAAGGAAATTTTGGCAATACTACATGCACTAAAGAAATGGTGACCTTACCTACTAGGAAGACACTTCAAGGTAAAAAAAATCATAATAGTCCTAAATACATTTTGGAACAAATATTATATTTAGAAGAGAAATAAAAATTGGTCACAAAGATGTTGGGTTATGACTTTGAAATCATATTAAAAAAAGGGAAGAAAAATGTTGTTTCAGATGCATTCTCAAGAAAGTATGAGGATGTGGAAGCATTACTTTGTGCCATTTCTTTTATCCAACTTGATTAGATAACCAAAGCAAGGGATCAACAGAAGAATGATGAAGAGGTGTGGACACTCATTGAAAAGTTTGAACCAAATCTCAGTACATCTGATTCAATTATCTAGAAAAATGATTCTTTATGGTACAAAGATTGCTTATATATTTGTAATAATTCCCAACTCAAACAAAAGATTATTTTTGAATTACACACCTCCCTCATAGGAGGAAAGTTAGGATTTAAAAAAAATTACCATAGGGTCAAGAAGAAATTATTTTGGGATGACCTTAAATATGATATTCAGAGTGTGTGGTAGAATGTTTGGTTTGCCAACAAAATAAAGTTGAGACAATTAAGACATTGAGTTTGTTACAACCTTTATCCATTCCAAGTCAACGTTGGGATGAGGTCTTAATGGATTTTATCGAAGTTTTACCCAAGTCTAAATGAAAGAGTGTCATCATGGTGGTAGTTGATAGACATACCAAGTATGCACACTTTTTTGCATTATCTCGTCATTTTAAAGTTTATAATTTGCTACTGCATTTATGGAAATAATTCAAAAGCTACATGGAAACCCAAAGATTATTCTGAGTGACAGATACCCCATTTTCATTGCAATTTTTTGGACAAAATTATTTTCTTGTCTTGGTAGTCAATTAGCTCATAGCTCAACTTATCCTCCTCAATCTGATAGGAAAACTGAGATAGTGAAAAAATGTTTGGAAGGATATCTTTGTTGCTCTGTATCTGATAAAAAGACATGATGATTCAATTGGTTACATCTCGTTGAATGGTGGTATAACGCTTCCTTCCATATTGTAGAAAAAAATACCCCATTTATGGCACTTTAAGGATATCATACATTGTCCATCACATCATATTTAAGAGAAAATTTTAAGGTTTAAGTAGTGGAAAATCACATCTAGCATCAATAGCAAGTTATCCAACTCTTAAATAATAACCTCACTATTCCAAAAAATCGAATGAAATAATAAGTAGATCAGCATCACAGTGAAATAAGTTTTGATGTGGGCATTTGGGTATTTTTATGGCTACAACCATACAAATAAATTTCCATGAAGTAAGCCAAGAAGAATAATAAATTATCACCCAAGTACTATGGTTATTACAAGGTATTGAAAAATATTGGTACTGTGAAATTCAAATTGGATTTGACTTAACCTTGCTGAGTACACCCAGTTTTCCATGTTTCATGCTTAAATAAGGCTATCAATGACAAGATCCAAGTTAAAACAAAATTTCCATATCTTGATGAAGAAGGAAAAAACATATTTGAGCCTGAAGCAGTCACAAAAAAAAGAACTCAATAGCTACAGAATCAACTAATTTCAAAGTATCTCATTAAGTGGAAGAGCTTACTCGCTAAAGATTCCACATGGGAGGATGATAATTTTATACAGAAGCATCAATAATTACTCAAGTGTTGATGAAAACACGTTTCTGAAGGATAGGGGCACGTTAGGTTCCTATAATGCTACTATAGCCCCCTTATTTTTATTGTTATTGTAGCCCCCTGTTTTTATTGTTGTGGACAAGTAGATCTTGTATTGTTATTATTTTGCCCCATAAGATCCCACTATTTTTATTTTTGTACCCTTAGATTATTATTGTTATGTAGCCTTTGATTATATTGTGAACCCTTAGACTCCTAGATATTCCAAGGAGGTATTATCATTTGAATCATTCAATAATTGTTCATTTATGTGATGTAAAGGAGGTTTCCCCCTAAAAGAGGCTATTTCTCAAGTCATTGTTACATATTTTATTTTTCTTTGTGAGTTGGTTGCATAACAAATTTCCTCTATTCTAGTGCATATTTCCCATTTTCCATTACAAGTTCAACCTGGCACATTTTCTCAACTTGTATGCAATTTCTTTATTTCATTGTGCTCTGTGTTCAAAGTATTACGAGCTTCAGTGTTTGTGTGAAGCCTTTCATGATCCCAACAATTTCGCAATACCTTTATTTCAGTAGGATTTAAACCATTTGGAAATTAGTACTTGGCCAAACCATAACTAGTTATGCTCTATAATTTCAATACAGTAGCACCATATTTAATCATAGATTTAAGTCCCACGTATGATCATCAACCCTAAAGAGATAAGATGCAACATAATCATGATCATATGCAAAGTTATATATACAATTAATTTCATCTAATTATCTCAAAATTCTACACTCTTACAATATTTATATACACAAGATATATCCATATTGGGTATAAATAGGGTGCATATTAAGCAAGAAAATTGAACCTTACCATTTATAAAAGAAACAACTATTAGAGAAATGGAGATTAACAATTGACTTCATGTCATCTTGCAACAAATCACATTTGCATATAAATTTATGATAACATGCATACCATTCACATAAGGTAGTATTTTAGCATAGCCATACACAGCATATTTACCATCAATGACAAGCAACATTGTTTATTTACCATTTAGGGTTAATCAAAGATCCATGCATTAATCAACAACAAAAATTAAACATATTCAAATATACACAATTATAACAGTTATCTGAATGGTTAAATAAGGCTACAAATTAATGTTCATACTGAAACTCTCCACCTAACCTTATGACAACTACATCATATTCTTTCTTGTACTTGTCCACTTGTGATCCATATCCATGATCCAAGGGATTTATTTCTTAGGGATTCCAACATGAATTAGGTGGCGTATTTCTCAACTTTTTTGGAGTATGGGAATTTTTCAATATATGGTTTATCAGTTTTGTTTTCAAGGAACAAATTTTAGTTCCTCTAGCACACTTCATGGGTAGTTTATCCACCTAATTGGAAAGAATTGAGTGGTTTATCAGCTTCCTAACCAAACATTTAGTGGTTTATCAACCATTTTAGTAACCACCCTAGCTAATTGTCACCATGCCTAGTGGTTTATTAGCCTTACAGCAAGCACATGAGTGTTTTAACAACTTTCTTAGTAAGCACTCACACCTAATCCCTCCTTTGAGCATCCCACTATTATTTTAACATTGGACTTGCAAAATACAACATTCATGCTTGGAATAACATCCCATTATCCTCAATAGGATTCTCCAACGAACAACACACTTGTTCCTATGCATGGCCTTCCCTTTTCTCTAAATTCATCTTTCTCTCTATCTATATAACGTCTTGCTATGCCCAACTATCCTCCCTTGACTTTCTTGCATTCTTCCTTTTTTTTAAGGCTATTCATGTCTCTACCTCAGACTAATCATTTCTCCTTATTCATGTCATGGAAGTAAAGTGAGAAATGAAATGTGAGAAATCTCATTTTCCTACTATCACATGCAAACTAATTTTTGTTAGGCACTTAGCCACACAAACCAACAACACACACTACTTCCTCTTAAATCATGGATTTTTCTATCCCGTTCATTAATTCCATCAGTATAATTTATTTATAATAAAATTCATTAAAAATATAAGGATTTACCATAAGGAACATTAGAATAATACACATGTTAGCGAGCTAAATTATATATATGTAACTTCATTTACTTTATGATAATTCTATCACAAGACATGTTTTTATATACAATTCATATATGTAATAGGGAGGAATGGCTTCTACATTTTTTCTGGTTCATTTTATTTTAGTATGAAAATATAAATTAAAATGAATTGATGCATTACTCAAATAGGCTATGTCTAGGTTACGATTTGACGTTTGAACATGAATAATATTCGATTCTTTAAAATTTATAAGTGTTGAATTGGGATGCTTGAATTAGACTTAAATTTTGGAGATATAATTTTGTTGTCATTTATTTATGTGGATGTTTCTTAAAAGATAAAATAAATACATTAATAGTAGAATTTCTAAATTAGTAGTGGAATGGAAAACATTCTAAATTATTAGCGAAGTGAAACGAAAACACAATTGGCAAGAATAAACCTTGAAAGAAATGGAAAATTGCATGTTGGATGCAAGACCCTTTTTTTTACAAATTTTGGGTTGAAATAATTAAATGCACTTGTGAATACAAAATAGATATCATCAAAAAACAATTATATGATAAAAAAAATTTGAAGCATGTTGTGCGACCAAGAGTTACATATTTCTACATTTTTGGATCTTGTGCCTATGCCTTCGTTCCTTCAAAAAAAGGGAACGCTTTGGAGCCTCATAGAAAATAGTGAATCTTTATTGGATAAAAATATGGTGTAAAGGGACACAAACTACATGATCCTTAAATAGAAAAGGTCTTCATTGAGAGGAGTGTCTACTTTGATGAAAATCCCTTACATGCATCTAAGAAACAACAAGTAGAAACTTTTGTACTTTCCTATAGAAAATCTAAGAGAGGATGCATCCTATCATTCAAATCATATTTCATACCTATGTGCTGAAGTTGATTCAAAATATCATCAACATGCATTTGAAGATTATGATTTTTGACCACTTTCACATAGAGGTGGTGCCTCATGAGTGATCTCTTGGGCAATATTTCCATGAGATCTCAATTGAAGAAGTAGCTCATGAACTCACAACTAAATAACTAGTTATGCCCATGCATTGCTACATGGTTTTAATATCTAACCCTCAACCTTATGAAGCTATAGGCAATCCTTTCGGGGAAGCAACGATGGACAAGGAATACAACTTGCTTATTAAGAACCAAAATTTGGAGTTTATTCGACTTCCTTCATATTGTAAGCTTGTGAAATTCAAGTGTGTCTACAAGAAAAAGAAATCATTGGATGCACTTGTGAGTAGATACAAATAATGGTTGGTGGCCAAAGACTTTGAACAAGTTCATGGCATCAATTATGATGAAACCTTTGCTCATTGGTCAAAATGGAATCTATTTGGTTAACTCTTACCATTACAACAAAAAGAAGGTGGGAGGTTCACCCCATAGATATGGAGAATGAATTTATTCACGATGATCTCAAAGAAGAAATTTAAGTGGAACAATCAAAAGGATATGTAAAGAATTCATCTTTAGTTTGTTGACTCAAGAAGTCTCTCTATGGCCTCAAGAAGACATCTAGAGAATGCTATGCTGAAAAGAATTCTTATATACTCTCTCAAAATTGATGTAATTCTGATCCAAATGGTTATATGCCAAGAACATCTCAACCTTTTTTGCTCATAGTGCTCTATGTAGATGATCCACTAGTCACAGGAATTTTGGCCTCAACCATTGTTGTTGTCAAAAATACTTTTCATGACGGGTTTTAATGACAAATATCATATGTTCACTTCTTCCTTGGACTAGAAATCAACTATAATGATTCGGGGATAAAATTTTCTCAATCTAATTATACAAGAGATCTCTTAGTTCACCTTCACATGACCGACTACAACACAACATATACATATTTTTTTATGGGGGTACATCTTGAGGATGGAAAGAATATGCCATTGGTTGGTTGCACCATGTACCAACAACATGTCTGAAATCTCATCTTTCTCACTTACATTTGTCTAGATCTCTCATTTGACACAATTCCAAATATATGTAGGAGTCACATGAGTTGTATTGAGTTGTATTGGAAAGCAGCCAAGCACATACTCAGATATGTCCAATGAGCCATCAACTATGGTATTCATTATGCAACAAGATGTAATTTGGATCTCATTAGCAACATTGATTCAAATTGGATTGGAGATAACACTGA